>OZ038497.1:83632042-83637042 GCA_964036315.1 Acanthosepion esculentum | reverse complement strand
GCTAAAATAACAGGTTCTAATGCAGGATAATAAATATATCGTCTTTCATGTTATGTTGACCAGGGTGATCATGTATAAGCGGTATTTTTGTTTCCATTTTCTTTGTTCGGTCCATGGCATTCTCAGCATCCTTCTGTAGAACAATATTTCTGCTGCTTCAAATCTCTTCTTAATCTCTGAATCTTCAGCTTTCGTTGCTATACAAGAGGAACTGATATCACGTAACAGTTCAATACACCTTTCTTCTTTTCTAACGACATTTTTCTATTTCTTAATTCTTTTCTTAGCTTTTGGAAGGCATCTTCGCTATCCGAACGAACCGCCGGGATTCAGTGTCGCACTTTCCATCCTCTGTTAAAACATTTCCCAACTATTTAAATTGTTGCACTCGTTTGATTTTTGGTATCCCCAATTTTTAATTTGCATTTTGGGTTCTCCCTTTTGCTAACAACCATGCATTCAACCTTATTGCAATTGACGTCCTCTCTTTCCTTCACTAGCTTCTGTAAGAGTTCTTGTAGTTTCTCTTTTGTGTCTGCTATCAAACAGTGTGTCGCATGCATATGGCATATTGTTAAGATTATGAAGGCTAATAATGACCACTGATCGGACATTATTCTCTCAGAATCGTTTCACTGTATAGTTTGGTGAGTTTGTGGGGTGTTAGTGTCTCTCTATGTGTGTATCTGAATTCCAGAGAACATTTGTGTACTTTTGTCATGGAGTAAATAACACCTCAACCCTGGTAACACTACTGAACTAGGCAAGACGCCTTAAATAAAGAACTCCAAGTCAGTCAGGAGAAGTTAGTCGCTGTCTGTCTCAGGCTCGCGAGAAGACAAGGAAAGACAAGACCTCTGTCTTCAATCAGACGGTGACAAGACCCCCGTTTTCGGGTGGAGGATGACTCAGTCGGGCACTCTCTTCATATAGACTCGGCTGAGAAGAACAGACCAGTTTGGCGGGGGCTGAGTAAATGTTGACTAGTGGCCCAGATGGAAACGCTCGGGTTCACTACAGTAAATATGATCTTGTGTCGCATCTATTCCGCAGTGGGGTGACCAGTAAATATAAGTTTGTCGCAGTCAGTCCGAGGCTAGAGACAAAACAAGACCTCTGTCTCCGGCCAGAGTTTGATACGGCCTCCGTCATTGGGCGGACGGTGACTCAGTCGGGGTTCTGTCTTCGGATAGAGACTCAGCTGAGAAAAACAGACCAGCCCGCTTTTGCGGAGGCTGGGTAAATTTTGACCAGTTTTGACCGCTCGGGTAGAAACGCCCGGGTTCACCACCTAAAAATTCATCTTGTGTCGCATCTAGTGCTCAGTTGGGCAACCGGTAAATAGCAGTCAGACTTAGGCTCAAGACAAGACAAGACCTCTGTCTTCGAACAGAGGGTGACAAGACCTCTGTCTTCGGAAAGAGGGTGACAAGACCTCTGTCTTCGAACGGAGGATGACTCAGTCGCGTCTCTGTCTTCGAATAGAGACTTAGCTGAGAAAAATAGACCTGTTCTGTACCCGAGCCCACTTTTGCAGGTGCTGGGTAAATTTTGAGCACTGGCCAGAGTGGAAACGCTCGAGTCCCCCACCGTAAACTTGACCTTGTGTCGCATCTCTTCCGCAGTAGGGCGACCGGTAAATACCAGTTCGTCGGAATCAGATAGTCCGCTGTCTGTCTTGCGATTGTCAAGTTCTCTGTCTTCGAACAGAGTACCACACAGTCGGAGCTCTGTCTACGGACGGAGACTCGGCTGAAAAAATAGACAATGCAATATGACCGATCCAGCGGTTGCGGGGGCTGGGTAAATTTTGACGTTTGGCGCGTCTGTACGCGCTCGGGTTCCTCACACTAAACTCGACCTTGTATCACATCTCGTCTCAGTGGGGAAACTGGGTAAATACCAGTCCTTTGGAGTCAGTCAGAAAAGTATTTCTGGGAAGATATCACGGCGTGTGCCTAAGTAAGACATAATATAAACGCTAGGAGTGAATGATAACAATCTCTCTCTTTCTCTCTTTCTCTCTCTCTCTTTCTCTCTCTCTTTCTCTCTTTCTCTCTCTCTCTCTCTGTGTTTAATTGCTGAAAAATGTTGCGAGTTGAAATGAGAGGTTTGTCTATGTGTGTGTGTATGTGTGTGCGTGCGTGCGTGTGTGTTCATGTATGTGCGCGGGAGTGACTGTGTGCGTATGGTAAGGAACTAGCGGAGTCTTACATATTTTTGCCTCAATAGTTATATATGTATATAGCGAAGAGTTTATTCCAGGCGCTCATACGCACACAAACATACATGCACATATATACACACATACACGCAAACATACACAAGAAGACACACATACATTCAATACACGCAAACATACACGCAAACATACACGCACATATACACATACACACTTATACACATACAAACACACACGCACGCACACACACACACACATATATATATGTATGCATGTATGTGTGTGTGTGCGTCTTAGTGGCGTTATCGCCTTACTAAAAGATTATATATATATATATATATGTAAAAGGCAGGATGAGTGTGTGTGTGTGTGTGTGTGTGTGTGTGTGTGTGTGTGTGTAACGAATGCACGGCCGCAATTTTCGACGGATTTGCACTAAAATTTACATGCACATGCTCCAACTTAGTGGATAGGCCAAGACCGACTTTGCATTTCCCAACTCCCATCGATAGTGGAAATAATCGATTTTTCATGCTTCTATGGCAGTTTTCATGTAGCTTGCGGCCATTTTCTACTGGCTAGAATGAGAATCTATAGTTGGCTGCCACGAATAGGCAGGAAGATTCTGTTGGCCAGCGTGAGAGCCAACAGCTGACTGACACGAATGTTAACTAGCATGCAAAAAAAATCGATAGCTGAATTCTTCACAAGTGGGAAAAATTTAATCTGCATGGCACTTTACACCAATTGGCTCATTCGCTTGCTTAAACTCAACGTTGATTCTGATTCCGCAGAACTGCGTAGGGTGTGAAAAAGTATTTGTTGTTAACATTCTTTTTTCATTCGTTTTTTCCAGTTACGAGTCCTTTTTTAAAGCTGATCGTTTTGTGTTCATTTTGTTTAGTTCTTTTTTCGTAAAAGATTTAATGTTTAGTATAGAGCTTAGAAAAAATTCGCAGTGTGAGATAGGCAACAAGTAAGGCATGTAGCAACATCAGCACGGCAAAGGGCACTCCTTTAAAGGCAAGGAAGGGCAAAAATATTTTAAGTCAAGTTATAGCGATTGCTGTATGAGTAGTACGATTTTTGAATCAAGCACGGGCAAAGCCGGGCCATGCAGCTAGTATATATATATATATATATATATATATATATATATATATATATATATATATATATATATATGTAGTATAATGATGAAAAAATTTCAACATATCTTATATATTAATTGTTAGTCATTATTTATTTTAGTAATGAATATTAGCACATCTATAAAGCATTATTCAATGAACATTTCAGATCCAATTACGCAGAATATCTACTTTTCAGTCTATGAAATTAATGATCCTCTTTCATCTGTACACATGCCTGCCTCTGAGTTTGTATGTGTATATATATATATATATATATATATATATATATATATATATAAGCACGTATTCACTCATAAAATATTATCTGTGTATATTGCGCATTCTGTTCGTCATGCATCTATACATGTACATATGTGGATTCTGAATTTCTCTCCCAGTACAAATCAGTGTGTGTCTATTGGAAGAGGGACAGATTCAGAATTCACATATGTACATATATACATGGATTACCAGCAGAATATATATAAGAACTAATCATCAATATATATATATATATATATATATATATATATATATATATATATATATATATATATATATATATATATATGTGAAGTGTGTTCCAATAACATGGACTGATTTTAAATGTGAATTAAGTTTAAACATCTAATGATTTCTTTTCTTTTTCTTTCAGATTTAACAGCTTAAGTCTTTGGCAATTTCAACCCTGGAAAGATTAACAATCAAACAACATGTTAAAGTTATCAAAATCTATTACAAAAATGGACGTTCAAACAGAATTTGAATGAGAAGTTCCCAGGTTGCATCATCTCTCGAAACAGTGAAGTCAAGTGGGCACCACAATCATGCGACTTGGGATCATCTCAAAAGTAAGTTCTATGCCAACAAGCCAACAACAATTCAACAGCTGAAGGATGAGATAATAAGGCATATTGGTGAGATCGAGGAGCAACTAAGCAGTGGCGTCATCAAATATTTTGACCATTGAGTGGAGCTGTGGCGGACATTTGGCCGATATTATTTTTCACACATAATTGCCATGATCTAAAAAACATGATTCAACAGAGAAATAAATAAATTTTCAAGAATAACACTGTTTCGTTAATAGCGATCAAAGTCAGCTACTATTATAAAACAGAGCATTTGCTTAAATACTTGTATCTATAAAAAGAACGTTAAACATATCATAAATGTCTTTAAATATATATATATATATACAGTTGCGGCCAAAATGTTCAGAACGGCATTGTTTTCGTCAGAAAAGTAGGTATAATTTTTTATCAAAGTAGTTTAATATTCTATAATTTTCACAGACAATAAATACGATATTAATTGTTATTGTCTGAGATTTTCGTGTAATTTGAAAGGATAATACAAAACTTATGGATGATTTAGTGATTTACTGCAAAACCCATGCCGGCCAAAATGATCAGAACGGTTGAAAAAATAACAAAAATGACAGAGAATACTGGAATTATTTAATATTTAGTGTGAAGCCCTTTAGCTTCAATCACACTTTGACATCTTCGACTGCATGAGGAAATTAAATTTTCAATTTCTTGCTGGGTGATCTTATGCCATTCTTCCTGAAGGGCATTCCATAATTGCTCGGTTGTTTTAGGATTTCTGGCTTTCGAACGTTCTCCTAGAATATTCCACACTTTTTCAATAGGATTGAGATCTGGGCTTTGAGCAGGCCAATC
>OZ038497.1:83579542-83627042 GCA_964036315.1 Acanthosepion esculentum | reverse complement strand
TTCGTCTTAAAAGATAATGAAATCTTTTACAAAACATCTAACAATAAAAAATAACCCTCTTGTTGACCATGTTCGTCGTAGTCTATGAATATAGAATCCAGCGCAGTACGTAATCTGTTCAATGAAACAGCGTTAAAGATTAACACTCACGAGTCAGACACTCTACTGGATCTGACTATATCGCCAATAGCAGCAGCAGCAGCTGTTCCGTAATTCTTCAGTCTTCGAAGGTCTCGGAGGTTGGCAATGAATATTCGGAAAAAAACATGGCTGATTTTATACACGTCGAATTGAATATTTTGAGCTTTCTGATTGGTTAACTCTTCTATTGATCAACCATAAAATGAGTCAGCTCATTTTGGTTGGCTCACTAGTATATTAAAGTACCCAAAAACTCTAACACCTATTCTTACCAATAGTTAAAATAATAAAAACTAGTGTCATCAATAATCAATGCTATTTCACTTTTAACAATAATTTTTATAAACAAATATTTGGATTCTCGGTAGGTTAACTTCTAAGTGGTACTTTAACATACATTTTCTTATAGTTTCTTGAATCTGGTACTTTTCAGAATACTTTATTTAAAAGATCAATATATTTCCGATATATTGATGAGCATCATCAATATATCGTATAAATTATATCCTTTTAATATATCCATACAAAATTAATTTACCCGATCATGTAGAAAAACTAAACAAAATCAAACATAAGATAGAATTAATTACGAAACAGAAATACTAAAATACTTTAGCTAGCCTAAATATCATGTTTTCCCCGTAGTGACAATAGCCTAAAATAAAGTGACCATCGATAATAAACCAATAAAAAGTAAATTCTCAGATTTGCAACAAAATAAAATTCTAAATAATTATAGGATTTTACTTTAGAGCACTCAAAATTTTCAGAAATTTATAAAACTCCTCCAATAGCCTAATTATATCATATTTGTACAGCAATCAAGTTGTACAAAAAGTTGTCAAAAATAAGCACTCAGTTGTGGAACAAGCTGAGCAAAGAATAATCCACCTTGAGAAAGAGAGCTATTTATGGTGTCATGGATCATCTCATTGTGCTCAAGTGGGATAGTCCATTGCTTGGGCTATGATTGGCTGCTGGTACATGAGTGGAGATATTTCTGTATAAATACCAGCTTGATTCCAGTCAGTTCGCAGTGTTTGTATTGAGTTACAACCTGGTTTATTTTTGTCTGCCAGCTGGACGCTAGTTGGGACCCTTACGCCGGTAAGTGTTGTTATTCTACAATATTCAACGCGAAACAAAAAGGCTCGCAGAATATTTTAATATTTAAATATAATTTATTATATTTAATATTTAAGAGCGGACCATTCTGACAGAACCAACAAATCAAAATGTATTATTCTCTCTACCAATTTTATCACAACGTTAACTGAAAATTATTTATGTAAGTTTAATGAAATTTGTTAAAACTATTTCTAAAAAAATAAAAGACTTAATACAAAACAAAATAATAAGCTAAAATTTGGAAGAGGAGTACTGACTAGCATTAATTGCCACAAGTAATACATAGGAGAAACCTCGTGGAAATTAAATAAAAGATTATATGAACACAAAAGGGATCTTATACAAAACAACATGTGTGATGGAATCATGAACAAAAATAAAAAGAAAGTAAATGAAATCCGTTAGACTATCTACCAGAAAAAATTCAAAAAGAAAAAATTAAATGTCAGTGTCATACGAAAACCTTGGTGCGCATGTGTAGTTGCATGAATGAACGTAAATGTCACTTTATTTTGAGGAAGTCCTAAATGAGGAAATGTGTCATACGAAAACTTTTTCCACCTTGTCATAAATTTTCCTGAAACTTTTCTTGATATATAAAAATGTATATATCGTTTTTTTTTTCATACACAGTAGAGGGAATGGCGTGACGGTAAAACATATGGCTGACATAGTACGTGCACGGTTTTAATGGTGGGGCAGTTTTATATATGAAAAATGGGGTAAAAAGTGGAAAGGGAGATGTACTTTGCTTTAAAAATTATATCATCTATAAAGCCGTTACGCCGCCTGAAGATAATCCTTCTCAGAATAAACCTTGTCACTAAAGAATTTTCCTTCGTGCCATTCATTTAAACAGTTATCTATCTATCTATCTATCTATCTATCTATCTATCTATCTATCTATGAACAGACTCTATCTATCTATCTATCTATCTATCTATCTATCTATCTATCTATCTATCTATCTATCTATCTATCTCAGTCTGTTCTTATCTATCTATCTATCTATCTATCTATCTATCTATCTATCTATCTATCTATCTCATTTGTTTGAATTTCTGGGATGAGTATTTATTATTTACATAATATTCTCATATCTCCTTTTTATAATTATAGCATTTTGTCTGTTGTTTTCTCCGGTCTTCTTTAGATGTCTGTCTAACCATGTAAACTTCAAGGAATTTCGCTGAAATTAATCTACGGGATTAGATTGTTTTCATCTTTATGCCCATGTTTATGGATATCTCACCTCTTTCTTCTCCAGACATGGAAAGTGGAAAGGGGACACCCTACTACAATAATTTTTTGAAGCATATCCAGATTGACAAATATTTGAAAAGGGTCGGAGGGCACAGCGACCTAAAATGTGATGATAACAAGAATTATGGCAGCAATCCGACTGTAAATAATGACAATAACATTCACACACACACACACACACACACACACACACACACACACACACACACACACACACACACACACACACACATATATATATATATATATATATTGACCACTAATATTATCAATCTATATATATATATATATAATATGGAGAAAACAACTAAAAAGTTGCAAATTAAAAAAAATTGAATGTTTTTTTTGTGAAAGTATTTATTTATATATATTTTATATATATATATTTGATATTTCAGCTCTGCCCCGATCTTTCATCAGAAAGTATACGTGGCTTCTCATTATGCTATATGCTATATATATATATATATATATATATATATATATATATATATATATATATATATATGTTGTGGTGGGATCCACCTAATCTGCATAGGTGACTACCAACTATATAAATAATGGTTGGTACCGGAGGACGAGGGAGAGGAATCACGAGATCCAACTAGAGACTCTGATCGACTGCGACTAGTCAACACATTCTCCAGGAACGTCTTCCCAGAAATATACAGAAATACTATATGTACTTATTGTGTACACTTTCTTGTTATAATACATTCTTGTTCTAAGTACATTTTGTGTTGCATTATTATTCCATGCATTAGGCGAGATTCAACATTGAGTCAAGACTCAACAATGGCGACGAAGTAGAACGAACCATACGTCAAGTTTCAACAATGGCCACGAAGTAGAATGAACCATACGCCAAGTTTCAACAATGGCAAAGAAGTAGAACGAACCATACGGAAAGAAGAAAGAATTAATAGTGAGAGTTTTCAACAATTGGGACAAGTCGTTGAAGAACCCAGGCTGAAAAAGAAAAAAAAACAAACTATTAATTCAAAGTCCAACGTTAACATAACGACGAAGGATTCTGAACTTCTGGATATGTAAAACTCGTTAAAAGACGACTAAGCATAAAGGAACGTTCACTCAGAAAAATTGAAAGGTGTCGTAAACGAATAACGGTAATTTTAAATTAAAAAATTATCTACAACGAGACACCCTCTAAAAAGAAAAAATTGGCCGACTACAAAAACATGCATGGATTAAAAGGAGCACAAATACACCGTGTCGACTTTGAAAGGTAACGAACTTTAAAAAATTATTTTTTTAAAATTATTTGTTCAACAATATAGTGACGAATTACCTCTGATAAGAAAATCAGACGTTGTCATTGAAATACGCGAACAGAAGTCGAAAAAAAAAATGTCCGACGCTCTCTGTTCACGAAAAAAAAATACCAAAGTTGATTAGCACGGGCGTGAATGTAAAAGCAAGACATAAAATATAAAAGTCGTGCGTTGTTTTGATTTTTTGGTCAGCTTATATGATATTCGTGGATACACAAATTAAAAAGTATATTCCTTGTTGCATGAACACTATCAGCTAAAAATGGATGAACTATCCAAAGTCATATCTGAATTATTAAAATCCCATCAGTTGAGTCAACAACGTCAGCAAGAACAACAGATAGCACAGCAAGAACAACTGATATCAAGAACGTCAAGAGGAAAGACAACAAGAACAACAAATAGCGCTGCAAAAATATCAAGATAAACAAGATGAAAGACTTTTGGAAATTCAAAAGTTAACACTGGAGAAATTAAACAACTATCAGGCAAATGAGGGAAATTCTTCATATTCTAATAACACCATATTTAATTCGCTGGAAACTTTCAACTATGTGCCAGACGAAGAAAAAACGTTTGAAGCGTACTTTAAACGATATGAAGATATTTTCTACACAGACTGTGAAAACTGGTCGAATTCAAGAAAAGTCAGTCTATTACTAAGAAAGCTAGGTACAGCAAATTTGTAGATTTTATTCTACCGAGAAAAACAACTGAATTGGAATTCTCGGAAACAGTGAAATTGCTAAAAGAGCTGTTTGGAGCAAATATGTCGCTTTGGCATAAGCGATGGTTATGCATGAATGTCTCTAAATCCGACGATCAGGATTACTTAACATATGCATCTATAGTGAATAGACATTGTGACAATTTCAGATTGGCAGAGATTACGGTTGAAGAATTCAAGTGCTTAATTTTTGCTCAAGGACTGGTATGCAGTAAGAGTGCCGAAATAAGACGTAGAGTTTTGTCTAAACTCGAATCTGAACAAGGCCTTACCCTGCAAAAGTTAGCAGAGGAGTGTCAACGGGCCGTAAGTTTAAAGAAAGAGTCGCAAAAAATCGAAGAAGCTGGTATTGCTTATATTAAAAAAATAAAAAAGCAGTCAAAGTACCCATTAGAGAAAGATTGGAGAAAAATTTCGGCGTATTGTAATAATAGACAAGAAAAATAAAATAAAAAGGTCCCACCATATAATTGCAGACGTTGTAACGAAAGACATTGGGAGATAAATTGCCCATATAGAAATAAGAAATGTTTCGTGTGTCAAAAGAATGGTCACAAAGGATCGTGTTGTAAAACGAAAAAATTCAAGAGCCGAATTAGACAAACAAATTCGAATATCAAATCAGATAGAGATTTGAGGAAATATGTGACGACTGAAATATTCAAAAAGAATATCAAATTTCAACTCGATTCGGGGTCAGATTTAACAATAATGAACGATAAAACATGGAAAATTTTAAAAAGGCCTACAATAATGAAGTCAACGAAACTCGCTCGCACGGTAACTGGAAAGCAAATTAACTTCGAAGGCGAGGTTGTACTTCCAATGAAATTGAATGGGATCGTTAAAAAAATAAAAGTTTTCATTCTGAGAAATGGAGAAAACTTGTTGGGTACAGATTTTATTGAAACATTCGAATTGTGGGATAAACCGTTAAACTCATTCTGCAGAAAAGTAGAAAGTAATACGCAAACAAGACAGGACATTAAAGATGAATTAAAGAAAAAGTTTCCGGAAACCTTCACACCTGGTCTTGGAAGATGTAACAAGTTTAAAGCTAAATTTGAATTAAAGGAAAATACTATGCCTATAATTAAAAAGAAACGTAACGTGCCTTTCGCAAGTGTAGAGAAAGTAGTAGTACCAAAAAAGTTGCAGAAAAGAATCCTACGGGACTTTCATATGGGTCACCCGGGGATTAATAGAACAAAAAGCTTAATGCGAAGCGTTGTATATTGGAAAGGAATGGATGTGGATATCGAAAACATGGTTCATCGATGTAAAGGGTGTGCGTTAGCAGCTAAGGTACCACCTATAGTACACAAACCATGGCCAAAGACGGATCATCCGTGGGAAAGATTACACATTGATTTCGCTGGTCCAGTAGAAGATTATTACTACATAATAGTGGTAGATAGCTTTACAAAATGACCGGAAGTATTACGCTGCAAAAAGCCTACGTCCAATACCACAACAACTTTTTTGCATGAACTATTTGCACGGTTCGGTGTGCCAGAGTGTATTGTGAGTGACAATGGTACACAATTCACTTCTGACGAATTTAAGGAATTTTGTGAGTTATATCAAATTAACCACATAACGACGCCGCCGTATCATCCGAGATCCAATGGACTCGCAGAAAGATTTGTAGATACGTTAAAGCGCGCTCTGAAGAAAGCCTCAGGAGTTCCAACGGAAAAGGCGCTTCAGCAATTCCTACAAGCATACAGAATCACGCCTAACCAGAGAACACCATCAAACATGGCACCAGCTGAACTAATGTTCGCTAGGAAAGTTAAGTCAGTGTTTGACAAGCTTTTGCCAGGAAGAAATAGAATAAAGAACACTATGTATACAGCTAGAAAAAGATACACCCCCGGAGAGAAGGTCTTTTTCAAGTGCTATAGAAACAACATTGAGTTCTGGGAGCGAGGCATAGTGGACAAGAGAATCGGTGACCTGATTTACATAATAAAAGGGCCGAAGAATACTCATAAAAGGCACCAGAACCAACTCAAAAAATGCTACGTGCTAGAGCATGAAGAGAGTATACCGGATGAGGAGGAAGATCTCATTGATGTAATGTATGATACTTTTCAAGTAGAACCTCCGCAGAGTGCTCATGAACCGAGAAGATCCGGTAGGAAACGAAAGTTCACGGACCCATTGGACGTGAATCCAAAACGAAAAAGATATTGAAAAAAAAAAAAGCAGATATATATATGAACTATGCAAAGGGGATCTACAAAGAAATAACCATAATCATCATCCCATATAGAAGCCAGTTTGAAATCCAAAAGGATTCCAAGGCTTGGGAGGGGGGTGTTGTGGTGGGATCCACCTAATCTGCATAGGTGACTACCAACTATATAAATAATGGTTGGTACCGGAGGACGAGGGAGAGGAATCACGAGATCCAACTAGAGACTCTGATCGACTGCGACTAGTCAACACATTCTCCAGGAACGTCTTCCCAGAAATATACAGAAATACTATATATACTTATTGTGTACACTTTCTTGTTATAATACATTCTTGTTCTAAGTACATTTTGTGTTGCATTATTATTCCATGCATTAGGCGAGATTCAACATTGAGTCAAGACTCAACAATATATATATATATATATATATATATATATATATATATATATATATATATACACAATGTCTCATGCGATCTAAGAATTTTTTTCTTATCGGATGATAAATTATATAGAAACTGTCCGAATATTCTTTTTATCCGAGCGCTTTCGGCTATACATTTAACCATTTTCAAGGATAGACAAGGTGCTTTTATTTAGTATCTTATACAATTTCACATGCGATCTAAGAATTTTGAACATGGACACAATATATTGACATGCTTTGAAAAATGAAAACATTTTATAAAACATACATACAACAAACTATTTCTTATTTAACAGCTAAAATATTTAATCCTTGAAAATGGCTAAATGTATAGCCGAAAGCGCTCGGATAAAAAGAACATTCGGACGGTTTTTATATAATTTATCATCCGAAAAGAAAAGAATTATTAGATCGCATGAGAAATTGTATGAAAAGCTAAATATATATATATGTGTATATGTATATATCTTATATAGAAGTTCCACATTTTTAATTATACCTATCGGCCACTTTAAGAAGCTTCCTGAAAAAAAATTTCTTGGCTACACCAACAATACATTTGCGGCTGAGATGTTTCCTAAGATCACTGGATGAAATGTCTAAGAGTCTGTTCTTCTTGACATAGATAAATAACCCACTTACCTCCACCCTCTGACTGTATTTTTCTATTCTAGCTTAGATCTGACTTTTAATTGGTTAATCTAGACATACCCACAAGTATATTTTTAATAGTTTGCATTGTTCTTTATATTTTATCATCCTGATTTTTTCCTCTAAACATAGCTTGCACCTATTCTTATATATATATATATATATATATATATATATATATATATATATATATATGTATGCAGGTGTGCAGTGAAATAGGAAAGAACACGTTAGGTAGATAATCCGGTGTTCCTTAGTATTTAGCTTTATTTTCAAAAGGACAGTGCTCCATACAGAAGTAGAGCTTATATTATAATAATATTTTTAGTTTTTAAAAATATGATTCCTTCGCTACATAAGAGTTCTCATGTTTCAAAAGCGAGAGCCGAGACCCCTAACATAATTTTTTAAGTTATGTAGAGTTAAGGTGTCTGGACCCGGTTCCTTGTCAAGCGAGAATTTGGGAATCCCAAATATCATTCCCAAATTCTCGCTTGACAAGGAACCGGGTCCAGACACCTTAACTCTACATAACTTAAAAAATTATGTTAGGGGTCTCGGCTCTCGCTTTTGAAACATGAGAACTCTTATGTAGCGGAGGAATCATATTTTTAAAAACTAAAAATATTATTATTATATATATATATATATATATATATATATATATATATATATATATATATATATTACGGAAATATATGTGTTTGTGTTCTATTAACAGAACTAAAATTCTGCATTGCCAGGCTAAAATGCCGATTGTTGTAAAATGGATAATAGATATTGGCTCTGTGCTGTTGGAACGTCATTAGGATCCTTCCCGTCAGGTTGTGTCTATCACTAAATGACCAAATCAATTAGAATTTTTGTAGTTTAAAAAATAATTATCACGAAAGCGTCTCTCTGCGCCTGCTTGGTCTCACGTTTTCCCCCTCACCTGAGGTGGAACACCTACATTGAATCAATAGCTCCATCTACCGCAAGGAATGTTGGTTCTCTGTGTCGCGCCAGAAGGTTTTTCTCGTCCGAGTCTATACTTTAAATCTATAAATCAACAATTCGCCCTTGTATGGAATACTGCTGTCATATATTGTTTGGAGCCCCCGCTGTTTCCTCTCGAGGTCCTCGACAAAATCCAGATATGCAATGTAATTGGCCCTGATCTGGCATCTCGACTCCAATCACTTTCTCACCGACATTAGGTACCCCCTTTAACTTCCGGAAAGAGATAACGATTTGTTTTTTAAGTTTCCCTAATATATCATTTTTATCATGAGTTATCTACCATCACCCGAAGTACCATCATGGTATTGAAATATGAAAGCTTTTGCGTATCGATGTAAAAGGTTTTTATTCTAATCTTTTATAACAAAATATCATATTTTAAGACATTTTTATACATTCTTTTTTATAGATACAAATATTTAAGTAAATGCTCTGTTTATAATAAACAGTATTAACAACATTTTCCGGCCTGAATGTCCGAGAAATTGTCATAGAAAATATGCGTCTTCCAACAGGAATCGAACCTGTATCCTATACGGAACCGTCATACAGTCTGACGTGCTTTTACCGATTGAGCCACAGAGGAGCGTTTCGGTTAGCAAGGTCGATTTTACTGTTTTTAAACTACAATTTTAGTAGGCAAAAGAAAGCGGTCTGTTTACCCATAACATGGGGAAGAAGAAGCGGATACATGCCTTTATTAGCACGTAAGTGAATGTAATGGATTCGACTCAATCCGAGCCGCTATACATTACTCCACCGTGACTTCTATTAATGAATCTAAAATTGACTGGCATTCCTGTAAAAGATTCATAGATATTCTTCTCTCTTTCATTCATTACTTTCAACAAGTTCTTCTGTAAGATTAGACTGGCCATAAAAAGGACTTGAAAAATAACAACTTCTTTATGAATGAAAGAATTTTTTGTCACATATCATCATACATTGATTTATTTGATCTAAGCATTTTATGAATACTACAATGTATTCTACATTATTCGGACTATTGTCCTCATCTTTGTCGCCATATTTATCACAACGTTTCGGCCGTTGTATGCTTCGGCCTTCTTCAAGTATTTGGAATGTCGAACTGAACACTTTATTTCGCTCACTGGGTTCAGTTCGACATTCCAACCACCTGAAAAAGACCGGAGCACACCGAATAATGTAAATAGTAAACTATTCACATTATTCGAACTATTTTCTTCATTTTTGTCGCCATATTTATCACAACGTGTCGGCCCTTCAGTATCTGTCTATATTTCTGAGATGAGGTATTATGTACACTATTTACATTATTCGGACTATTTTCTTCATCTTTGTTACCATATTTATTACAACATTTCGGCCCTTTAGTATCTGTCTATATTTCTGAGATGAGGTATTATGTACACTACTTACATTATTCGGACTATTGTCCTCATCTTTGTCGCCATATTTATTACAACGTTTCGGCCTTTCTCTATCTGTCTATATTTCTAAGATGAGGTATTATGTACACTATTTACATTATTCGGACTATTGGCCTCATCTTTGTCGCCATATTAATTATAAGGTTTTGGCTTTTCAGTATCTGCCTATATTTCTGAGATGAGATATTATGTACACTATTTACATTATTCGGACTATTGTCCTCATCTTTGTCCCCATATTTATTACAACGTTTCGGCCCTTTTAGTATCTGTCTATATTTCTGAGATGAGGTATTATGTACATTATTTACATTATTCGGACTATTGTCCTCATCTTTGTCGCTATATTTATTACAACGTTTCGGCCTTTTAGTATCTGTCTATATTTCTGAGATGAGGTATTATGTACACTATTTACATTATTCGGACTATTGTCTTCATCTTTGTCATCATATTTATTACAGCGTTTTGGCCCTATAGTATCTGTCTATATTTCTGTGATGAAGTATTATGGACACTATTTACATTATTCAGACTATTGTCCTCATCTTTGTCGGCATATTTATTACAACGTTTCTGCTCTTTAGTATATGTCTATATTTCTGTGATGAGTTATGTACACTATTTACATTTATCGGACTATTCTCCTCATCTTTGTCGCCATATTTATTACAACGTCTCGGCCCTTTATTATCTGTCTATATTTCTGTGATGAGGTATTATGTACACTATTTACATTATTCGGACGATTGTCTTCATCATTGTTGCCATATTTATCACAACGTGTCGGCCTTTCAGTATTTATCTATATTTATGAGATGAGGTATTATGTACACTATTTTCATTATTCAGACTATTGTCCTCATCTTTGTCGGCATATTTATTACAACGTTTCTGCTCTTTAGTATCTGTCAATATTTCTGAGTGAGGTATTATGTACACTACTTACATTATTCAGACTATTGTCCTTATCTTTGTCGCCATATTTATTACAACGTTTCGGCCCTTTAGGCCCTTTAGGCATTAATAAAATTTTGTATCACCAAACATATATATATATATATATATATATATATATATATATATATATGTCAATTTATACTTATTTTAAAATATCAAATTGAATTTTTATTCAATAAAAATTTAAAAAATACTATTGGCACCTTTTCCCGTCAATCTTACACGGTATTTTCAATGCTTGGATTGGATATTTACAAATATGCTGATCATTTTCTTTGTCGTATAATGTTGATTATTCTCAAGTAATCCCATAGTTTTGATCGCTCTTACGCCATTATTACGAAACCTCCACTGCGAAGATTCGAAAACCAGTTTTGATATGTTCAATCCTCCCAAGCAAAATCTTCTGAAACTCATCTTATTTAGGTCTGGTAACAACTCTGTTTATTGACATCTGGTAAGACAAGTTTCAGTTAAACTTAGTCATAATACATACACACAACGCGCATGCGAATACATATCTGGATTGAGGTACGAGTTGCAATTCAGGCTGTCGTAAAAAGAAAAAGAAAAAAAAATGTCGAATATATTGCTTAGAATGAAAAATAAAAAAAATGACAAACTGATTTTAACAAGGCACATCTCTTAAATCATTATCAGAATGAATATTTCTTTAATAAAAAACGTTCTTGATGACATCAAACGATAGAAAAAAGAAGGAATATTTTGGTGGGCGAATGGGACAGAGTGAAAACAAGACAATCACGGACAGAAAGAGTGCAAGCTACTTGACGAGATTTTGTGACTGGATGGCAAACCAATGACAAAGACTGATGGCAAAGGTTCAAAAGCTGCTTCGAGCAACAAAAAACAGGAAATTGAGAAGAGTCGTGATCGCCCACGTCATGAAAGGACAGTGTACATGAAGAAGAAGAAGTTCATAAAATCTGCCATTATGTTTGTTTGCGAGCGTAAAACGAATACACAAAGAGAAATATATGTGAGGTGGGGGGGGGGGGCGCTGAAAAGTTCTCGGTTCGACCTACATGGCAAAATCTTTCCAAATGACCAAATGTCATATTTTTGTTTTGATGATCTTTCTTGGTCGGGCGGCGAACTTTTACGCACACTACCCCGCGCGCGCGTGCACACAAACATACACACACAAATATATATGTATGTATATAAATAACAACAGCAATAATATTAATGTATACAAATATTATCATTATTATTATTATTATTATTATTATTATTATTATTATTATTATTATTATTATTAATATTATTATTATTATTATTATTATTATTATTATTATTAATAATAATAATAATAAATTATATAATAAAATAATCTAAAAAATGTGGCACATGGGAGCACCAACGATCCCCGTTGTAACTGGAGCCCTCGGATTGGTTGTAAAAGATTCCAATAGACTAATTGAAGGGATCCCTGGAAGCCCATGCCTTAAAGAAATACAAAAAATTGTTCTCACGAGTACAGCACACACCTTATGAAGGGCTTTGTCGATGTAAATTTTTTTTCCAGTGGAAAATGCGATGATGCCATTTCTAACTTTAGGTCCCTGGGCAGGACCGAGAAAGAAATGAGTACACATCAGAAATCAAAGGAAATAATAATAATAATAATAATAATAATAATAATAATAATAATAATAATAATAATAATAATAATAATAAAATGTGGGAATTTAAAACTTCGATTATTCCTGTTGTGACAGGAGCATTGAGTATGATAAAGAAAGGTACTGAAAATCAAGTGAGGAAATTTCCTGGGCATCTCAGCATCTCATATCGGCAAAAGATTATTTTATGCGGAACAGCTCATATCATCCACAAAACAAATCCCTCTCCATCTAAACGAAACATCCCAAAAGTGCATAGATAACTCTCCTAAAGTGACTCTTTTTACTCATAGACCCCAGAGTAATTAGACACTTAAAATTACTCTCTGGCAAGATGGTAACACACGCATTCACACAACTACAGCAAAATGCAGATTTTGTGATAATTATCCAGACAATATCTTGTATTAGGTGGCACGGGACTGGTAGCCACTGAATATAAAACCCAGCATGAAAGCGTGGACCAATAAGTGCATTGGAAAATCTGCACTCTTACGGAAAGGAAATTGCAAGAAATTGGTATGAATGCCACCCAAACCCGGTTACGGAGATAGGACCTGTAATAATTTTATTGAACTTTACAATACACACAGAACAATAAAAGCTAACATCGCCCTGACATCGGGGTTAGAGACCGCAAAGACAAAAATATGCCTCCTTATTTACATGGCTGTCCCTGCAGACTGCAATGTTTCTTTGAAGATCTTCAAAAACTATGAAAATAAAAGGGCCTTGAAGTGGAAATCTCAAAAATGTACCAGATGACGACATCAACACTTCTAGTTGGAGTTGGAGCCCTCGGATCGATTGGAAAAGATTCCAATAGACTCATTGGATGGATTCCTGGTAGTCCATGCATATACAATAATTGTACTCACAAGTCCAGCCCACACTTTACGAAGGGCTTTATGTATGTACAATGTGTGTGGTCTTAGGTGTTTTATTTTCTTTCCTCAAAATCTGTTCAGTAGAAAAATGTCATGGTGCCATTTCTGCCCTTAGGTCTCTGGAGAGAAACGAGTATAGACCAGATATCACAGCAAATAATAATAATAATAATAACTGAACGCTGTGAAACATCGATAGAAAAACGAGGATCATATCATAGATAAAAGTATGCACTCTCGGGCAGATATGGAAGACTTGAAAAGGTACAAAGCGTTTGATTTCTGATTAAGAAATAATACTTATTGAAATATGTGGTTTATTTTGTTAGATTGGAAATGGTACCGTAGAATTATTGCAGGAAATATAAATGAGAAGCAGAATTGTGAGTATTCTTGCGCCTAAAAAGAAAGAAAGTAAATTTATCATGAAATGAAAAACGAGATTCATGGATAAGAAAGTCGATTCAATTTGCATGGATCAGAAAAGGGTTATTTGAAGAAGGAAACTGAAGGATTATTAATGGCAGTTCAGGATCAGACGTTGTAGGCAAACTGTGAATGTTGAGAAAGTCAGTACTTAAGCGTTATGTAGAATATCTGGGTAGAAGATCAGACTATCAATCATAGTGTATCAGAATGCAAGTGTTTAGCTCAGACCGAATATAAAAAAATGAAGGTATGAGCAAGATGCTGCTGTCATTCGTTGGATATTCTGTAAAAAAAAATACTAGTTTAGTGACAAGTATTACGAACATGTGATCACAAAGAAGAGAATGCTGGCCAAACAGCAAAACGAAAATGCTGTGAGATATTCCGATACAGACAGTAACAACTTTAGAGAACAATAAACCAGATTGAGTCCTGATAGACAAACAGAAAAAAAAGACTTGCTACCTGACAGAAGTCTCCTGTCCAATTGACATGAAAATTGAACGCAAAGAAAAGAAGAGCGACAGTTACAATGATTTAAATTCGGAAAGTTTGGGAAGGACTAGCAACTGAAAGTAATTACAGTGCCAATTATCATTGGAGCACTGGGAGTTGTACAAAAAGAAAACGTAGGAAAATCTTTTGCAGATATTCGACTGTGATTTAGAAATGGAGCCATTGCAAAATGCATGCCTGCTCGGAACAGCGAGTATAATTCGGAGAGTAGTGGATAAAACCTGTCAGTGAAAGGAAGCAATGATTGGTTTATTTTCTTATGTCATGAGTCGTCACCTGAAAATAAAACTTTTACCAGCAATCAACATCATAAGCTGTGAATAATAATAATAATAATAATAATAATAATAATAATAATAATAATAATAAAAATATTAATAATAATAATAATGATGATGATGATGATGATGATGATGATACTAATAATAATGATGATGATGATGATGATAATAATAATAATAATAATAATAAAAATATTAATAATAATAATAATGATGATGATGATGATGATGATGATGATGATAATAATGATAATAATAATAATAATAATACTAATAAAAATATTAATAATAATAATGATGATGATGAGGATGATGATAATAATAATGATAATAATAATAATAAAAATATTAATAATAATAATAATAATGATGATGATAATGATGATGATAATAATAATAATGATGATGATGATGATAATAATGATGATGATGATGATGATGATGATGATGATGATGATGATGATGATAATAATAATACAAATAAAGGAGATGTGATAATGTTGCAAGAATGATATATTGTGAATTATGATGCAAATATGAAATGTAGAGATCAGAAACGTGGTATGATCAAACATTAGAAGATGCCATTGACAAGTAACAAGAAAAAAAAATGGTGGCATATTTTATGGTCCAATGTGACAATTATTGCACAGAAAACCAGGCATTTGGAAGGTAGAAAAAAAAGGCAAACCATATTACATGACTCGGTGACAATAGAAAAACGGGGAAAAGTCTGATAGTTTAAAATGAGAAGTGTATAAATTGTGGTCAATAAAGAGTGTGAAAGGCATCGCCATTGTTGTTGGTACTTTGGCTACCATAAATACTGATCTGGTAGAAGATTTATGTCTCGAACATTGAGATCTCGAAGTTTCGGGTCTCGAAGACAGGAATTTCGAAGATTGGGATTTTGAAGACTGGAATCTTGAAGACAGGGATTTCGAAGATTCGAGTCTCGAAAATTTTGAACATTGGAATTTCGAGGTTTTGGGTCTCAGATACTGGGATTTTGAATATTGGAATCTCGAAGACTGGTATTTCGAAGATTCGGGTCTCGAAGATTGGAAATTTTGAGGATTGGAATTTCGAAGTTTCGGGTCTCGAAGACTGGAAATTTTGAAGACTGGGATTTCGAAGTTTCGGGTCTCTAATATTGGGATTTCGAACATTGGAATCTCGAAGACTAGGATTTCCAAGATTCGGGTCTCGAAGATTGGGATTTCCAAGATTCGTGTTTCGAAGATTGGATTTTTGAATCATGATGAGAATATACCAGCTCAGTTCACTGGTTGTGTGTAACTTGTACTTTGGTGCCATCTCCAGCAAAATCTGCTGTGTTTGCAGATCAAACAATAATAATAAATACCAAAATTGATTTTATCTAAAAGAAATTCTCTGGTGGAATAATTTTCTCATAGAAATAATCGAAGAATTTCAGGTTAGATTCTCTCAAGTAATAATGTACCGAAGAAAGAACAAAATTGACAGTAATAATTAACGTTTTTATGTAACTTATTTTAAACCAGATAGTTTATCTGTTAAGAAATTCAATGGAATTATCTTGTCCTTAAAGATAGAATATATCTCTGCGAAACTTGAACTCGTGACATAAACCTTTGAACCTTTCATTCATTTATTATTAATTACTCTATTTCTTAATATTAAGGACTTAATTTACAAATTCTGCTCGCCCTAAAAGCGTTATCCACCGCGTAATTAATTGGTCAATTTTTTTTTTGTGAAAATAAATGTTTGTAATTATATACAGTGGGGGGGAACAAATATTCGTACACATAGAAATTTTTAAGTTATTGCATTTCCAACTAATGAATAAATATACTTTTCATATAATTAACTGTACATAGATGCATAATAACTAAGTATGCATAGTAAACAGAAAACAATATCTAATAACAAAAGAATCTCATCTATCCATTTTAATGGGTGCAAAGACCATTCATACAAGCAAATTACAGATTTTAAAACTTTTAATTGCTTTAATACTCTAGATCATCCAAGTGGAATATTCTAGAATCTTCCAGTAATGTTATCAGCAGTTATTTTTAGCCTAAAAATACAAATAGAACATTCTGCAATTGAATATTCGTGCAAGAGGGTTATCATCATGGCAAGAGGTAAAGAATTGACAAATTCGCAAAAAGAACTGATTGTTAAGCTCTGGAAATAAGGTAAAAGTTACAGTAACAAGAAAATCTCAGACAACCAGAATATTCCATTTACTGTTGTAACTGTTGAAAACCAAAGAAGACCAAGTGCTCCACTGAAGATTTCTTCAAGATCTTCGAGGAAATTAATGCGTCAAATTAAACAAATCCAATGATTAATCGTCAAGAGTTACAGGATGATTTGCTTTCATCAGAAATCGGTGTCACTTAACAACCAATAAGCAATGAAATTATTAGGAACGCTGTAAAGTCACGATTCCCTAGTAAAACTTCACTAATATTGAAAAGACACAAAGATGCTAGATTGAAATTCGTTCATGGATAAGTAAAATAAGTATAAGGAAAAATCGTATAAGGAAAGTGCATTATGGACAAACGAAACCAAAATTGATTTGTTTGGATGTAATTCTAGAAATCATGTATGGCAGAAAGATGTCTTCAAACAAAAAGAACACAGTTCCAACACTGAAATTTGGTGGTGACAACGTCATGGTTTGGGGATATTTTTTCTGTAAAAGGTAATGACAATATATCACTAATAGATGGGTGGATAAATGCCAGATTATATCAAAATATTTTGGAAGCAAGTTTAATGATTTCAATTGAAAATCTTGAACTTCCTCCTGATTGGATCTTCCAGCAAGATAACCCTAACACTAACCTGCAAAATCTACGAAGAAATGACTTGCTGAAAATAATGTAAATATCCTGAGATGGCCATGTCAGTTGTCAGATTAAAACCCAATCGATAGTCTCTGGTGTTATTTGAAATTTCAAATCCAATTGAGATTTCCAGCAAACATCCCGGATCTGAAGACCATTTGTGAAGAAGAATGGAACAAAATACCAAGTGAAATTTGCAAATCATTAATTGAGATCTACAAAAAGAGGTTGGTTGGTGTAGAAGTGAATAATGGCTATTCTACAAACTATTAAATGAAGATTATGTATTCTTTTTTGCATTGTACAAATACTTTTTCACCCATTAAAATGAATAAATGGAATTTATTTTGATTTAAATCAAAAGATTTTTCTGTTTTTTATGCATATTTACTTATTATGCATTTGTGTACAGTTAATTATATGAAAAGTATGTTTAGTCATTAGTTGGAAATACAATAAATTAAAAATTTGTATGTGAGCTAGTATTTGTTTCCCTTCATATATATATATATATATATATATATATATATATATATATATATATATATATTTGTGTATTTAGCCAGCAATCCTTCTTTCATGAACATTTCATTAAAAACGACTGACAAGGTGCTTATATATATATATATATATATATATATATATATATATATATATATATATATATATATATATATATATATATATATATATATATATATATATATGTGTGTGTATATCATAAATCCTACACAGTAGGTAGTTCCTGGCTTTTTAGGATTTATTTTATTTACCTTTGGTCTACTTAGCGTATTGAGCGCTGTACGTTTTATCTTAGTTACTCTCTTGGTTTTTTGTTCTGGACTGGAAATTTAAGACATTGGCCGATTTTTTTCGTCCTGTTCAGAAATGTCTAGTTCTTTCTTTTTTTTTTCATCCGACACCAATTTGTTTTCATATACTTGCAATCCGGTTTTTTTTACCAACCGAGTATAATTGTTAATATAATAATAATAATAATAATAATAATAATATATATATATATATATATATATATATATATATATATATATATATTAAATGGATTTTTTTCTTATGACTTTAAACGGTTTTAGTGAGTATACGGGTTTGAGTTGATATCCTTGTTTTTTATTTTCTTAAAAACTGGCATTAATGACTAGATCGGCTGTTATTAAATTAAATTAGTGTTATTTAATGCATCCAATAAAACTAACGTCTATAAACGTAAGTTAATACCTCCAAAGATTTTGCTAATAAACGCATACATGATGAGAAAATGACACCAAACTTAATAAAAATAAAGTTTTATGTTATTATTAAGAGGAAAGACGAAAGCATTTTTGATGATTAAATAATATTTTTTAAATCCTTTTTAGAACCTTCAAAATTTTGGTTAAAAATTTGGTTTTCTTGCGTCAACGTGTGACCATAAAATAGTATGGGTAATTTTGGCGTCTTTTATGCGTTGAAAAACACAATGATTTGGAAATTCTTGTAAAATCAAATAATTGTGTCATTTTAAAGAAACTTTCAGAACTTATTCACAAATGAAGGAACTTACTTTAGAAATGTTTCTTTTTGTTAGAAAATCTAGGTAAAAATATATTTTTACATCTATTTCCCTGCTACCCAGCTATTTAACTTTATGAAATTTTATGAAATTCATTATTTGTAGAAGAGTTTTTATTAGTTATAAGCACAAGTTCTTGGAGAATTTAAATCATCAATTTTTTTGTCAGACTGGACCCTCATTTACCAAAAATCTGCTCTTAATCTAAAAATAAATAATGCTATAAAATTAAGATATTATTTAATTAAAGAAAGTTTTTAAATGCTTTTATGAATAATATATATTATGTACACTATAAAAATTGAATGAATAATGAATTTTTGCAAGAATTCTTGTTAGGTTTTTAAATCTTTTAATATTTAATATTAATATTTAATATTTAATATGTTAATTAATATATATATTATGTACACGTTTTAAATTTTAATTATAATAACTTATAATGTTTAATATTAATATTTTAATATTATTATATAATATTATAATATATATAATATATTATAATATATATAATATATTATAATATATATAATAGTATAATGTTTAATATTAATATTTAATATTTAATATATTAATTAATATATATTATGTACACGTTTTAAATTATAATTATAATAATTTATAATGTTTAATATTAATATTTTAATATTAATATATAATATTATAATATATATAATATATTATAATATATATAATAGTATAATGTTTAATATTAATATTTAATATATTAATTAATATTTATTATGTACACTTTTTAAATTTTAATTATAATAATTTATAATGTTTTAAATCTTTTAATATTCTGTATTAATTTCTAGGTTAGGTGATATTGTTATTCAACAAACCTATATTTACTCTTCATAAGTGGAAAAGCGTGCTACAATTTAGCTATCCTTAGTATTATAAAAATAATTTTGAATTTCTTTTCGTTTGTCTATAAATTTGCCAATTTTTTATATACTGACGTCCATACACGACGCTATCAGAAAATGAGAGCCGTAATTATAGTAAATTTAAAATTTACTGGTAATTTTCTAACATTTCTTCAACAAGCGTCTTCTTTAATTATAGTAAATTTCAAGCCAAAGTACCTAAGTTTCAATAAAATATGAGATTACTTTGATTACTTTCCTAAATTTCAAAGATTACCGGGTAGTTAAAAAAAGTATATAAGAATATTTTCACGTTATATTCAAGTTAAATACCCATTACTTAAAAATGCCAAACGTCTGGTTATCAATAAATGTGTCAAAAGCCCATAAAACATTCACACCCGTCTTAAAAAATACTGTTATGTGATATTTTAAACTAAAAGTAAGGCGGCAGGCAGTAAAATAATGGATAGCGGTTCAGATTGAGGAATCAGAGAGCCGAGTTCGAATTCCAGTCGAATCCATTACATTCACTTACGTGCTAATACCCTTGGGAAAGGTGTGAATCCTCTTCTTCTCCCCAAAGTTATGGGTAAATAGCAGGAGAGACTGGGTTCTATAGCCTTGGATAGCAACTGGTCTACTGACGAAAGAAATAGCAAACTACGGCGGGAAAAATTGCCTCGCCAGTCATGTATCGAAAGTATATCACGCATGGCACATAACTGACTGAAGTAATATTTGTTTTAATTCAGATTAAGTAAACTTGAAATTACTTAATCTTCCTGAAATAAAATTTCAGAAATGTATATTTTATTTTTGAAAGATTTTTTTAAATAAACAGAATTATACATTATTTACATTATTCGGACTATTGTCTTCATCTTTGTCGCCATATTTATTACAACGTTTCGGGCGTTGTACACTACGGCTTTCTTCAGGTGGTTAGAATGTCAAACTGAACCCTTTATTTCGCTCACTGGGGTAGACTGTTTTAGTTCCACGTGCCATGTTTAATGGATGTCAGTTATCAGTTATCTCCTGTTAATTTCCCTCTGAAAGTTATCCACTGCCTTAACCGGGTATTGAACTCACACTCTTTGCATCCTGTCACTAGATCTAACTAACGACTTTATCCACTGTGCCATGGACACATGCAAATGATGTACATAATACCTCATCTCAGAAATATAGACAGATAAACAGAATTATGTTCTGTTGCTAGATTTGTTCATCTGGCCGATGTTAGCAAATTTAGCTATTCAAACAATTATTCTAATCAATTCGTTTTGAAATGCAGCAAAGCATTTTTCTCATTGGAAATATTAAACTGAATCTGTCGTATACACTCGTGAATAAGACTTCTTTATGGAGAGTGCAAGCCCAGAATTTCTTTTTGTGATAAATCATTTTTATTTTCTTATAGCTGATGTATAATGCGACCCCAGCTTCTGAGCAATACGAGAAGGCCTATCGTAGTCAAGTATTGCAATACATATTTTATAGTAAATGGTAATTCTGGGCATATATATATATATATATATATATATATATATATATAAGCCTCTAAGTGCTGACTTCCATGTCCACTTTTATATTTACACACGCTCTATCTCTGATATTGAGCACTTTATCCCATAGATATAGCACACTTTAAGACTATATTTCTTTATATATATATATATATATATATATATATATATATATATACATATATATATTAATGCATGTTTCATTAAATAATATAGACAAGTTTTGTCTATTTATTTTAAGTAAGTTCCTTTCGTATTATCTGATAAGCTTAATCACATTATCGTTGGAAGACGAAAGGAAAACACCATATTGACACATGTTTGAATCCAATCTAAGTCTTCGGCTTACATAAGCCATTATCAAAGATGACAATTTTAATAAATCAAACAACACATATACGAAACCACATTAATGGCGTATATATATATATATATATAATTTATTTATTATAATTTTATCATATAGACAAAACCATTTTACTCAATACAAAGATGCAACTTCGTTTCAGTGCATTTCAACTGCACTTCGACGGGTGAGAATCGAAAATGGTTATGAAATGGTTGAAATGCACTGAAACCAAGTTTCATATATATATATATATATATATATATATATATATATATATATAAGTATAAAAGTGAACATAGAAGTCAACACTTAGAGGCGACAGTCTGTTTCATGCTAGATGCAGTCGTCAGGCCTGACGATTGCATCTAACATGAAACAGACTGTCGACACTAAGTGCTGACTTCTATGTTCACTTTTATATTTACACACGGTCTATCTCTGATATTGAGCACTTTATCCCATAAATATAGCACACTTTAAGACTATATTTCTTCATATATATATATATATATATATATATATATATAAAATAAAAGATTCATGAAAGATTTTACATTTTTAAAATGCATTTCTAACATTCGTTATCGATTTTGTTTGAGTTACCTAGCATATAGCAATAAGAAATATGTATGAGTATATAATTTTATTTATATGTATATACTAAATAATGATCTTTTACGGCATATAATACGTGGTGTAATAATACATCTAAACACACGCATATATATATATATATATATATATATATATATATATATATATATATATGTATATATGTATATATATATATATATATATATGTATGTATGTATGTGTGTATGTATGCATAATATAAAGTTTTCACTTCTACTTTGATCGTCAATTCAACAGGGCGACCTCTGTGTAATTTCTCGATTAATATGTTATCAGGTTATGCCACGATCCGAATTTCTATCGGTCGAGGTCCACGATCAAGCAAGCGAGAAAAATCGAGCCTTGTGTCTCGGACGATGAAAAGATTATTTGTAGGGAGTTTGCGTGTCTGAAAAACGTGTGATAATACTTATTCTCAGCACACACACACACACACACACACACACACACACACACACACACACACATATATATTTATATATATTAGAAATGGCTGAAATGCCAGCCTACCTCGCAACCCGGGTTTCGGCGGCAAAATCTCCTCAGGCAAGTGGAGCTTTCACCTTGCAGTCGAAATCCGGGTTGCGCGGAGGGCTGGCATACAGACATTTCTTAAATATCTATCTATCTATCTATCTATCTATCTATCTATCTATCGCAGTCTGTTCCTATCTATCTATCTATCTATCTATCTATCTATCTATCTATCTATCTATCTCAATCTGTTTATATCTATCTCAGTCTTTTCATATCTATCTATCTATCTATCTATCTATCTATCTATCTATCTATCTATCGTAGTCTGTTCCTATCTATCTATCTATCTATCTATCTATCTATCTATCTCAATCTGTTTATATCTATCTCAGTCTTTTCATATCTATCTATCTATCTATCTATCTATCTATCTATCTATCTATCTATCTGAGGTAAGACGGTTAGAATGAATGAAAAACCTTAAGTGGTTCAGGTACCTTGAGAAACATTTCATACGTCTTTTTTCCGGCTTTTTCATTAATTTATGACATTTATTTTTACGACAGCCATAAAATGCTTTGATAAATTATTGTCCGGCGATGTATTGGCCGATCCTTTCACCGATTTTATTCTTCTCTTTTGACATTAAAGGAATGAAGTTTATTAGGTCATTAAGAGGAGTGACTGTATGTGTGTGTGTGCGTGCGTGTTAATTTTACATATAGGAAAGAACAAACGGGAGCGAGCGAGCGCGCGCGCGCGAGAGAGAGAGAGAGAGAGAGAGAGACAGACAGACAGACAGACAGAAAGAAAGAGAGAGAAAAAAGAGAGATAGACGGGGAAAGGAAGAGAGACAAATGAGAGAGACGCTGGATTGAATTCGTTTTGAGTTTTATTCTGGAATGCATTCAACAAGTCGTTCTCTTTAATCGGAAAATGACTTCTCGGATATATAACGAATTTGCTGAAATGTGCAATCTTGCAAGCTTTACCTAGATTATATACCTACTAAATAAAACACTTTACCTAGATTATATACCTATTAAATAAAACCCTTTACCTAGATTATATACCTATTAAATAAAACACTTTATCTAGATTATATACCTATTAAATAAAACACTTTGCCTAGATTATATACCTATTAAATAAAAGACTTCACCTAGATTATATACCTATTAAATAAAACCCTTTACCTAGATTATATACCTATTAAATAAAACACTTTGCCTAGATTATATACCTATTAAATAAAAGACTTCACCTAGATTATATACCTATTAAATAAAACCCTTTATCTAGATTATATACCTACTAAATAAAACCCTTTATCTAGATTATATACCTATTAAATAAAAACCTTTATCTAGATTATATACCTATTAAATAAAACCCTTTATCTAGATTATATACCTACTAAATAAACCCTTTACCTAGATAATATACCTACTAAATAAAATCCTGAATTTGTCTTCCAAGCTATTCATAATAACGGTGAAGCTCGTGCCGTGGCCTTTGACATCTCCAAAGCGTTTGATAAAGTTTGGCATGCCGGCCCTCTTCGCAAGCTCCAGGGTTATGGCATCACAGGTCGATTGTTTGATCTAATACAATCATTCCTGTCAAACCGTGAGTTGAAGGTCGTTCTCAATGGATTCATCTCCAGCTCCTATTCCACTAATGCAGGTGTTCCTCAAGGCTCCATCCTAGGCCCTACTCTGTTCCTCATATTCATAAACGATCTTCCTGACGTCATAGATTCCCAAGTCGGCATCTATGCGGATGACACCACAATTTACTCCTGCCTCAAACACAAATCCAGTGATGCTGACAAAATTAACCTGGCATCTCGGATAGAAAAGGACCTCCAATCGGTTGTGAACTGGGGTAAGAAATGGACGGTTAACTTTAACGCCTCTAAAACTAAACTGCTCTCTATTAACCACCACAAGGATCCATCCCTGCATCCCATTAGAATGTCTGGTGACCAACTTCTTGAGAGCTCCTCTCTGTGGCTGCTCGGTCTCACGCTGTCCGCTGATCTGAGATGGAACAAATACATAGAGTCAATTGCATCATCCACCGCATGGAAAGTTGACTCCCTGTGCCGAGCCAGGAAATTTTTCTCCCCGGAATCTATCCTCCAAATCTATAAATCGTCCATTCGCCCTTGCATGGAGTATTGCTGCCATATATGGTCTGGGGCCCCTGCTGTTTGCCTCAGGGTTCTTGATAAGATCCAGAGACAGATTTGCAATGTAATTGGCCCCGATCTGTCATCTCGTTTGCAGTCTCTCTCTCACCGACGCGACGTTGCCTCGCTCAGTCTTTTTTATAAATACTTTCACGGTAATTGCTCCGAGGAGCTGCTTTCGCTGGTTCCTAGGTCTCATGAATTTAAACGTCCCACGAGGCTGGCATCCCGTTCCCACCCCTTCACCGTTGAAACTGTTAGATGTAGACGTCTCTTCTACTCCATTAGCTTCACGTCTCGCACATCTCGCCTGTGGAACTCCCTTCCTTATTCCTGTTTCCCTGACAAATACAATCTCCAACTATTTAAGTGTAACGTCAATCGAAATCTCCAGCTGTCTTGATCTATCCACTTCCCTTCTCCACATCCTTTCACTTTTCATTCCTATCTGCTCTCGCTCCAAATCTTCTGTAACCCCCTAGCCTTGATCGATCCACTATCTTTCTACACATCCTCTCCTTTACCACTCCTATCTGCTCTTCCTCCAAAACCTTCTGTAACCCCTGCGTACTAGTGCCTTCCAGGCTTGCTTGGGGTGATATGCTTAAAAAAAACAACCCTTTATCTAGATTATATACCTATTAAATAAAACCCTTTGCCTAGATTATATACCTATTAAATAAAACCCTTTACCTAGATTATATACCTACTAAATAAAACCCTTTACCTAGATTATATACCTACTAAATAAAACCATTTACCTAGATTATATACCTACTAAATAAAACCATTTACCTAGATTATATACCTACTAAATAAAACGCTTTACCTAGATTATATACCTACTAAATAAAACCATTTACCTAGATTATATACCTACTAAATAAAACCCTTTACCTAGATTATATACCTACTAAATAAAACCCTTTACCTAGATTATATACCTACTAAATAAAACCCTTTACCTAGATTATATACCTACTAAATAAAACCCTTTACCTAGATTATATACCTACTAAATATAGCCCTTTACCTAGATTATATACCTACTAAATAAAACCCTTTACCTAGATTATATACCTACTAAATATAGCCCTTTACCTAGATTATATACCTACTAAATAAAACCCTTTACCTAGATTATATACCTACTAAATAAAACCCTTTACCTAGATTATATACCTACTAAATAAAACCCTTTACCTAGATTATATACCTACTAAATATAGCCCTTTACCTAGATTATATACCTACTAAATAAAACCCTTTACCTAGATTATATACCTACTAAATAAAACCCTTTACCTAGATTATATACCTACTAAATAAAACCCTTTACCTAGATTATATACCTACTAAATAAAACCCTTTACCTAGATTATATACCAACTAAATAAAACCCTTTACCTAGATTATATACCTACTAAATAAAACCCTTTACCTAGATTATATACCTACTAAATAAAACCCTTTACCTAGATTATATACCTACTAAATAAAACGCTTTACCTAGATTATATACCTACTAAATAAAACCATTTACCTAGATTATATACCTACTAAATAAAACCCTTTACCTAGATTATATACCTACTAAATAAAACCCTTTACCTAGATTATATACCTACTAAATAAAACCCTTTACCTAGATTATATACCTACTAAATAAAACCCTTTACCTAGATTATATACCTACTAAATATAGCCCTTTACCTAGATTATATACCTACTAAATAAAACCCTTTACCTAGATTATATACCTACTAAATATAGCCCTTTACCTAGATTATATACCTACTAAATAAAACCCTTTACCTAGATTATATACCTACTAAATAAAACCCTTTACCTAGATTATATACCTACTAAATAAAACCCTTTACCTAGATTATATACCTACTAAATATAGCCCTTTACCTAGATTATATACCTACTAAATAAAACCCTTTACCTAGATTATATACCTACTAAATATAGCCCTTTACCTAGATTATATACCTACTAAATAAAACCCTTTACCTAGATTATATACCTACTAAATAAAACCCTTTACCTAGATTATATACCTACTAAATAAAACCCTTTACCTAGATTATATACCTACTAAATAAAACCCTTTACCTAGATTATATACCTACTAAATATGGCCCTAGACCTAGATTATATACCTACTAAATATAGCCCTTTACCTAGATTATATACCTACTAAATATAGCCCTTTACCTAGATTATATACCTACTAAATATAGCCCTTTACCTAGATTATATACCTACTAAATATAGCCCTTTACCTAGATTATATACCTACTAAATAAAACCCTTTACCTAGATTATATACCTACTAAATAAAACCCTTTACCTAGATTATATACCTACTAAATAAAACCCTTTACCTAGATTATATACCTACTAAATATAGCCCTTTACCTAGATTATATACCTACTAAATAAAACCCTTTACCTAGATTATATACCTACTAAATATAGCCCTTTACCTAGATTATATACCTACTAAATATAGCCCTTTACCTAGATTATATACCTACTAAATATAGCCCTTTACCTAGATTATATACCTACTAAATATAGCCCTTTACCTAGATTATATACCTACTAAATATAGCCCTTTACCTAGATTATATACCTACTAAATAAAACCCTTTACCTAGATTATATACCTACTAAATAAAACCCTTTACCTAGATTATATACCTACTAAATAAAACCATTTACCTAGATTATATACGTACTAAATAAAACCATTTACCTAGATTATATACCTACTAAATAAAACGCTTTACCTAGATTATATACCTACTAAATAAAACCATTTACCTAGATTATATACCTACTAAATAAAACCCTTTACCTAGATTATATACCTACTAAATAAAACCCTTTACCTAGATTATATACCTACTAAATAAAACCCTTTACCTAGATTATATACCTACTAAATAAAACCCTTTACTTAGATTATATACCTACTAAATATAGCCCTTTACCTAGATTATATACCTACTAAATAAAACCCTTTACCTAGATTATATACCTACTAAATATAGCCCTTTACCTAGATTATATACCTACTAAATATAGCCCTTTACCTAGATTATATACCTACTAAATATAGCCCTTTACCTAGATTATATACCTACTAAATAAAACCCTTTACCTAGATTATATACCTACTAAATAAAACCCTTTACCTAGATTATATACCTACTAAATAAAACCCTTTACCTAGATTATATACCTACTAAATATAGCCCTTTACCTAGATTATATACCTACTAAATAAAACCCTTTACCTAGATTATATACCTACTAAATATAGCCCTTTACCTAGATTATATACCTACTAAATATAGCCCTTTACCTAGATTATATACCTACTAAATATAGCCCTTTACCTAGATTATATACCTACTAAATATAGCCCTTTACCTAGATTATATACCTACTAAATATAGCCCTTTACCTAGATTATATACCTACTAAATAAAACCCTTTACCTAGATTATATACCTACTAAATAAAACCCTTTACCTAGATTATATACCTACTAAATAAAACCATTTACCTAGATTATATACCTACTAAATAAAACCATTTACCTAGATTATATACCTACTAAATAAAACGCTTTACCTAGATTATATACCTACTAAATAAAACCATTTACCTAGATTATATACCTACTAAATAAAACCCTTTACCTAGATTATATACCTACTAAATAAAACCCTTTACCTAGATTATATACCTACTAAATAAAACCCTTTACCTAGATTATATACCTACTAAATATAGCCCTTTACCTAGATTATATACCTACTAAATATAGCCCTTTACCTAGATTATATACCTACTAAATAAAACCCTTTACCTAGATTATATACCTACTAAATAAAACCATTTACCTAGATTATATACCTACTAAATAAAACCATTTACCTAGATTATATACCTACTAAATAAAACTCTTTACCTAGATTATATACCTACTAAATAAAACCATTTACCTAGATTATATACCTACTAAATAAAACCCTTTACCTAGATTATATACCTACTAAATAAAACCCTTTACCTAGATTATATACCTACTAAATAAAACCCTTTACCTAGATTATATACCTACTAAATAAAACCCTTTACCTAGATTATATACCTACTAAATATAGCCCTTTACCTAGATTATATACCTACTAAATAAAACCCTTTACCTAGATTATATACCTACTAAATAAAACCATTTACCTAGATTATATACCTACTAAATAAAACCATTTACCTAGATTATATACCTACTAAATAAAACGCTTTACCTAGATTATATACCTACTAAATAAAACCATTTACCTAGATTATATACCTACTAAATAAAACCCTTTACCTAGATTATATACCTACTAAATAAAACCCTTTACCTAGATTATATACCTACTAAATAAAACCCTTTACCTAGATTATATACCTACTAAATAAAACCCTTTACCTAGATTATATACCTACTAAATAAAACCATTTACCTAGATTATATACCTACTAAATAAAACCCTTTACCTAGATTATATACCTACTAAATAAAACCCTTTACCTAGATTATATACCTACTAAATAAAACCCTTTACCTAGATTATATACCTACTAAATAAAACCCTTTACCTAGATTATATACCTACTAAATAAAACCCTTTACCTAGATTATATACCTACTAAATAAAAACCTTTACCTAGATAATATACCTACTAAATAAAACCATTTACCTAGATTTTATACCTACTAAATAAAACCCTTTATCTAGATTATATACCTACTAAATAAATCCCTTTACCTAGATTATATACCTACTAAATAAAACCCGCTGGTTGCTTTTTTCTTTTTTATAACCTTTCATTATTTAAGCCACCTAAATCACTTAAACTTTTCTCTCGTTTGACTTGTTACATTGACGTGTAACACTATGGACTGTTATCAAACTTCACTGTTGAATATATTATGCTCCTTTTAGAAAATATAAAACCTGTTCTCCAAATGTAGTTGGGCCTTTTCTATCGATGCTAGTCGTTGCTATTCGAGCGTAGGTATAAATCGTCCTGGGTAAGATGATAAACTACACCCAACACCAAAGCCTCTGATCAGGAGGTTTTTAGGCGCGTATAATCACCTCTTAATTGCTGCTGTTCCCAGGTCCACCCTGATCCGAGGTGGTGGCACTTGTCATGGTCTCAGCTATGGGCAAATAGTTAATCACACCCAAAAGGGTCAAAACACCATGAAAGTATAAAAATAGGTTTTAATAACAGCAAAACTTTTTGGGAAAAATTATTACCAGCAGTACAATTTTATTTTAAAAAATAAAAAATAAATAAATATTACTGGCAATATATTTAAAAAAAAAAAAAAAAAATTATTACCAGCAATCCATGTTTTGATTAAAAAATATTATCCGCCCTACATTTTTTGAAAAATATCACCAGCAATCCTTTTTGGGGGAAAAATTTTTTTACCAGCAATAAAAATCTTGTCGGCATTAAATAACCCATTGAGGTTGATATGCCGTAAAACAAACCAAACTAAACCATTATATACTGAGATAGATAGATAGATAAAAAATATTACCAGCAATAAAAATCTTGTCGGCATTAAATAACCCATTGAGGTTGATATGCCGTAAACCAAACCAACCGATAGGTATAAAAAAAGGATTTTCAATGCTGATTTTCAAAGCACACATGTGTTTGGAAAACTGATCTCATATATCTTTTGAGGTATCATTTTTCTCTCTCTGTCTTTGGACACGCTGAAGAAGGAGAAAAAAAAAAACAAAGGTGAAAGAACGCGTGTAAACAAAACAAGTGATTTCAATGTTTCCTAGTTCCACCAGTTCAGACCTTCACAGCTTGGACCTGCCATTTCACATACACAGGGACAATTCATCCTCATTCCCTTCGTATTTCTTTGGTAACGAGGAAGATCCACTCAGTGAGCTTATTTAACAGAAGATTCCCAAATCGACCCTTACCCGGTCACTTCAAGCTTAACCTCTTCAAGACTAAGGTAAACTCTTATCTATCCTACATAGCCTTAAAATATGCACTTTTTACATTTTCCTTTACGCCGTTAAAACAATCTCATTCAGTAAGTCTCTAGCTTGAGTGGCTGTTAGGCCTTGTATTGTGTGAATAATAGAGAAGAAGAAAAAGAGAAAAGAAGGGAATAGAAATATGTATTAGGAAAAGGAGAAAAATAAAAGAAATTAAAAAAGACAGAAAGTCAAAAGAAAGAGAGGAAATGGTGCCGAAAGTGAAAGAAAAGGTTAATAAATGAAGGAAAAGATGAAAGAGAAAGAGAGCCGAAAGAAAAAGATTAGATAGAGAGTAAAAAAGTGAAAAAAAGAACCAATAAAAGAAAGAAAAGATGTAAACAGAGAAAAAGAGAGAGAGATAGAGTGTGTGTGTGTGTGTGTGTGTGTGTGAAAGAGAGATAGAGAGATAGAGAGAGGAGTAGAAGGAAAGAAAAGATATGAAGAGTAAAAAAGGGAAAGAAAAGCCAATAAAAAAAAGGAAAGGATGAAAAAAAGAAACTGATTCGAAAGAAAGAGAAGATTTGGCAAAAAGTGTGAAAGAAAGAGCGAATAAATGTAGGGAAAAGGTAAAAGAAAACAGAAAGAAGGAAAAAGAAAGAAAACGAAAAAAGAAAAAGAGAAAAAAAGAACGTGACATTGGAGGAAAAATCGCGTTAATCATGTAAAGATTAAATGAACAAAGAAATAAAACGAATATCGCCGTGATGCCAGAGCCTATGACGCAATAAAAGATACTGCCTCATCCTATATCAACCGAGTGGCATCTCGCAAGAACAACCACATCAACAACAACCTTTTCCAGTTTTCCCCGGTTGAATGCAGAATGTGTTCTAATTTGCGCCTGCGCAGCAACTGATAACGCCTGGAAGCCAGACACGGGCAAATAAACGAATGGGCCGGTTTCCATTTGTCCTTCCCATCCTCTTTAAATTCTGATTGCTTTCCGCGTCAATTAACCACAGGAGATACTGGCAAGAGAAACAATAAAATGGTGGTCAGCAGGTTATATATATATATATATATATATATATATATATATATATATATATATATATATATATATATATATATATATATATATATATATATATCAAACCAACTATAAAAATTTTCTATTTTGTCTTTCACACACACGCGCGCACACACACACGCACACACACACACACACATATATATATATATATATATATTGACCGGTTCCAAGTAGAAGTTTTCACAACAATTTTCTTATACATCATTCCGTTGGATTCTCATCCAACTTTATATCATATATATATATATATATATATATATATATATATATATATATATATATATATGTATGTATGTATGTAGGTGTGTATATATATATATATATATATATATATATATATATATATATATATGTATATATATATATATATATGTATATATATATATATCAAACCAACTGTAATAATTTTCTATTTTATCACACACGCACACACACACACGCACACACACACACACACACATATATATATATGTATAATTGTGTATTTGGGCAACAATCCCTCTTTTATACTAGTTTCATTATAGACGACCAACAAGGTACTGTGAATAATTTTTTATTTAATTTTTCTTTGTTTGCATAAGTGTTTTCTTTTCTTGACATAATATATATATATATATATATATATATATATATATATATATATATATATATATATATATATATGTACAAGCGCTTTCGGCTATTCTACTGGCCATTATCAAGGATGTTTTTATTTTTTTTTTAACTGAGTGTGCAAATTTTTATATAAGTTCCGGACAGAGAGTATCCCCAGAGGAGGCTATGTCGAAGAGCAGAGTCTCGTCTCGGGAATTCCTACATTCCAGTTGCTAAGAACACTCTGTTTTTTTGTTTTTATTAATTTTCTTTGTTTAATTAAATTCATTTCGTTTCTTGCTTTGAAAAAGTCCACATTGGACGAAACCCGTCAGCAGTTACTGTTTTCCTATTGTCATTTATTTATAAATATTGTCTTCTCTAAAAGTTAACTTTGAGAAATTTTCATATATATATATATATATATATATATATATATATATATATATATATATATATATATATTGGCTTGGCTTGGCTTGGCTTCGCGAACGAAGATTTATGAAGTGAGCTGTCTACGCCGACTGCAGGCACACTGCTGGCCGACCAGGCCGATATGGGACAGGCAAGTTTGGCCGCAGCCACTCCAACTAAAGGTATTAAAGATGCGACCGAAAGAATTATCAGGGGCAGCTGAAAGCTGATGAGATTCGAACCTGGGTCTCGTTGCCCGTGTTCTGAAAAAAAAAACAACCCCAAAAACTAAAAGAATCATACTATTAATATAGGTACCTCTTTTAATTCAGTGGAGGTACCTATACGCAAGGTTTAAAATTATTTTTTTAAAATGAAAAAGCTTTTTTGAAGCTTTCATTTTAGCTTTAACTGAAAGCTAAAGGATTTAAAATTTACTATTTCCAGTCTGCAAAATACTCTGCAGACCGAAATTATATTGATCGGAATCATTTTTTTATAGTAAAATCAGTCATTTTGACATATTTGCAAACAAAATTTAATTCTTGGTTTTAAAAGTCTTGCAAAAAATATATATATTCTTCTGAAAGGTTATTTGAGGAAAAATGAGCACATTTAAAGTTAAGTTAATCTGATTTGAAACAAATATTACTTAATTATAACATAACATTAGGTATTCAAGCATTTATTAACCAGTTTATTTTTTTTTTTTACGAGTTAATAGATTTATAGGCAGTCGATTGACCACTGAACGTGTTCATAGTTAAGTATGGTGGAGTAGACTATTAAGTTTATAAAGTGGGTGCAGCCCTTAAAACACGTGACCTTTTAATGATCGATTTATCGGTTTGTAGATCCATATTTCAGAGATTCTGCACCTATATACACACAGAAAACAAATCGAAATTCTTTTAAAACTATTCAGGGTCGTCAGATTGTAATAAGTTTTACAACATATGATTAGTAAATATAGTTTTACTTAACAATATTTCCTAATAGTTATCACATTGAAACTGAATTTTAAAAGATTTAAAACTTTATAAATTATTAATTTAAATTTGTAAAAAAATGAAAACAAATCTTTTAAAAATTCATTTTTTATCGAGAATTTTTCTTTTCTTTAGACCATATATTATTCATAAAATATTAAAAGGTTCTCTAAATTAAAAGGTTCTCTAAATTAAAAGGTTCTTAGCTTTATTGCGTTTTTTATTTTTCGATTCAGAACAGTGTTTTTGTTAAGACGGGGTTTGAGTTTGCAAAAAAAAATCAAAAAAATCGGTGATTTAAATTCTTCAAAGAATTCTAATTTTGACTAATAGAGTCATTAAAAATTATCATATTGAACTTCTCAGATTTTCATAAAATTAACAAAGGGGATGAAACACAATATTTCTTACAAAGATTTTCTAATACAAAAAATAATTTAATTCATTTGTGAATAAGTCCTGAAAATTTCATTAAAATCCGACAATTATTTGATTTTTGCAAGAATTTCCAAGATAATCTGCCTGTCACTGCAAAAAAAGAGGCTAAATTTTGCTATGCTAAAAGTTAGTACAAGCGTTGACGCCAGAAAAAACAAGTTATTAATCAAAATTTAGAACTTCTAAAAAGAAGTCATAAATCTAATTAAATATTAAAAAAAATACATTGATCATTTCTCTTAATAATAACATAAAGATTTTGATAAAACTGTTGCCATTACGTTTGGAGCATGTTTCTTCATGGTATGCACATATTTAGCGATTTCGTGGAGGTACCTGCGCATATACATTAGTGTGTTGGTGCGTAAGAAAAATATCAAAGTCCAAAAATCAACCAGCTGAGAACTAAAGTACGGAGTTAATCATTATTATCTTTGGCTAGAATGACGTCACGATAATAGTGACAAAGAAAACTGCCAATCTTTATCGATATTCTACAAACCAGTCTGTATGATTGCCAATGTTTTGGCTGTCTGGATCACGGGATAGCGCCCTATATGCAGATGCCAACTACATTTGAACGCATTCCTTGGCGCCATTCTTACTATGACCTCTGTATCCATGGCGCTTAGACATGCAGCAGAATGAGAGGTGAAAGATCGTGTAGCTTATATTTAAATCGGAACTACTATTTAAGATTTTACAACTTCAGTAACAGAGAGTCAATTATGTATTTTGGGGAAACAACATTTCATGATGCAAAATGGTCTCTTCTTTTTCATATGACTTTCTCATAAGGTTAACAAAACTATTCCTAGCAAAGGCCTTAGCTTATAATCAGGTACGGTGCGTACTACACCCGAAAGTGCCAAACGTCGCAATACTATCGCTATTTCCATGGCAAATGTTCTGACAAGCTACATTCCTTAGTTCCACCAGTTCAGACCTTTATATCTATGCCTCTTGTTACTTTATCGCTATTTCCATGTCAAATGTTCAGACTAGCTACGTTTCTTAGTTCCTCCATTTCAGACCTTTACTGGTAGGGTCCGACATGTCATGTATACGAGAAAGAATCATTATTCTTTTCTTCGTATTCCATTGGTAAGAATACCTTTATTGATTTCTTTTTCTTTGAGGCTTATATAAAGCCGAAATATATTATTTGGATTGTAAGAATACTCATATTTTTGTGAATAAATATTGCATAAACGATATTTTGGAGGGATTTAACAATGATTTTTCCAGACACCATAGCTGAAGGAAAAAGAGATAAATTCGTACATTTCTCAAAAAAATATTTACGCTATAAGCAAAAAAGGAAGTTCAACCCAGACATCTTTATCCCAAGAATCGCTACTTTGTGGAGAGGGTGCTTCCCAGATTATTACAATCTTAACTTGGGCCAAAATGATCTACATTCAATAGCCTCACTTTGTATCCGTCTACCTTGAGCGACTCTTGGGACTTGCATTGAGTGAACAACAATAAAAACAGAACAAAAGAAAATAGAAGACAGATGTAATGTTAGAAAGACATATTGGGAAAGAAAACTTGAAGAATGCAATGCTCATAGGGCATACTGAAGGGACGATGGACAGAGAACGGAACAGCGAATAGCCCACTTAATGATTTTATGCTGGCAGTGATGAGAGGAGGACAAATATTGCTTAGACCAACAAAGGATCGGAAGCTGTGGAAAGCCACGATCACCCACGTCCTGAAGAGAGACAGTGCATAAAAGAAGACAAAGTTAAAAACTCGACATCTAATGTAAACGTTCCATCTTTAACGAAGTCTGACGAAGTTAGTGAGAAAAGCTCGGTATCGGGATTCTAACCAGATTTAACCAGATTTTTTGCTTTCCTTCAGCTCTTCCTAAATTTCCAATTTGCATCCATGAACTCAGGCGACGTTTTTTTTTTAAACAGAAAATCTGAGGAGACACGGTGGAGTAATGGATATCGGCTCGGATTGAGGAATCAGAGAGCCGAGTTCGAATTCCAGTCGAATCCATTACATTCATTTACGTGCTAATACCCTTGGGAAAGGTATGAATCCTCTAGCAGGACAGATCGAGTTTTACAACCTTGGATGGCAACTGGTCTACTGCGGGAAAAATCTGATGTATCGAAAGATACATGACCGCCTAACTGTCACATAACTGACAGCTGTGTGATACCATGCCCAAAAGAAACTAAAATTATAAAATTACCCTTCTATCGTTAAACTTTGGACAGGCACCTGATTAAATTTAAGTTTCTCGGGTAATCGCTCTGGTAGGATGCAGAAAAGTGGCGTGATCGAAAAGTGACCCCATTGTAAAAAAAAATCACTAACGAGATTTCTTGCTTTCCTTCCGCTCTTCCTAAATTTCCAGTTTCCATCCATGAACTCAGGCAGCGTTTTTTTTTTTAAAGTTAATCTGAGGAAGCACGGTGGAGTAATGGGTAGCGGCTCGGATTGAGGAATCGGAGAGCCGAGTTCGAATTCCAGTCGAAACCATTACATTCACTTAGGTGCTAATACCTCTAAGAAAGTTATGAATCCTTTTTTTATCCCCTCAGCTATGGGTAAATAGCAAGACAGACCGAGTCCTATAGCCTTGGATCGCATCTGGTCTATCACAGAAAGAAATGGCAAACTACAGCGAGAAAAATCTACCTCGTCATGAAAAGATACATGATCGCCTAAGTGTGTACCACGCATGGCACATAACTGACTGAATTCAATGATATGAACATTTTTTAAAAAGCTGTTTCGACTTGACTGATTGATTTGTTCGTTTCTTACGGCTTATCAAGCCCTTTGCAGGTTATTTAAAGCTAGAAAATATGTTTAGATTGTAAGAATATTTTTGAGAAGAGTAGGGAGTATAATAATGTCTTACTGATATCAATATTACTAATTAACCCATAGCTGGGAGGAGAAGCGTTAGATTTATATCTTTCAAAAGGGTATTTGCGTGTAAGTAAATATAACGAACCCAACGGGAAATGGAACTCGGCTCTCCGGTTCATAATTCAGAGTCATTATCGATTACACCACCCGCACATCCGCGTTTACAGCACCTGCTATTCCAAAGCGGTCAACCATCTAGTATTTCACCTTGAAGGCACGCTGTAAATCAGTGCGATTTTCTGTATTCAGCAACTTTGTAAATATCTCTTATTAATCTCCTCCAAAGTTCGCTGTTCTGTAGAAAGTGCTGCAAGTCTCTCAAGCGATTTTTTTACGATGAATGATGCAATTTTACTGTTTCCCTTTCATGTTGTTGTTTAATGTGTGAACTACGATTTTTTTTTCGTCCGATAATGCCACTAAGACGCAAGGGGTTGCTGGGAGGGAAAGAGAATGAGAAAAAAATTAGATGCAACCGGAAACGCAGTCCTAAACAGGAAACAAGGGATGAACCTCTACTCCTGTCATGCTATTATCAGATTGGTTTTCATCATTGGTATATTGAACTTCATATACTTATATCCGAGGAGGCACAGTCGAGTAATGGATAGCGGCTCGGATTAAGGAATTGGAGAGCAGGGTTCGTATTCCAGTCGAATCCATTACATCCACTTACGTGCTAATACCCTTGGGAAAGGTATGAATCCTCTTCTTCTCCCCCCAGCTATGGGTGAATAGCAGGACAGACAGGGTTCTATAGCCTTAGATGGCATCTGGCCCACCACAGAAAGAAATGGCAACCTACTACAGGAAAAAAAAACCTGCCACGTCAGTCGTGTATCGAAAGATACATGATCTCCTAAGCGTGTATCACGCATGGCATGGCACATAACTGGCTGATATTTGTATCCAAGCGACACTTTGTTTCTCTCTCAATAATAATAATAATGATAATAATAATAATAATAATAATAATAACAACCGCCTTGAATGTGGGACGGGATTATTAAGGTGATTCCTGTGATTGGCGCATTGGGGTCAATTCCATTAAAATCTGAGACTTACCCAGCTGGGGATATCATTAGCAAGTTGCAGCCACTCAAAAATCGGCTCTACTGGGCATTGCGTATATTTTTAATAAAGTGTTGTCTATCTTTCGAGACTTGACGGAGAGGAGTTTTAAGCGGGGACAGGCGAACCTATGAACAGTGCTGTTCGATAAAAGTGACTCACCTGATTTTTTTTACTTAAAAATTTTTCCCCTGTTGTTTTTGAGATCAAAGTAATTTTTAATCTTACAAAGACCCCTTACCGACCACCTAGTAAAAACAGTTTACTCACCCTAAGATATTCTATTGATAATTATAATTTTGGATATAAATGAGATTTAGACAAAAACTATGTGCAAAAAAAGTGACTCACTTATTTCCTGCAACTAGTAATCAATAGAAACATAACCGAACAGCTTTAAATAAATAATAATAGAGGTATAATTTATTTATAATGGGTAATATAGTTCGAAATATTTCATAATCTATAGGTCCTCCTTTATTTTGACTAACCTTTTCAACCCTTTTTGGCATTGACTTGATTAGGTTCTGGCAAATCTCATCTCCAAGCATTGAATTCCATTCGGATATGAAATTCACAATCAAATTCTCTTTGTTGCTCAACTGCTCTCTCGAGAGCCTGTACTTTATAATGCTCCATAAGTTTTCTATGGGGTTGAGGTCAGGAGATTGGGGCGGCCATGTCATAACACTCACCTGCTTCTCATCAAAGTATTCCTTCATCAATTTTGATTTGTAACAGGCAGCATTATCCTGCATAAAAATGAACTTGGTGGGGTCGATTTGCACCCTTTCAGCAGAAGGGAGCAGACAAGACTCTAAAATTCTCTTGTACTGCTCGCTCCTGAGGGTCTTTTCAATAGGTTTTAAGAAACCAGTTCCATGAAAAGAAAAGCATCCCCAGAACATTATACTGAACGGATGCTTGACAGTACTTACTGCTAAATACAAAGAGCTTTCAAAGCTTCTTCTTCGGATTTTAGACCGCATATCCTTTGAATTTATCTCAATTTTCGTTTCATCGGAGAAGAGAACATTTAGTAAAAAAAAAAAAAAAAAAAAATCAGGTGAGTCACTTTTATCGAACAGCACTGTACTCCTATTAAAATGTATATACTTCTGTTTGTTATTGATGTCAAAACCATTTCTATACTACTACTGTTGTACTCCCTAACTTCGATATTAGTAACAAGTCATTTTTTATTTTTGTTTCTTTGAAAAAAACAAAAACAAACATCCATCAATGTTATAAGCTTTCAACGTTCCGAGTCAATAATTTCTTCTTTTCTTTTTTTCATCTCTCCTCTAGCATTAAACGTAATCGATGGCAAAAATCTTTATGAGAAGTTGGAGGTATTTACAAAGTTTTAAATAAGAAGTTGACAACTTTTAACGTTTGACAACCGGAACAGTCATTATACTCTCCGCCCCAAATTAACGAAGCAAATGTTGACATTAAGTCGTTGAACAGTTAACATGATTCTTGACTTAAAAGTCGATATGATGTTTTACAGTTACTGCAGTTTTACAATCTGATACGAGATGAGTTCTTTTCGTCGGTGTTAGTAAATATACCCCGCTCCGTATCATAGATTTTCTTGTCGGTTGCTTGGTAATATTCTTTAGGAGGCCGACGCACCGTGCATTGAGGGATAGGCAGCTAAAGCGACTTGGGAGACACAGCTGGTTATTTGGTAACATCTTCAATCAGACACCGTCTGCTTTGACTGGGTTACCCGACATGAAGTTATTTATAAATGGAGCCCCACCTTCAAAATGATGCGCTGCTTTCAGCAAAATCTGGTACCGTATCGCCCACATGTGCTTGTTGAGCTTGTGTCTGGTGTACCACGGTTGGTTGATATGATGAGCAAATTAGACTTCATCTATTTCTATCCCAGCGACACTTTGCTGGTATGCTTCCCTTTCCCGCACAATAATAACAATAATAATCGTCGGCATCCGCCTGTCTCGGGAGACGATGAAGTAGCGCTGTGCCGATGTCGTCCGATCTCGCTGGAGTGTCCTCTCCAGTGCGCCACGAGCCTGGGCGGGATGTATGGAGAACTAGGTCTGCCTGGACGTCTAGTTCCCCCTCTCGGCCTTGCTAGTAGAATCCAAAGGAAAGGTTGAACCAATACAGTTTGGTACCAGCGCGGCCTGCAGAAGTTGGCGGAAGGTAGCACAGAGTGCCGTCCATCCGCCTTAGGGGCTCCACTCCGGATTTGTGTAGGGTTTACTTCTTAGCCTTTTCTTCTCCCGAAGATTTCCTCAAGGCAGTGGAGTTATTTAACCCATAGCTAGGTTATAATAATAATAATAATAATAATAATAATAATAATAATAATAATAATAATGAACAATTCCAGACTCATTGAAGGGATTCCTGGAAGCCCATGCCTTAAAGAAATACAAAAAATTGTTCTCATTAATACAGCCCCACACCTTACGAAGGGCTTTGTCTATGCAAAATATGAGTGATTTTTTTTTCTGTTCAGTGGAAAATGTCGGGGCCCGGAAAGAAATGAGTAGACACCAGAAATCAAGGGAAATAATAATAATAATAATCACCTTCAATGCATCAAGATAATTTCAGTGTTGATTAGCGCACTGGGATTAACTCCCATTCTAACTGGGACTTATTTGACCAGCTGGAGATAACATACCAAGTTGGAGTCATCCAAAAATCGGCTCTTGTGGGCACTGTGCATATTTTGGGGGAAGTGCTGTCTATCTGTTGTGACTTGATGGGGAAGAGTGATAACAAACGTTAGGCGAACCTATTTATTCCTATTGCCTATCTGCTGTGACTTGACTGATAACTTAATGTGCCCAATGTATTCAAAAACATACACTGCGTGACAAAACACAATAATAATAATAATAATAATAAAAATAATAATTTCAAGATCTTCAAAAAGCTATCAAAATACAAGGAACTTGAACTCGAAACCTAAAAAATGTGGCACATGGGAACATCAACAATCCCTGTTGTAGTTGGAGCCCTCGGATTGGTTGGAAAAGATTCCAGTAGACTAATTGAAGGGATTCCTGGAAGCCCATGCCTTAAAGAAATACAAAAAATTGTTCTCACGAGTACAGCCCACACCTTACAAAGGGCTTTATCTATGTAAAATATTTTCTTTCTTTTTTTTTTGTTTTTCAGGTAAAATTAAGTTGTAATTAACAAGGAGTTGAAAGAATTGGTTTCCAAAGTTCGAGAAAAGTACTCATTAAATCATTATTTTAATTCCATAAAAAGATGGATTTGTCTATATTTACATCATTCGGACTATTGTCCTCATCTTTGTCGCCATATTTATTACAACGTTTCGGCCGTTGTACGCTCCGGCCTTCTTCAGTGAGCGAAATAAGGGGTTCAGTTCGACTTTCCAACCACCTGAAGAAGGCCGGAGCATACAACGGCCCAAACGTTGTAATTAATATGGCGACAAGGATGAGGACAATAGTCCGAATAATGTAAATAAAGATGGATTTATTAGAGTTTACCAAATGTGTCTAAGTATTCTAATTAATCATTCCTAGTGTTCCTATAACTACTGGAATGTTGTTTGTGTTTAAATGCAATTTCTGTTTCTATATCATTACATTTGGAGAGTTTATCAATTTCTTTTACAGAAATGTTTTGATCAGACGATATAATCATTTCGAAAGGATAGCCCTTCTGTTTTTTTGATGTCTTGTAGGTCAATATCTGATCTTTTAGCGCGTATAGTACGGTCGGGTATGAAAGGTGAATTTCCGGAACAAAGTAACGCAATCACCTTCTAGAATGAATGATGGCTTTTTTTTTTTACTTATAGCATTTTTCTGTACGCGGGTGGTTATAATGTTGGCAGATCTTCTAGGGTAGGGCATATTTAGAAATTCATTTGGTGCTAGGGTAGTGCAACATGATATAAGATCAATAGTCTATTCAACGACTCTTTGGATCTACTCCATTTCTTAAAATATGTGTCTTGTTAGTAGGCTTTGAACTTCTTCTTCGCCTCTTCCTCCTCATTCTCCATAATTTTTTCTTCACCTTTTTATTATTCTTGTGTTTTTTTTCATCATCCGCTTATTATTTTTCCACCTTCTTTTTCACCTTTTATTTCGCCATCTTTTTACCTATTTTACTTCCTTCTTCTTTACCTTTCTTTGCGATCCATATCTTCTTTTTTCATCACCTTCTTTTTCAGCTTTTCTTCTTCTTCTCCTTCTTCTTCTTCTTCTTCTTCTTCTTCTTCTTCTTCTTCTTCTTCTTCTTCTTCTTTTCTTCTTCTTCTTCTTCTTCTTCTTCTTTTCTTCTTCTTCTTCTTCTTCTTCTTCTTCTTCTTCTTTCACCTTCTTTATCACCTTTCACTTTGCCCTCTTTACCATTTTTCTTTATTGTTCACCTTCCTGTTCACCTTTTACTTCGCCATCTTTTTTACTTAGTTTACTTCCTTCTTCTTTGCCGTCTTTAAATTCTGTTACTTCATCGACTTCTTTTTCACCTTCTTCTTCTTCTTCTTCTTCTTCTTCTTCTTCTTCTTCTTCTTCTTATTATTATTATTATTATTATTATTATTTCACTTTGTCACCTTTCAATTTGCCCTCTTTTACACCTAATCTGCTTCCTTCTTTTTCGTCTTCTTTATCTTCTTGTTCTTTATCACTTTCTTTTTCTCCTTCTTTATCTTCGTCTGATTATAATTTTTTCATCTTCTTTTTCACCTTTTGCTTCACCCGTTTTCACCTAGTTTATTTCCTTCTTCTTCGCCTTCTTTGCCTTCTTTAGCTTCTCTTTCTTCATCGCCTTCATTACCTTCTTCTTTCCTTTATTATTTTTCACCTTCCTTTTCACCTTTTACTTCGCCATCGTTTTTACCTAGTTTACTTCCTTCTTTTTCTTTACCTCCTTATTTCACTTTCTTCGTTTTCTTTTTCGTCCTCTTCTTGTTCACCTTCTACTTTTTATTATTTTTCAATTTCTTCTTCGTCATCTTCTTCGTCATCTTCTTCTTTTTACCACCACTCCTTCTTCTTACGCATCGTAATCATTGCTGTTATTATTATTGTTGCCAGATCCCCCGTTTGTTTAATTTTCTTCAAAGATTTCCACTCATTTTCCCTTGGAATATGGTTAACTTTGTTTTGTGCTTTGGTGTAAACAATTTGCAGTCTTATTTTCTCATTAGGGGAAAATTACTTACGCAGTTCCAACGATCGTAACTGTTTATATTTGTCATATGGTTAATTGTAGATAGTTTTAAAATAAAAGTCTGTGTAATTATTATTATTGTGATTATTAATATTATTATTATTTATCTGGATTAACAGAATCATGTTTGGGTAGAAAAAAATCTTCTTTTTCTTCTATATTGTATGTGGGTAGCAAATTAACAGGATCTGTTGGTGAACGTTTTATTAATTTGTCCACCAGATGTCATTTTGCTCGACGCCCGCCGCCATCTTTCAAATTGAGATCTGGGTTATCAGTTTGACAATATTTTCGTCCATAATCTTTTATCGTTATCCCTGTAAAAATAAGTACAATCAAATGACTCATTTATTTATTTTAATTTGAATATCCTACTTGTAATCAGAAAGACCTTTCGAACAAAGACCCGTTCGGTCCGAGTTATACGTGAACAGATAAGGTTTCAACGTTTCCTCACCAGTTCACCTTTTTTATGCCATATACAGCAGTACAGTTTTACCGTTTTTTTTATTTATTAACCTTTCGATCCCTGCGTTCTTGAACAATTTTAACCCTTCTGTTTGAGCTCCTGAGTCAAAATTTGCTAATAATTGGTATGTAATGTTTTACGGTAGATATGAAAATAGTTACAAGTGTTTACCAACCGTTCCACCAGTGGCTCGGCATTAAGTCATTTTTCTCTACCCTCGTTCAACCGGTGGCTAGGCATTACATCATTTTTCTCTAGCACCGGTAAAGCGGTGATCAAGGCTCAAAGTGTTAATAATGCATTTTAACACATTTCCCGTCTCTTTTTTTATATCGTCCAGTTTCAAAATTGCGCCATTGAAGTTTTATTTCATCCTCCTTTAAAAGGATTATTTCAAAATAGTTGCAATTTTACCTCAGTAATTTTCTTCTTATTTAGTATATTTTAAATCATTTCACCCCAAGCAAGGCGAGAATGCCACTAGTACGCTGGGCATTACACATAGTGAAGGTGAGGGAAAAAAACAGATTATTGGGTGGGGGTGAGGAAAGGATAAAAGCTGAACGGAATTCAAGAAGAAAAAAATGGCGATTGACGTTTCATTAAAATTTGGGGGTGGGTATTGTATTAATTAGGGAAGCAAGGAAACGGGAGGGAGTTTCCCAGGCTTAAACTCACACAGTTTGGACTGAAATTGCTCATTTTTGGAAAAAAGATCAATTTACGATCTTGGCTGAACGCAAAATTTAGTTAATAAATCTCGTAGAAACCCATCACTTTTCAGGTAGGCTGAACAATTTATGTCAGTCACCTGAAATAAACTATTTTTTTAATAAGAAATACGTGTTTTTGAGTCAAAAATCTTTAAATAGATATACCGAAGTTTTTCAATTTATCGCCAAAATTCCAATTAACTGATAAACTTTATTTATAATACACTTTAGTAAACTTGATAATTAAAGTGACATCAAAAAAATGAAACCCTAAAATCTTCTGTTTGATATTCATAAATTTATCCCATCACTTTTATCCTTTCACTACGGAAGGAAACCAAGCACATTGGGAACATTTTGTTTTCATAGTTGGAAAGAAACTCCAGCTAAAGACATCCCAATTGAATGTACTTATTCCATTATACATGATACTGCTGGAGTATCAAAAGGGACTTTCAATAACATTGAACATGACAGACAATCAAGAAAGAGAACATTTTTACAATAGTTCTTATGTTCCCGAAGGTTTTATTTCTGCTGTTAGTTTATTTGATGAAAATACTTGTTGGTCTTTGTATATTCAATCGTGTTATTTTTAAAGACTCAGGGTCAGATTGTTATTGCAAAAATAGTATTTCTCAATAAGTAGACCAATATTTGTTGGTTTAAATACGAATTAAGAGGTTTCTATGATTTTATTTTGAGAAATATTGCCACGAAAAAAATGATCTTCTTTCCCAAAATGAGGATTTTTCTGTACAGCAAAAACGGTAGCTAACCAAGAAAAAGTAAGGCCATTTTCAGATTCAGCACACTCAAATTAGCTAAAAAAGATGTTTGGTGTCTCGACACCATTTTAATTGTTTTTTGTTGACCAGTGTAATTAATAAATGAATTTTCCTTGGAACATCACGGATTATCTATCTCTGTATTTCTAGTTCTACTCCCGAAGTTTTTGTCTTAAGGCTCCACTTCATGACATATGTCACTGCGGCTTCTTCAGACCTCCAGCAAGGTTTTGGTAGTTTATTATTTATTCATCGTAATGTGGATCAATTGAATCCTCTGCAGAGATTTAACCTCCTACAAAGGAACCACCTATCAATTAAATGATTGCAGATAAAAATATAAATGACCATTCTGTGCCTATTCCCGAAACAAGTAATTGTTTTGTAGACTCTTAAATAAACGCGCAATATTTACCTATGCCCAAATCAGTTCAACTATAAGCGGTTATAATTTCCTTATTCCTGAATCAAGTAAACGCATACAGACTAAAAACAAGCAAAAAAACAAACAAACAAACAATCAAAAAAAAAAAAACAACAAAAAAAAAACAACAACAACAACAACAAAAAAAAGTCAATTTTTACCGATCCTCGAAATAAGTGAATATATAATTTTATTTATTACAATTAATGATTTCTGGTCTTGTTTTTTTTATTTTTCTTCTTTTTGTTTTTCCGAAACACGATCTTTCTTTCTTTTACTCTCTCTCTCTCTCTCTGTATTCCTATAAGGAAAGCATAATTTGACCTGACGTGCTGTACCACTCAGCTACAGAGAAGCGTCTGGTTAGCAATGTCCAAATTACTGTTTATAAACACACAATCTTCGACGATTTTTCTCGATCGATCATTTCTGATGACGAAACGTATGTTAACATAAATAATAACAACATATTATGAAATGGATTAAGTTCGACAATTATTTTAATATATTTTCTGTTTATACTTTATTTTACCAAAATTTAGCAAAATTTAGCAAAATTGTCCAAATCGTGTAGCAACAAATTTTTCCAATTGTTAGATTAAGCTCTGAAGCGTTGTACCTTAGAAAGGATTGAATATATCTTACTGGAATTCTCCGAGGTTATTATAACACTATTGGACTCTACTTTGAGCAATAAGAATGTATAATCATTCTCCAAGCTTAACAGAAGAATCGTGATAATCGATCATAAACGAAAATGACATATTCATCATTAATTACTCATAGCTAAGGATTAGAAGCTCATGAAGGATTAAAATGAAATTCAAATATATCATTATTAATCCAGGAACAATTTTCAACTTTTTTAAGATAATCTTCGCCCTCTCTAACCTTCTAACTTTCTGTCCTGGAATAACACGGTGCC
>OZ038497.1:83524542-83574542 GCA_964036315.1 Acanthosepion esculentum | reverse complement strand
GAAGCTCATTTTTATGCAGGATAATGCTCCCTGTCACAAATCAAAATTGATGAAGGAATACTTTGATGAGAAGCAGGTAAGTGTTATGACGTGGCCGCCCCAATCTCCTGACCTCAACCCCATAGAAAACTTATGGAGCATTATAAAGTACAGGCTCTCGAGAAAGCAGTTGAGCAACAAAGAGGATTTGATTGTGAATTTCATATCCGAATGGAATTCAATGCTTGGAGACGAGATTTGCCAGAACCTAATCAAGTGAATGCCAAAAAGGGTTGAAAAGGTTATTCAAAATAAAGGAGGACCCATAGATTATTAAATATTTCGAACTATATTACCTATTATAAATAAATCAGACCTCTATTATTCTTTATTTAAAGCTGTTCGGTTATGTTTCTATTGATTACTAGTTGCAGGAAATAAGTGAGTCACTTTTTTTGCACATACTTTTTCCCTAAATCTCATTTATATCCAAAATTATAATTATCAATAGAATACCTTAGGGTGAGTAAACTTTTTTTACTAGGTGGCCGGGAAGGAGTCTTTATATTAGTATGATTAAAAATTACTCTGACCCCAAAAATAATAGGCGAAAAAAAATGTTTAAGTAAAAAATATCAGGTGAGTCACTTTTATCGAACAGCCCTGTAAATTGCTTGCCGTTACATAGATAACTAGTTTAGAATTGGTCTTTAACATGTTTATTAAATTCCTATTTACTGGGACTTTTGCTACTAGTTCTTTTAAATGAGACATGGATATGTGGAAGGAAATTCCCATTCATACAGGGCGGGGGGTCATAAAATCCGTGTGCATTTTTAACCCTAGAACACTAACCATGGGTATATAGTACCCAGTGCAAATTTTCCTATTTTTAATTACAATTTTCAGTACCTGATTTTCTTACCTAAATAATATGTTTTTGAAGTTCCTATTAATGTTAACCCAAAGTACAAAGTTTGAACTGCATGCATGTAAAATATTTCAAATAAAGATTTATATTTAATATTCTTTTGATATTTTCAAAATCTGGTATGATATACCCCTGGTTAGTAGTGGTGTAACTTTAAATTGATGGTTAGTGTTCTAGGGTTAATTACCTAGAGTTTTGGAAATGTGTTTATAAACTTGGAGTGTCTAGTTTATTTTTATTTATTTATTTTTTGGTTATTTGAAAAATGAATTATTATTTAGTTTAAATCGTTATCCTTTTCTAGAAACTTTAAAATGAGTGTTTTCTTCCACCTTTGCTCTTGATCTATAACTCCACTAGAAGAGAAAGTAAACTCTGTTCTTTGATTGGCTGAGCTAAAATTATTCACTGTTGTCCAAAGAAGGTTTAGAAGTCATTACAATAAAGAGGTACTACACAGGAATTCCATATCCAAGTGATGAAAACATATGAAACAATAAGTTCTGTCGATGGCAAGCCACGGTTTGACAGACCAAATGTAAGTGAAGAAAGTTTAGCATCCGTAGCATAACAATAAATGGAAAAAAATTGTCCTATCCTTTTTACAGATGAATTCATTCATGCATAGTTACAAAACTATATTTATTTAAAATTTCACATGGACTTTATAAAGTCCATGTATTAGAAAGAGCTATAACATTTAATGGACTTGATAAGTCGAATTTCTTGAAAAACAGTTTTAAGATGAAATTTCAACCGGCAACAACACTATCTTTTCGATCAATGAATGGTAAAAATTTCCTGTATGGAAACGGCTAGTTACGCCATTACTATTTAAACAGCTTGATAAAATCTTTTGAAAATGTTTGTAATTGGTTTACTTTTTGTTTTTCTTAAAGACTAGATTTGTTGATAGTCTGGAAAAAAGAGATAATTAAAAAATTATCTTAGATCTTGACTTACATTTGTGCTGCACTATATATATATATATATATATATATATATATATATATATATATATATATATATATATATATATATATCCAAGTAAGATATATTGTTGGTCATCTTGTTATAAAATGTATTGTTGGTAAATCTACTATAACACCCTTTTTTCTTTTTTTTTCGTAAAAAGAGACTCTATTTTGCTTTTAAATCTGAATAAATCGTTCACTCGCCAGTAATTTGCAATCGCCTGATGAGATGCGTTGATACGCATCGAAGCACGACTGCATTTGTGTAGCGATTTTGACATGTTTTTCGATGTAATATCCTAAAATAAAGTATATATATATATATATATATATATATATATATATATATATATATATATATAAAGAAATATAGTCTTATGGTGTGTTATATTTATGGGATAAAGTGCTCAATATCAGAGATAGAGCGTGTGTAAACATAAAAGTGAACATTGAAGTCAACACTTAGAGGCGATAGTCCAAATCAATACATAAAGTAATAAACAAATTAAAAACTGCTCCCGCCAAGACTGCAACAATCAACCCCCAAATTGAATAAATAGCTTTAATTATCTTTCCAAACCAAAACAAAACTATTAAACAAGCGATATAAACAAATTTTTTACACGTTAATAAAAACACCGATTAAAACAAAAATAAAAAATAAACATATAAGATAAGAAATAAAAATAAAAATAAAAAAAATGAAAAAATAAAAATAAATAATGACAAGCAAAATAATCTAACCCAAATAAATAAACAAATAAACGACTTCCGGTAAAATAACAGCCAAAATAGACTACCCACAATGCACCACAGACCCGTCTATATAAATAGCCAAGAAAAATAACAACACTCGTCGCCTGACGATTGCGTCCAGAATGAAACAGACTGTCGCCTCTAAATGTTGGCTCCAATGTTCACTTTTATATATATATATATATATATATATATATATATACATACTTATATATATATATATATATATATATACATACTTATATATATATATATATATATATGTATATATATGTATATATATATATATATGTATATATATATATATATATATATATATATATATATATATGACGATTGCATCTAGCATGAAACAGACTGTCGCCTCTAAGTGTTGACTTCTGTGTTCACTTTTATATATATATATATATATATATATATCTATATCAGAAATGTCCTGATAATTCCTTAAAACAGGATGCAGTATTGATTTCTCTGTACACTCAGTCTCTCTCACCCTCATATATATATATATATATATATATATATATATATATATATATATATATATATATATATATATATATATATATATACCCAAGTTTAGGATTGGTATATACGAGTGAAATCCAATAGCCAACAATTAATATTCTTTAAAGAGTGCTTTTCTGCGTCGACGTATGGGTCAGTATATTTATATGTGCTTATCTATGTGTATGTTTATGTGCGTAGGTCTGTATATGCGTACCTATTATGCATATATGTGTGTATGCGGGTGCATGTATTGATATATATGCGGATGTGTGAGTGTACAATTATATGTGGAGGTGGTTATTTACTTTTGTCTGTAATGTGTCGAAAACTATATGTTTTTAAAAATGTATATATATATATATATATATATATATATATATATATATATATATATATATATATATGTATATATATATATATATTTATATATATTTATTTGTTTAAATTTTATCTATGTATATTTGACCGGTTCAGCTGTATTTCAAGTTAAAATTCGTTTAATAACATATTAAGCCACGAATAGCTTCGACATCTGACCGTCTAGATCATATTGAATGTAGATGTATGTGCCTGTGTGAATCGATGTGTATGTGTAAGTAAAGTGCATTTGCCTATGTGTGGTTTGATTCTTTGTATGTGTGTGTATATATCTAAATACGTCTGAGCGCTTAACATGCGTGTGTTCGAATGATTTCACGTGAGAGGCGACTAACATGTTGAAATGAAACTAAAGTGTATACATTTCTGTCTGGGATTCTGAACATCCCTTTCAACATAATTTCAATGAAAATACAAATTAAATAGCATATATATCTTTTATTTTTATTTTTATATTTTTTCGCCTTGGTAATTCTACAATTTAAAACTTAATAGAAATTTGATTTAGATTTCTAAATAGGTAATTTTAATTTTTTACTTTTAATTTTAATTTCAAATTTTATAAATCTTTTAATATCTATGATAACCTTGCTTAGTTGTCAAATTTTTCGAATCACCCTATACTTGTATTTTGATTGGCTACTCTAGCTTATGTAACAGCGTTCACTCCTAGCTAAGGATCGTTGATTAATTTGAAACTTTTAAAACCATTTATTCTATATTCTATATCATCACTTGACAAGACACAAGAAGTGTTGAAACAAAATGGCTACTTTTGTCGTGATTTTATAACATATTTATGTTGTAATATTCAAATAAATAATTATATATATATATATATATATATATATATATATATATATATATATATGTGTGTGTGTGTGTGTGTGTGTGTGTGTGTGTGTGTGTAGATAGATTGATAGATATATAGATAGAGAATAGGGGAGAGAGTCATAAAAACACATTTATTTAATTTATAATTTTTAATGTTCTCTTTCTTGATATCGAGCACTTTAATTACAAAAACGGCTTGCCTCCATGATCTTCAAGAATTACACTAATAAACCATTTTGGGCCGCAATATTTTCTTTGTTATTGTTGTTATAAGTCACTAAGTATATCTGGATATAATTTCTGCATGATGGTTGTAACATTCAATGGCTGCAGTGTAAGGAAGATGAATGTAGCAATAGGTCGGAGGCTGTGTATTTAGTGTAATGGATAACGAATCGGAATTTGGAAATTGGAGAACCGTGTTCGAATTCCTAGTCGGATCCGTTCCGTTCATATGCGCGCAAATATTCTTGGGAAAGGTTGACTAGCAGGACAGACTGGGTCCTGTAGCCTTGGTTGGCAATCAGTCTACCGCCGAATGAAACGTCAGCTTACTGCGGGAATATCTTCTGTCTCACCAGTCACGGACCTAAATAGATCTGATCACACAAGCGTGTATCACGTATACTTAACTGACGGACTGAATTAGACTGACGTTGACAAAGACTTTTTTTATTTTTGCTAATAGTGAACTGAGAAAATGAACACTGTAACGGATTAGTTATTTGGAGGAAGTTTAGAAAAGTAATGTAGTTTATATATATATATATATATATATATATATATATATATATATATATATATATATATATATGTGAGGAAACCAAACGCCTAATCTAGTTTCAATGAAACGGCTTTCCAGTTGTCATATATATATATATATATATATATATATATATATATATATATATATATATATATATATATATAAACTGAACTGCACCCTATATTTGATGTAAAAGAACTGATCCGACGTGCAAATTTTCAGGATAACAACTGAAACATTACTCTATTTCTTGAACTATTTAGTTCATGTCACAGTGACTGATAAACTCCTACAAAAAAATTCTCAAATTTCCATATTAGTAAAAAACGCACTCTCTTAAATTTTCAAAAAATGTTTAGCTTTAGTGTTGTGACTGCACTCTTCAAAAGTTTGTATCCGTTATCAATAATACATTTAAAAAAACATATTTAGATTTGCATTATATTATTCCCTCTGGGATGCTACCTGAATTTTACCGAAAACAAAATAATTTCCATGCCTGAAGATGACTGAATGTACAGTCGAAAGTACTTGCGCGTATTTAAGAAAGACCTTATACAGCTTATAATTTAAAAAAAAAAACAAGGATCATAACATTCATCAAGTGATTAGTAGGTTAAAGCATCTTAAAAAAAATTTGTTAGGAAAGGGATTTCGTCATTTTATATCATTAACTTTACTAATTTACTTTCTGTATGAATAATTCATTGTAATATTGATGCAATGAATATGTATACACCTGTGTTCCCCCTCATTGGAATATGATTGGCTGGTGTCAGTCATAAATACAGACTGACGTGGAGGTACGATAGAGAGTCTAAGTCTATGACGACGCCATTGGCTATCCTATTGGTCTACGCCTATTGCCTACATCTATTGACTACGACTACGACGAGCACCAGTCGATTACGGTTACCTGCGAGATTGTACCACTTGGTTATAGTAGCCAAAACCACTTAGCTACCTCGAACAAATATATCCCTCCCCGGGACATATCAATATATATATATATATATATATATATATATATATATATATATATATATATGTATATTAAAGAAAAACAGACAACTTTAAGGCTCCATGTAATACTTTATTTCACCATAGCCCTTTTAAAGGACGTAGGATCATCAGACTGCACTTCCAAAAGGTGGAACGAAAAATGAATAATGAAATGAACATTTACACTTTTGACAGGTAGTATTAAGTTTATGTAGTTTAACAGAGAGGGTAATGAGGGGTGGTGTGAGAGACATTACCGAGTTTAGAGAGGGTTTATTTTAATATTTCTATCTATCATACTTAGTATTATGGGAGGAGGCACCAGACATTGACCTATTTAATCGGTTAACTTAACGGGAGTGATATATTGAAAGGGAAGGGGGAGAAGAGAGAAAAAAATAAAAAGAAAGAAGGGGCAAGTAAAGAGAAAGAAGCTGTCACCAGGCTTTACTAAGAGACAGGAGAAGTGGTAATTTTTAGCAATTTATGGAAAGAAAGATTTTAATGTTTGATAGTAATTTAATTTTTTAAAATCACCAAAGAAATTAATTTGATGTTTGCTAGCAATTTAAATTTTTAACTCTTTTACAAATAATTTAGGGATTTAATATGAGATAAATTGTATATTTAAAAACACATTCATAGAAAGTACATTAAAAAAATTATTTAAAGTATAATAGTTTACTGATATTAATCTATCAATATTGTAAATGATTGTTAAGGTAACATCTCTATTTCTTTAAATTATTAGCTCTGAATTTACATTGAACTCTCAGGATTTCATCCTCCTTGGGACTACCTATACGGATTACCAAATTTTTTTTAACTTAAATATATATATATATATATATATATATATATATATATATATATATATATATATATATATATGTTGTGTTGAATGTTAAAGACAACATCGTCCTGCATATTTTGTTTTGAATTTTCTCATATTATCTAATGAGACTTTTTATTAGAAAATTATATCGAAATAAATATTGTCCGTACGATAACCAAGTACTTTCGAACATCATTGTTCATCTTCAGGGTCAAAATTTTTAGTCAAAATTTTTTAAAAACATTTGCAAATTGTCTTGTAGCGGAATCATGTTGCTATATTCTTTTACAAACTAAATAAACGTTAAAATTTAAAAACAACAACTATTTTACAATAAACAATGGCAAAAACAAAAAGACAGTTAAATATATATAGTTTCAAAACATATAATAGCGAACGGAAAGGCAGAAAAATAAAATATTTGAATGAAAGCTTATTCTATAATACACTTTGATGACTTTAATCATAAAATAATAATGCAAAATGAAATTTGAGCTCACTAGTAAACAAGTAGAAAGAAAAAAGTTCTTTTGTACATTCGTCCACAAAGAGCAGCGTCAGATGTCCTTATTTTGGAGACGTTCGCGTTGATGTTCACATTACTCGAACATTTGGGTATTCCTTTCCGCGCCTGCACACACACACACACACACACACACACACACACACACACACACACACACACACACACACACATATAACCTCGCACGCATCACCCGAAAACTTTTTCCTTCTTGTCAGTTTTTCGCCTAAATTCGTAACAATATATATTTTTATTACTTCAATCGTTATTGTAATGAATACAATATATTTGAAATGAGTATTACATATATATATATATATATATATATATATATATATATATATATATATATATATATATATATATATATATAATTAAATTTATTATAAGAGATTATAATAAAAACAATTTTAAATGTCTACACAAAAACTTTCATGTTTCAATACTATGATTGTACTTCATCAGGCGATGGTTGGTAACTGGTTATAAAATGATTTCTTGGGAATTTTAAAAAGAAATCGCTACCTCTTTTTCTAAAGTTAAAGAGAGGACATAAGGTCATAAATTAAAAATAGACTTGTGGGTATATATATATATATATATATATATATATATATATATATTATAATATTTAAAAAAAAATATTATTCCTTCGCTATATAAGACTTCTCATGTTTCAAAAGCGAGAAACTTCATATATATATATATATATATATATATATATATATATATATATATATATATATATATATATATATATATTTGTATGAGGTTTCTTCGCAATGCCCATATGGGATTGCCTGACTTTCGTATTCTTCTGGTGAAATGTCTTGAGAGGTGTATGTAAATAAAAAAAAACAAACAAACAAACTTTGAAATGTCTAAAGTTTCATTTACGTATAAATACCAGGGTTTCCTTCCTGTTCTCCGCCTATTGCTCGAAAGCTGAGCCAATGATTACGCTTGGAACATTCTCAAAGTATTCCTTCCGTAACTGATGTACGTAGCTAAATGAGTCGTGGACAGAACAAAAGGATACACAGTCTTATTGGATTTTCGCCATTCGCACCAAGCCTTGTAATTTTGCGACTAGATATGCAATCTGGTGAAACAGTTTTTAAAACAAAAGAAACTAATTCCTTTTTTGTCCAGCAATTATTTCTGAAAATTTTTGCACTCATTGGCTATATGAAATATTTTAACGCATACACATATTTTGAATACAAATGGCTGTTCGCGCGTATTTTCATTTCTCCATGAATTATTCGATCGTGTATCTTTATCTTTGTTATTTTTAGTGCAACGGTTCGGTCGTTGTTTTCTTCGTTCGTTCTAATGGTTATACTGCATTTTTAAATCTGTCGGTGTCATAAGTAGCACAAGTCATAAGTGTCTTTTATTTATATATTTTCGTCTTGCGTGTATATCAGCGCTGATATATAATTTTATAAAAATTGGAATATTGTTGTTTATTAATTGGGATATAAAAAAAAATTAACATTTTTTAACATTAACTTTACACATGCGTAAAAAAAATGTAAAAACTAAAAATGCGACTCAGTTACAAAAAAAAAGAGAAGTTTATGGAGAAAGTACTGTGACTGTTCAAACGTGTCAAAAGTGGTTTGCGAATTTCAATGGAGATTTCTCCTTGAATGATGCACTAGTTGAGACTGATGGCGATTAATTCAAGGTATAAATTGAGAATATTTAACGTTATCCAACATACTCAAAATATCAAGTATTGAAATTAATTTGACTAAGTTTGATTATGTTAGTCTCTTTAACGTGTGGCATCCATATAAGGTAAACAGAAAAAATACTGGAAATAATGAGAGAATATGAATATTTTATAATGATGTAGAACGACAGATATTGTGGAGACGTCTATGAACTGACTCAGATAATTGAAAAACCCACCTTGATCTCTTCCTCATACCCTGCCCTGCCAATGCTTCGCAGATGTTTACCCCCACCACAGTCAAACCATTCTCTAGTTAAAGGCATCCCTTGATTTTCCGTTCCATAGAACGGTTTTTGGCTACACGAAAGCGGCTTTAGATCTTACATGGTGGAGATCTTCTCTCAATCTTCTTCAAATATAACTGCCTCCAAACTACTGCTCCTTTCTCAGAATGGATCATTTCTGGAATGGAGAATTTTATACCTGGTTCACCCCCTGAATGCGCTGCAGCCATAGCTCATCGTAACCAAATACTTCAATATCTATTACATGGAGCGGTGTAGTTGGACACTTGCTACATTCCGAACAGCCCGCAATCGTTGCAAGAAAATTCTGGAAAAATACAAAGTGTAGCCATGCACAAGCGGTCCAGGCTAAGATTGAAAACAAACAAATTGGATCCTGAGAATTCTGCAAGATCAACTAAAGCCACTATTATAAAGGGCCACAATGTTATCTCATCCTCATAAAGAGAAACTCTTCACCTCGGTCTTTCGTTCTAACTCAACGTTAGCTGACATAAGACATCACCTTCCCGACACCCCCTGTGTCACTGAGCACAATGTGAGTAGTCTTTTTATTACAGCTTGGGAATTCTCAAGACTTAACAAAAGCCTTGACCCTAAGAAAGCCACTGGCTCAGACAAAAAAATCCCAGTGGTTGTCCTTAAGAATATCAACCCGCAATTACCCTTCAATCTTAGCGAAATTATTTAACCGCTGCTTGAAGGAGAAATCCTTCCCAAATCTGTGGAAGGTGTCAACTGTAGGCCCAGCTTTCAAGAACGCGAGTGAGCATTCATCCCCCTCTCAGTATAGACCCATCAGTTTCCTCGGTGTCATCAGCAACTTTTTGAGGCTATAATCAACAAGAAAGTTGTTGATCACATGAATAGGAACAGCTCTTGAGCGACAAGCAGTACGGGTTTCGATAGGCTGCTGATGTTCTAACTGCCATTACTCACAATGGTTGCTAACCATTACATCTCGATGTGGTGTAATGGTTAGCAAGCTTGTCTCGTTAAAACAATTGCGACTGAGTAGTGAGTTCGATCCTCACTGGGTGCGCCATACTTTCGGCCTTGTGCCAAATCTGAGCTACGCTTGGAAAATTACTACTCACAGAATCAGTGAGGAACTAGACCATCTCAAGGAGTATCGTATTAAATATTTCAAAGGACTTTGACAGGGTGTGGCATAAAGTATTGCTGCACAAGCTCTTTAGCTATGAAATCACTGGAAGATTCTTTTCGGTTATAAATTCCTTCCTAACGGATAGGTCACTGTGAGTAGTTTTCAACGAGCCTGGGGCCCTAACAATCAACTCAGGTGTCTCCAGGGGTAGTTTCCCGAAGGAATCCTCTTTTTAATTTACATAAATCATCTGCCGATCTACTCCAATGGTTTGTAAATATCTATGCTGATAATACAACGGTATATGGGTACACCTCCAAAACTCTAGATGACAAGAGAATGGCAGCTGATCTAGCTCTAACAATAGCTGGTTACATTCAATGCCTTGAAAACAAAACTCGTTACACTATTTACATTATTCTGACTATTGTCCTCATCTTTGTCGCCATATTTATTACAACGTTTCGGCCGTTGTACGCTCCAGCCTTTTTCAGGTGGTTGGAATGTCGAACTGAACCCTTTATTTCGCTCACTGGTGTCGGCTGTTCTAGTTCCACGTGCCATGTTTAATGGATGTCAGTTATCAGTTATCTCCTGTTAATTCTCCTCTCCAAGTTCTCCACTGCCTTAACCGAGTATTGAACTCACCCTTTACCCACTATCAAATATACCAGGAACATAAAAATCTCATCAATGTGTTGAAACCCGAAACAATGTCCAAATACAAATTAAGTTTTTCGTTAAAGTTTAAAATTAAAGTTTGTGGTCGTACATATATGTGTATGGGATCAGGAAATCTTTTTTGAGGTAAAATATAGAAAAAAGTGTTGTTAATAAACTTAATGGTCAGTTTATTAAGTAGCTGAACGTTCAAGCTTAAAATGTTCTGTTGCCTGTGTCGATGTGATAAAGAATGATATATTGCTGTCGGTAGCACAAAGATATATTGATACATAAATGTTGTCTAACGAAGTTCAAAATAGATTGTTTTATAACTTTTTAGATGCTCTAGAAACGATTATTTTTGGTTTCCGTATTTTTATTGGTTGAAAATATCGTCTGGTTTGTGTTGATTGGCCAGATTTCATTTTTATGATTGACGTTTTAATTTTACACTTATAGAAAAGTGATTTTTGCTCACTTGCGGTCTCGATGTGATAATACTCAGTTTAACGCTATAAGGGCCCACGTACAGATCAATATGAACATTATCTTGAAATAAAATGTGGGTTATGTAGAATATTTTTATTTACTAAGCATAATTTAGTTTTGGCATACGGTCAAATTATACGGGAGAGTTTGTTGTTTGATAACATATGTTTTAAATTGCTTTGGCCATGCAGCAGTTCTGCGCGTTTGGTGATTGCGCAGTGGCACAGGACTGGATGGAAGCCAATCTATACTGTAGACATAGCCAAACAAGACTGCTTCTTTTAGCATTCTCCTTAGGACTAAAGTTACTGCGTTTAATTTATTAATACCTTCATACAGTTCGAATAACTACGTCTTTATGTGGTGGAGACATTCTACAACAAATCAAGAGAAGGCGAATTGTCTGTATATGTGTTTGTAGACATCATAGACCTGCGAGGCGAACTTCGGCAAATCAATATTGAAGTGACACAGCGCATGCGTTATCGAGGCTAACACAAGCAAGAGATCTCGGTTTCTTGCCCGAGACCGATGAAGGATAAAAAGAGCTGACTTTTTGTTTCAGGGCAGTTTATTCTTTGAGACTGGTGAAAGTCATACCCGTGTTCCAGAGAAAGAGCGATAGTACTGTTGTTTACGGTGTGCATGAAACAGAATCCCGAGCGAAGCGTTGTTCCGGTTTCCACATTAGCTGTCAGTGGGAACAGATTCGAGTGGAAAATTTATTTTTCCTACCACCCAGTTTTCGTTTAAATCTCATTTAAGTAGAAATTCATGAACTTAGTTATGACTTCAAACTGCTGACATCTTGACGAGCAACGAAGCGCTTGATGAAAATTCCATTAGCGACTCGTGAGTTTCACGTTTCAATGTGATCTTTAGACCAAGATACACAGTAACCATTCCGTGTTGTTGAGCAGCCACGCCTGGGTCGTCTTTGCCTTGTGTGCAGCGAGGGGGACGTCATGCCCCCGTTCTTCTTTCAAAAAGGCCTGAGACCTATCAGGAGGTGCTGAGGAGCGGGATGAAGCCCTGGATGGACAAGATCGCCGCCGGACGCCCCTACGTCTTCCAGCAGGACTCCGCTCCTGCACACAAGGCCAAGACGACCCAGGCGTGGCTGCTCAACAATGTTCCCTGGTCGCTGGACTTGTGGCCGCCCTCCTCACCTGACTGCAACCCCCTTGACTATTTCTTCTGAGGGCGTGATCGAGGCCAAGACTAACAAGAACGCACACAACACGGTCGACTCTGAAGACTGCCATCGTGGAGGCGTTCGCCGCTATGGACAAGGACATGGTCGCCAAAGCGTGTGACTCATTTCGCGCCCGCCTTGAGATGGTGGTCGCCACCGGCGGCGGTTACATTGAAAAATAATGTAGTATGTAACTCTAACTGTTGCTAAATAAACTGTCGGGTTTCTGCATATACAACTTTTGTTTTATTTGCCTATTTCGTTTTCTTTTTGCCAAGCGTCGGATTTTGATGCAACACCCTGTAGTTTCTTTCATTTCTTCAATAAATTTAACAACTAATTTAATAGTTGATCCTCTAAGAAGGTATTTCAAGGTCAATCCCTTCTTGGCAGAACTTCTGACAAGTATCTGCTCCTTTGTTGTTTGAAGATGTTACTAATTTGATAGCAGTTTTAGTTTTACTTCTTTTTTTCTTGTGGATTGTTCTTCAGAACTTCCGGACTCTTCAGATTCACTCTCCGATTAGGTCTCTGATTCAACCATCTATTTAAACAATTTTGAGTAAACTTTTGGGACAAGGGCTAAGCCAGCTAGTATTAATCAGACGTAGGTTGCTGAAAGATATCGTGTAAGTTTCTGTCAATCATACCGATACTTGCGTGAACCAAGTCGTTTTCTTTTGATTGACTACGCTACGCGGTTTCGTTTTTTTTTTGACAGAGATTGCGCGGGTCGTAAAAAGCTTTCAAAGAAACTCTCATAATTAAATGTTTGACAGATCCAAAATAGTGTCACATTAGACGCCAACAGAATATTTTATGAACATAGATATGGGAAGTGTTTTAACGGAAAGTGTGAAACTGAAACCGGACGGCGTGATAGATGTCGTTCTGTATGGCAGTGAGTGCTGGAAATCTCCTCAAAGATGAAGAAACCGGACCAACGTCTAGCTTTGTGTCTCTGGTACAAAACCAAGCTGTGTCTACTTTTTGACTATAGTGCAAACCGAACTTAGGCCTGACTTTTTAACTCACGCATATATCGGACTTACGCTACTTCTGATATAAGTGCAAGCTGGACCAAGGTTTACTATTTTTATTCTAGTGTAAACCGAACCTATGTCTAACTTTATTTATTTTTGGAAACTGAACTTATGTCTACCGTTTTGACTCGCGTATAAACTGGACCTATGTCTACATTTTGTCTCGAGTGTCAACCGGACTTAGGTTTATATTTCTTATTCTAGTGTAAACTGAACGTTTGTCTAACGCTTTTATTCTAGTGTAAACTGAGCCTTTGTCTAACGCTTTTATTCTAGTGTAAACGGAACCTTTGTCTAACGTTTTTATTCTAGTGTAAACCAAACCTTTGTCTAACGCTTTTATTCTAGTGTAAACTGAATCTTTGTCTAACACTTTTATTCTAGTGTAAACCGAAGCTTTGTCTAACGTTTTGATTCTACTGTAAACCGAAGCTTTGTCTAACGCTTTTATTCTAGTGTAAACTGAACCTTTGTCTAACGGTTTTATTCTAGTGTAAATGGAACCTTTGTCTAACGCTTTTATTCTAGTGTAAACCAAACCTTTGTCTAACGCATCTATTCTCGTGTAAACTGAACCTTTGTCTAACGTTTTTATTCTCGTGTAAACCAAACCTTTGTCTAACGCTTTTATTCTACTGTAAACTGAACCTTTGTCTAACACTTTTATTCTACTGTAAACCGAACCTTTGTCTAACACTTTTATTCTACTGTAAACCGAACCTTTGTCTAACGCTTTTATTCTAATGTAAACTGAACCTTTGTCTAACGTTTTTATTCTCGTGTAAACCAAACCTTTCTCTAACGCTTTTATTCTCGTGTAAACTGAACCTTTGTCTAACGTTTTTATTCTCGTGTAAACCAAACCTTTGTCTAACGCTTTTATTCTACTGTAAACCGAACCTTTGTCTAACGCTTTTATTCTAATGTAAACCGAAACTTTGTCTAACGTTTTTATTCTCGTGTAAACCAAACCTTTGTCTAACGCTTTTATTCTACTGTAAACCGAACCTTTGTCTAACACTTTTATTCTACTGTAAACTGAACCTTTGTCTAACGCTTTTATTATAGTGTAAACTGAACCTTTGTCTAACGCTTTTATTCTAGTGTAAACTGAACCTTTGTCTAACACTTTTATTCTACTGTAAACCGAACCTTTGTCTAACACTTTTATTCTACTGTAAACCGAACCTTTGTCTAACGCTTTTATTCTACTGTAAACCGAACCTTTGTCTAACATTTTTATTCTACTGTAAACCGAACCTTTGTCTAACGCTTTTATTATAGTGTAAACTGAACCTTTGTCTAACGCTTTTATTCTCGTGTAAACTGAACCTTTGTCTAACGTTTTTATTCTCGTGTAAACCAAACCTTTGTCTAACGCTTTTATTCTACTGTAAACTGAACCTTTGTCTAACACTTTTATTCTACTGTAAACCGAACCTTTGTCTAACACTTTTATTCTACTGTAAACCGAACCTTTGTCTAACGCTTTTATTCTACTGTAAACCGAACCTTTGTCTAACACTTTTATTCTACTGTAAACCGAACCTTTGTCTAACGCTTTTATTCTAGTGTAAACTGAACCTTCGTAACATTTGTATAAACGGGACTTATGTCTACCATTTTATCTTTCCTAATAGTTTGTACCTATGTTTACCATTTCTTTGACGATTCATTGTGATTTTATTTCTATGAGACTTATATTCGCTATTAAATACCCCGGCCATGTCTTTAAACCCAGGAATCTAATTCATCATATTCACGTATTCGTTAACTTCTTTTAAGTGCCAATCGTATTTCTTCACTCTGGACATTAGACTCATTTTTTGTGTTCGTTCGCTTTACATTTTCGTTTTTCTACCTTCTACCATTTTGCATTCTTTGTGTCCTTATTTCATTCTCGGTTTACGAATTGTCATTTGTTTATTCTTATTTTGCAAATCACCATTTTCTTCTTAAAAAAATTTCGCTTCTTGAAAATATTTATTAATAAAAAAAAGGTCAAAAAATAATTCTTTTCCGCCTCCAAATACTCGTGTTATTTGTTGATAATGTCTACTTTAACTCTTGTCATTTTCTTTTTTGTTCTGATACGTCGCCGAAATCTCTCAGAAATTAAATGTGCTTCTCTTTAGGATATCAAAACAACGTCAAGAAGTTATGAGTAAAGAGAAAAAACAAGGAGAAGAAAGGAAACAAAGGGGTAGGTTGGGAATGGAAAGAAGCAAGAAAGAATGCACTGAAAGTTAAAGAAATAGAAAGAAAGAAAAGAAAAGAAAAGAAATGAAAAGAAAAGAAAAAAACAAATAAAACAGAAAGAAATAATAAAAAGAAAAGTAAGATAAAAGAAATATAAAAATATAAAAAGGAAATAAAGAAGGATAAGGAAATAAAAATTGATAAATAATAAAAGAAAAAAAGAAAAGAAAGATGAAAAGAAAAAGAAAGAAAAAATTGAAGAAAATAAGAATGCAAAAAACATGTAAAAAAAAGAAGAAAACTGACAACGGAACAAGAGTAAAAAGAAAAAATATAGACAGAAAAGGAAAAAAATAAGAAAGAATCGAAAAAAGAGAATATGGACAGAAAGGAAAAAAGAAAAAACAGAAAAAAGAGAATATAGAGAGAAACGAAAAAAAAGAAAGAAAAGAAAAATGAAATAAAAGAAAAAAAGGGAATAGAGTCAGAAAAGAAAAAAGAAAGAAAATAAGACAGAGAATATAGATGGGAAAGGACAAAAAAGTAACAAAAGAGAATATAGACAGGAAAGAAAAAAAAAGAAAAGAAAAAAGAGAATATAGACAGAAAAGAAAAAAGAAATAAAAGAAAAAAGAGAATAGAGACAAAAAAGAAAAAAAAGAAAAAAGAGAATATAGACAGAAAAGAAAAAAGAAATAAAAGAAAAAAGAAATAAAAGAAAAAAGAGAATAGAGACAAAAAAGAAAAAAGAAAAAAAAGAAAAAAGAGAATATAGACAGAAAAGAAAAAGAAATAAAAAAAAGAGAATATAGACAGAAAAGAAAAAAAGAAAAAAAAGAAAAGAGAGAATATAGACAGAAAAGAAAAAAGAAATAAAAGAAAAAAGAGAATAGAGACAGAAAAGAAAAAAAAGAAAAAAGAGAATATAGACAGAAAAGAAAAAGAAATAAAAAAAAGAGAATATAGACAGAAAAGAAAAAAAGAAAAAAAAAGAAAAGAGAGAATATAGACAGAAAAGAAAAAAGAAATAAAAGAAAAAAGAGAATAGAGACAGAAAAGAAAAAAAAGAAAAAAGAGAATATAGACAGAAAAGAAAAAGAAATAAAAAAAAGAGAATATAGACAGAAAAGAAAAAAAGAAAAAAAAGAAAAGAGAGAATATAGACAGAAAAGAAAAAAAAAGAAAAGAAAAAAGAGAATAGAGACAGAAAAGAAAAAAGAAATAAAAGAAAAAAGAGAATAGAGACAAAAAAGAAAAAAAAGAAAAAAGAGAATATAGACAGAAAAGAAAAAAGAAATAAAAGAAAAAAGAGAATAGAGACAGAAAAGAAAAAAGAAATAAAAGAAAAAAGAGAATAGAGACAGAAAAGAAAAAAAAGAAAAAAGAGAATATAGACAGAAAAGAAAAAGAAATAAAAAAAAGAGAATATAGACAGAAAAGAAAAAAAGAAAAAAAAAGAAAAGAGAGAATATAGACAGAAAAGAAAAAAGAAATAAAAGAAAAAAGAGAATAGAGACAGAAAAGAAAAAAGAAAAAAAAGAAAAAAAAGTAAAAAGAGAATATAAACAGAAAAGAAAAAGAAATAAAAGAAAAAAGAGAATATAGACAGAAAAGAAAAAAAGAAAAAAAAGAAAAGAGAGAATAGAGACAAAAAAGAAATAAAAGAAAAAAGAGAATAGAGACAGAAAAGAAAAAAGAAATAAAAGAAAAAAGAGAATAGAGACAGAAAAGAAAAAAAAGAAAAAAGAGAATATAGACAGAAAAGACAAAGAAATAAAAAAAAGAAAATATAGACAGAAAAGAAAAAAAGAAAAAAAAAGAAAAGAGAGAATATAGACAGAAAAGAAAAAAGAAATAAAAGAAAAAAGAGAATAGAGACAGAAAAGAAAAAAGAAAAAAAAGAAAAAAAAGTAAAAAGAGAATATAAACAGAAAAGAAAAAGAAATAAAAGAAAAAAGAGAATATAGACAGAAAAGAAAAAAAGAAAAAAAAGAAAAGAGAGAATAGAGACAAAAAAGAAATAAAAGAAAAAAGAGAATAGAGACAGAAAAGAAAAAAGAAATAAAAGAAAAAAGAGAATAGAGACAGAAAAGAAAAAAGAAATAAAAGAAAAAAGACAATATAGACAGAAAAGAAAAAAAAAGAAAAAAGAAAATATAGACAGAAAAGAAAAAAGAAATAAAAGAAAAAAGAGAATATAGACAGAAAAGAAAAAAAAAGAAAAAAGAAAATATAGACAGAAAAGAAAAAGAAATAAAAGAAAAAAGAGAATATAGACAGAAAAGAAAAAAAAAGAAAAAGAAAATATAGACAGAAAAGAAAAAAGAAATAAAAGAAAAAAGAGAATAGAGACAGAAAAGAAAAAAGAAAGAAAAGAAAAAAGATAATATAGACACAAAAGAAAAAAGAAAGAAACGAAAAAAGTGAATATAGACAGAAAAGAAAAAAGAAAGAAAAAAGAGAATATAGACAGAAAATAAAGAAGAAAGAAAAAATATAGACAATAAAGAAAAAAGAGAAAGTAATATAGACAGAAAAGAGAGAAAGAGAAAGAAATATAGACAGAAAAGAAAAAAGAGAAAGAAAAGAGAAGACAAAGTGGTCGATGAAACAAATAAAAAAAGGGAAACAAAAGAAAGAAAAATGAAAGAAATTGGCGCGATTAAAGCGTAATATCTGTTCTCTCCTCACGTGAGATGGGAGAAGGCGCCTAGTCCTGGGGATTCCAACCTTGTGACAGCACCTTCCTCATTACACTAAGAGAGGTGGGTTCGGTGTAATACCGACGCCAGTGTGACAGTGATCGTGTGGACAGCTTTGGTCCATATCTATATGTGTTCGTATCGGGACTCCTTGTGTCATATCCTGCCTTAGTGGGGATGTCAGATAAATAACACTTTTTTAGAAAATCCGGTTATTGCTTTATCACAACGCTCGCTAAGCTAGGATCTGAATTCAAACCAAATGTGGGAGATTTTATCATTCAAAGTGTTATATCGCATACTTCGGCTTAGCCGATTTTCTATCAACCATTTTTATGAGCAGATGACCAGCCATTTCTAATTAAGGGATTTTTGGCAAACACTTCAGTCAATTGTAAAGAATGTGAAAAGATCAATAAAGCGGAAATAACATAGATTTGAAAGAAGAAGAAGAAGAAGAAGAAGTAGGAAGAAGACAAAAAGTAGGAAGAAGAAGAAGAAGAAGTAGGAAGAAGAAGTAGGAAGAAGTAGGAAGATGAAGAAGAAGGAGGAGGAGGAGAAGGAGAAGGATGTGGAGGAGGAGGAGAAGAAGGAGAAAGATGTGGAGGAGGAGAGAAGAAGGAGAAGGAGGAGATGGAGAAGAAGAGGAGGAGGAGGAGGAGAAGAAGAAGAAGTAGGAAGAAGACAAAGAAGTAGGAAGAAGAAGAAGTAGGAAGAAGACAAAGAAGTAGGAAGAAGAAGAAGAAGAAGTAGGAAGTGAAGAAGAAGAATGAGGAGGAGGAGGAGAAGAAGAAGGAGAAGAAGGAGGAGATGAAGAAGAAGAAGAAGAAGAAGACGACGACGACGACGACGACGACGACGACGACGACGACGACTTTTGGTCTGGTTTGGTTTGTTTTACGGCATTTCAACTTCAATGGGTTATTTAATGTCGACAAGATTTTTATTGCTCGTAATACTTTTTTCCAAAATTGTATTGCCCCAATATCTTGTTTTCAAAAATATATTGTCGATAATATTTTTTCCAAAAACGTATTGTTGGTAATATTTAAAAAAAAATGTATTGCTGGTAATATTTTTCCAAAAAGAATTGTTGGTAATGTTTTTTTTTCAAAAATATATTTCTGGTAATATTTTTTCCCCAAAATGTATTGCTGGTAATATATTTTTTTACGAAAATGTATTGCTGGTAATATTTTTCTTTTTCATAAACGTACTGATGGTAATAATTTTTCCATAAAAGCATTGCTGGTAATAAAACCTACGTTCATACTTTCATAGTGTTTTGACCCCTTTTGAGGATTTAACAATTTACCCATCTCTCGGACCCTGACAGGTACTCCCACCTCGGGCCAGGGTAGATCTGGGAAGACCAAAAATTAAGAGGTCGTACCATGCTCCTCAAAACCTCCTAGTTCCAGATATAGTTTATCGTCATACCTAGGACGGAAGAAAAGAAGGTTAACTGATAGCACGGAGAAATAAAAAAAATGTTTTCATGTTTTCTTTTGTTTGTTTTTAATGTTTAATTACCTTAGCTACTTTGAGGCAATGAAGTCAACGAGCTGAACATCCAAGTTGCAGATTTCCGTCATAGTTCCAACGCCATTATTGCTTTTCGCGATCGATATTCTTTTCGACTGCTAGAGCAAACATCGTGAAGTCGTAAATAAAAAAAAAAATTCCGAGAACGCTCACCCACACTTTGGAAGCGCATCATTCATGGACGTCGGTTTGACAAATTTGGTCATGGAAGCATTAAGGATTAAGTAGAGCCCAAATCTAAAATCATTCTGCCAAACCTTTCTCTATTCTTTATAAAATTCTGGTTTTTGCTTTAATAGATAGTAGACTTTGCACATTTAAAAGTTAGGTTACTTTGTTAGTTTAAAAACATCAAAACTTCGTACTGTTATTTAATATTGAATAGGACAAAAAGCACAATCTTATATATAAAGTACAGTGTATGTGTGTGTGTTTGTGTCAAAGAAATTCCTCCTACACTTGTTCCATTTCAATGATTCATAGATCATTCAAAAGCCCTCGAAAAATTAGGCAAGGGGAACGATTTTCGTTGAAATCAGATTCAGGGTTGCCAGATTATGTGAGGTTAAAGATATTAATATATTATACAAGCCATTATCGTTGCTTTCATGGTTTAAGGGGAGTAACTCTTCTTTTCCTCTTGTATTCAAAATTGCAGTGCACGTTTTATTATAAAATAGCTTAAAAGCCGTCCTATCGGCCGTCATTTAAGCAATTCCTGTGGAGGACTCGTGGTTTGGCCATCATCACAATAGCTAACGAGGAGTAGATGCGATAGGCAACAATAAACTACAGAAGAACTCAAAATTGATCGCTGCATTTAAGTATTGAATTAATGTTTAAGCTTACCTTTTAAAAGTTCAACGATAATTCTTCTGGTGCCACTTAATTTAAACACAATTTGATGTACATAGGTCTTTACTTTCCATACAAACAATTATTTTTATTTAATGGTTGACAAAACAGAGAGACAATTTAAGATAAAATTGATATAGTGTAAAGATGGGAAAATAGAAATTAGAATTACAAGGGTCATTCAATAAATAAGGTGAATTTTTCGGTATAAGGACTTCTAATACAGATAGAAGCTTACTCTTTTGTATTTGTTTTTGTTTTACTTCTTTTTCACATAGATTTAATTTCTTTTGCAGATTAAAAAAAAAACTTTGAGAGTTTTGGCGATTAACAAAGATGGCCGACCAAGAAGCATGCTCCAGGATTGAACAGCGGTCAGTTATCAAGTTTTTGGTTGCTGAAGGGTGCAAACCAGTTGAAATTCATAGGAGAATGTCAACTGTGTATGGTGCCACATGTTTCAGCCAAAAAATGTTTACAATTGGGCTAAATTGTTTAAAGAAGGACGGAGCAGTGTTGAGGATGAAGACATGCCTGGGAGGCCTACAGAAGTGAGGTCTCCTGATGTGATCGAATCAGTCAATGACCTCATTCAGTCTTAGAGAAGGGTGACAGTGGATGACATTGCAAGGACTTTGAGCTTATCTGTTGGGACAAACGCAGGGGTCATCAGTCAGAAGGAGTCATCTTGCATCATGACAACGCAAGGCCTCACACAGCAGCCCAAACGGTGCAGACCATCAACGAGCTGGGCTGGGAACTGCTCCCTCATCCCCCTTACAGCCCAGACCTTTCCCCTTCAGACTTTCACCTGTTTGGTCCCTTGAAAGCGTTCAAGAGATGCAGGAAGTTTAAAAGTGACGATGAAGTCAAAAGTGTTGTGAGCGACTGGCTGAGACATCAGTCCAAAGATTTTTACGCTGAGGGAATACGGAAGCTTGTGCACAGATGGGTAAAGTGTGTGACAGTGCTGGGAGACTACGTTAAAATAAAGTAAGCTTCTATCTGTATTAGAAGTCCTTATACCGAAAAATTCACCTTATTTATTGAATGACCCTCGTAGTTATACATTCAATATTTGAAGAGTTAGAGAAGCATAATAGCTAATTAAGTTAAACCTATATTATGGAATATAATTAGCTATTATGATTCTCTAACTCTTCAAATGTTGAATGTATAACTAATTCTAATTTCTATTTTCCCATCTTTACACTATATTAATTTTATTTTATAAGTTATCCCCTGTTCTGTCACCCATGAAATAAAAGTAATTGTTTGTATGGAAAGTAAAGACCTACGTACATCAAATCGTCTTTAAATTAATTTACCGGACTGAATGTCCGAGAAATTTTCACAGAAGATAATCGTCCTCCCACAGGAATCGAACCTGTATCATATACGGAACTGTAATTTAGGCTTGACATGCCTTTAACCGATTTGGCCACAGAGGAGCGCTCGGCTAGCGAGGTCGAATTTACTGCCTTTAAACTTTAATCTTCCATGAATGTCTCACGTACATTCATATCTGCTCAAAGCGTATCCAAATGTAAACAAATGACGTCATACATTATGAAATGGACAATTATTTTAAGACATTTTTATGTTTATATCTATAAAAAGAATGTATAAACATAAAAAATATCTTAAAATAATTGTCGGACTTTGTCCATGTTGTTTAATACTGTTTATTATAAACAGGACATTTACTTAAATATTTGTATCTATAAAAAGAATGTATAAACATAAAAAATGTCTTTAAATATATATATATATATATATGTGTGTGTCTGTGTGATTAGCAGATAGTACTGTTTCGCAGCTCCTCGGTGCGACTAGACAACCGAATGCCTCAAGCCCAGATCGAAACCCAAACGATTTGGTGTCAGTCAGATCTTCTACCACTGAGTTATCTTCACTCGACAGAATGAGTCAACCAAATTTAGCGTATTGTTTGTACAAACGTAAACAAACGCCAAGCTACCATAGTGCTCCATTCATTTGTTTGATGATCGCAAAAGCGTGAAACCCAGGGTTACAAATTCATATCGATACAACTGAATATGTTGGCTCTATCATAGATATTGAGCACTTTCCTTGTTGCTTTCCGCCTGACAAGGAGTCAGCAACAAGCATTAGCTAACCACTATAGTAAACAGATGTATTCGAAAAACAAACAAACACATATTTCTTACGTGATTTCTCGCAAAAACTTCACTCTAAAATCAAAAACGGCGAAAACAAATATTCAATTTAAAAATATTCCATTATTTTTGTACCCTGTACAAAATCTAAATAAGCTTAGAAATTGGTTGCAAGAGAAGGAGTCAATTTTGCCTGGCGAGTTTCAGCGAGAAACAAAGGAGGCCAAAGCTGATTCCTCATGCACCTCGTTGACGACATTGTGCTCTGAAAGGATAAATTGAGAACCGTATACAAGCAGCTACATAAGAACTGCCTCTTAATACAAATTCTGAAAAAAAACAAAAAACAACATATTTGCCATCTGGCAGAATCGGGTAAGTGTAGCCTGCGTGGGAGGTAGATAAAAATTCTGACGCATCATAAGTGTTTGTGAAATGCTATAACTGAGAGAATACAATAGTTGCCATGGCAAAATGTGTTCGCATCTTCTTTACTGTTTTTGCCGGAAGTATGGGTTCCAAACTTCCGGCAAGTGATACAAACATAATCCCAAGATGGTATTGGAAACTGAGCATATGAAACTCCTGTGGTAGTTCTCAAGTCACACTGATAGAGTTATTGACTGCACCAGATCATCGACAGAAACTTACAAACATACTGGTTACGAAAACTTGTGGAGGAAAAGCCTGGAAGAATATTTGAGCTGGAAGAATTTGACCTCTTTCAATTGAACCTGAAGTTTCTTCCATGACTGTTTCACGTCGAGTTGAGAAGAAAGTGGCAAAAACATTATCATGAATTGGCAGAAAATCAGAAACTGCACCAATTTGAGTTTTGCCCAATTCTGTTTAAGATGTGTTATTAGTTGCAATAGAAAATGGATGACTTTACGTTAACTGTTAACACATATTTGGATTTAAACTAAAAGCGTTTCTTTGTTTTAATTCTTTTCCCTGTCAAAATATTGCAATATTGGGTTGGTGCATAATTATCAGGCGTCTTTTAAACAATATTTATTATGAAAAAAGAAACATAACAATTCAACAATAACATTTTTAAATGATTATTCCGGAGCGTATGATAATCGACAGGCATTTTTATAACCTGAAAATAAAATAATATTTTTATTAAAAAAGTAAAGACAACAGCAATTTTTATTAGCAAATTAACTCGCCTAGAAAAACGCCTGATAATTATGCACCAACCCAATAGTACATCTAACAGCAAATAATTAATTGGAACTATTTATTTTCTTTCTTTCCAATCTTTTTTTCGCTTGTTCCCTTGCATTTTCGTTTAAAGATTTTCTTATCCATTGCCTTATTTGACCACCCATCCTATTTTTTTCTCCCCTGTCCATCCTTACTTTTCTATTTTTCTTTTTTCTTTGTTTCTTTTTCTCTCGCTCTTTCCGTTTCTTATCCTTCGACCATTCCACGTTTTATATATTCTTCTTCAATTCTTTTTTCTTTTGTTCTTCCAAGCCATCATCATCTGTCATTTTTTTCCTTCCGTATTCTCTCTTTTCGCTTCTCTTTAAACTGCACTCTGTAATTGAATATAAAGAGAACAAAAAATTATCCACTGATTTTTGTTACTGTGTTAGTCGAAGCCGGAGTCATATGCCGGCTAATTTATTGCTTTCATCAAAAAATATCCTTAAAAATATTAGGTACTCATGGTATGAACTTCAAACACTAAAATATAATTACAAGGCAAACTTAATTAGAAATATCGTTTAGTCATGCCGTTTCTGAAGAGCATTTCTTTGTTGGTAATTAATAAAATTTACTTTAATAGTACAGCATTTAAATTAGAATCTTGATTGATTACGGCCCTTGTTCCTGATAAGAAACGATAAACGAGGTTGCCTTCTTAACACTCCGTTAGGGATTTAATTCAGTAAGCCCTTAATTCGGCGAAAAACTTTAGTAAAATTTATAGTATATCCAGAACTTTGTTCTATTACATTCATTTTGAGACATTCGCTCAGTAGTTATTCCCGGGAGCCATTTAAAAAAAAGAAAAATTACATGTCAGCCATTTTGGATCTAATTCCATCTGTCACTAGATGCAATAAATGCGTTGATATTTGTTTACAAAGTTTAAAGGTATTATTAAAATTAGAAACACTTTTAAGGGATCAAAAGAAAACGTGTTTGAATTATAGTTAGAATCGTTTTGCTTTCATACGAATCCTTTTTTTACTAAAGCTTGTATTTTTTATGAAATTTTGACATGAGGACATTTTACAGAGAGAACCTCTGTAAAATTTTCTAGTGTCGAAATTTTATAAAAAAAAAATTAAAAGGTTCAATAATACAAAAAATACAAAAATGTCCTATAAAGTTTCAAGAAATTGATTTGGCATACAGCCACATCTTGTTGAAACAGCGGTTCCAGTACGATCACCGAATTTAAGCAGCATTGAGCCTGGTCAGTACCTAGATGGATGACCGCTTTGGAATACCGGATGTTATAAGCTTGGGTGTTGTAGTGGATAATAGGTCGGAATTGTTAATCGGAGAGGCGAATTCCAATTTTAGTTGCGTTCATTATATTCACTTACGCGCAAATACCCTTGGGAAAGATATAAATTCACTTCTCTCCCTAGCTATGGGTTAATTAGTAAGACTTGTATCATTAAACTGTTATTATCCCCAAAAAGATTTCTGGCTTAAAAAGGAATCAATCAATGAAGAAATTGAATCAATAATGGCGTCACCTCAACTTATCGCTTGTTTTAATCCATTTTCAATCATTTGATCAATTTATTTCTCCACTTGGTTTCGCTCAAGGGAACGCATGTTTCGGTCAAGACTGCCAATATGATCCATAATTCTTATCGTTGGTTCGAACGCTTTCGAGCTTTCCCTGGTCGTAATCAATAACAAAGCATGCCATTTGTCAAAAGATAAGATAATGAAGCTAATCTGACTCTGTGTTCGTGTTTCTGTTAGAGTCAGCATGCCCAGACGCTCATCTCAAAATCTTTTTAGAGGGAAACACCAGCAAAAAAGCTACGAACATGACGCATTACTTTCTCATCACGCTCGGCTATAGCACGCAAAATTCTGCTTGTTTTCCTTATGACTTCCAGCTTCCACTGGCTCCTTCGACATTGTTCCATCAGGAGTTGTGAATACAGGCTTAGAAAAGCGTATTGCTTCCAAAGTATCTTACGACAACAGTCCGTACTACATATGTGCTTTTCAAATTACCAGTTAAGACAAGGATGTATGTATGTATAAAAGTGAACATTGAAGTCAACACTCAGAGGCGACAGGATGCTTTATGCTAGACGCAATCGTCAGACGTCAGGCGGCCTGACGATTGCGCCTAGCATGAAACAGCCTGTCGCCTCTGAGTGTTGACTTCTATGTTCACTTTTATATTTACACACGCTATATCTCTGATATTGAGCACTTTGTCCCATAAATATAGCACACATTAAGACTATAGTGCAATCGTCAGGCGACTAGTGCTGTTATTTTTCTCGGCTGTTTATATAAGGGTCAGTGGTGCATTATGGGTAGTATATTTTGGCGGTTACTTTTACCGGAAGTCGCTTATTTGTTTATTTATTTATGTCAAATTATTTTGCTTGTTTTTTTGTTTGTTTTTTTATTTTTATTTTTATTTTTTATCTTATATATTTATTTATTTATTCTTTTATTTTGATCGGTGTTTTTGGTTAACGTAGTAAAAATTTGTTTATATAGCTTATTGTTGGTAGTCTATAATGGCCGCCATTTACCGGAAATCGCTTGTTCGCTTATTTATTTGGGTCAAATTGTTTTGCTTATTATTTTTATTTTTATTTGTATAACAGTTATAACTTTCGTCCGTTCTTTTGTTTTGATTTTATTTCGCATATTCTCACAGGTGTGGTTTTGTGATTTGTTTGAAGTAGTTTATTTTGCTTATTTTATTGTTTGTTTGTTTATATATTTATTTATTTTTCTATTTTAAGTTACGTAGTAAAAATTTGTTTTCATGTCTACATTTTGAGATTAGCTCGGATCTTTTATTTAATAATTTATTTTGATCTGGGAAGGTAATGATAGCTATTTTTTCCTCCAAGCAAAGTTTGCAAGTTTTTGATAGGTTGTTGTAGGCTGATGATTTTTTCCTTATTTTCCAAGATATTTTTGGTGTGGTGTGTGTTTTGTTTTTTATTTCCCAGATATACTTAGAAAGCATTGTGCTGTTCGCATATTTACTATTTGTGAAAGACATTTTGTGTACATAATTTCTTTGTTTCCATGGTCCTTCGGTTACTCCTATGTATACTTTTTCTTCATTATCTGCTGATTTTGTCGTGGCTTGGTAGATTACGTTGTTTTGTAAACAATTACCGTTTAAGGGACATTCGTTTTTTATTCTGCAGTTGCACGTGGGTTTAATTTGTTCCTGTGGTTTGTTAATAATTTTTCTGTTGTGCTTTTTTATTATTTGTGCCATGTTCTCGGTGCAACTGTAGCTGATTTTTACTGTGTTTTTGTTGAATATTTTGTGTAGTGTGCTTGATTCCGGGAAGTGTTTGTGTAAAAGCTTGAAGAATATTTTTCCTATGTTTGTTTTTACGTTTTTGCTGTACAGTGGGTTGAACCATATGATATTTCTTTTTCTGTTGGTCTTTTTTGTGGTCTGTGGTGAATATGTGAGTGTTGCTGGGAATCCGCTATCTTTTAGGGCTGTTTCGTAGTCTTTCTTGGCTTGTTAAATATAGATTCATCGGAAGAATTGTCGGAAAGCCTGCGGTTAATCGATTTAGGTATCTGTTTGATTATAGAAGGCGGGTGGTTAGAGTATATATGTATGTACTGTGGTTTATCATTCGGTTTTCTGTATGGTTTGTGTGTGCCTTTTCTTAGGTTGAAGGTGACATCTAGAAAATCTACTTCGTTTAGGTTAGTTTTTATATCTATCTCGAATCCGTTATTTTTGAAAATTTTAATTATTGCTTTTCTAGTTTTATCTGTCTTTTGTTTGTTGCAGTTTCTTAAGATTATGAGACCGTCATCTCTGTAGAGCCCTATGTCATTTCTATCTATTATTTTGCTTATTCCGCCTTCTATAATCAAACAGATAACAGGGTGTAATCGAATTCTGTTTTTTTCATCAGATTAGTTCATTTATGAGTAGTGGGCAGTAATATGAATCTATTTTCGGGGTGTGTGATGAAATTTGGCCGTGAAAAATATTGCGTCAGCCATGATTGCATCAGATTTTTAGCACGCCCAGACACTATTGTCTCGACTGTCGATTAGTTGTCCTACGGCCATTGTCTGCAATGGACGTTACTCCAAGGAAGCGTATGAACATTGTAACGCTGCACGAACACACTGGATTGCCTTACCAATCTATTTTCTCAGTATAACTGGCATGCTTTACCAGTGAGCAAATCAAAGTACTATAAACTGACACGGAAACTCTCCTGATTTAAATCCAATCGATAATCGGCGGTCAATCTGCAAAGGACGACTTCGTGGAATGGACATACGAATTACTAACATGTGCACTGGGTCATGTTTCATTGGAAAAATACGAAAATAATAACGGAATTATTCGTTTTGTTTCAATTAATTTGCACAAGGGTGTAATGCTGTCCGGCCAATAAAGATCGGTGTTGCTAATTTCGTATCCCCTGAATGAAAACATTAGCAACGCTTTTATTATACAATTAAGAAGCATATAACGGACACGCAATGTGAATCTAACTCACACCGACTTTCGCAAGCAATTCGCTCGGACATTTTACATGCACAAGACTGCCACAGGCATACACTGTCTTCTCGGAGACGGTGTTCGCTTTCACTGAATGAATCCTCGTTGTTTCATGAACCCTGTCTAATTCTTTATTCGTTTATTTCAATGAAAGCCCAAGCTCACTTTGTTCGTTTTGCCTTTTCTTTTCTCTTCGTCATAGCTTTATTCTATACCACTACTTAATTCATCAGTTTCCGACTACGTAATTTTAGCCCACATCGACTAGTAACCCTTCCATCAATTAAGCTAATATCTAATATAGCAACAGTCGCTTTCTCTCTTTATTCTTAAAGCAGTAACCTGCTTTCTAATAAAGTTAGTTGCTAGTGTCAACCAGCCTCTGACCACAACTCATGCAGATTGATATAGTGGCGTGCAACCCATTACTAATCAGTTAGTATGATAACATCGTCACACAAATACGAAGTAGATTCTATCTTTAATCGTCTTGGGTAAGACAATAAATGACATATGCGTCCTGAGTAAAACGATAAACTCCATCCAACAGCAAGGCCTCTGATCAGGAGGTTTTGAGGAACATGGAACCACCCCTTAACTGTTGGTGACCCTAGGTCCACCCTGACCCGGGGTGGTAGCATCTGGTAGGGTCCCAACAATAGACAAATAGTTAACCCCTAAACTGGGGTCAAAACACTATGAAAGTGTAAAAATAGGTTTTAATACCAGCAATATATTTTTGTAAAAAAATTATTATTATTTTGTTTTAAGCGTTTCACCCCAAGCAAGGCGGGAAGCCACTATCACGCAAAGAGTTACAGAGAGTTGAAACGAGAGCAAATAGGAGTGATAGAGGAAAGGATGAAGAGAAGGATAGGGGATAGACCAAGGCATCTGGAGACGTCGATTACATTTAAATAGTTGGAGATTATAGCTATCAGGGAAAGAAGAAAAGGGAGGAAGTTCCACAGGCGAGACGTGCGAGACATGAAGCTCCTGGAGTAGCAGAGACGGCTACATTTAACAGTGTCGACAGTGAATGGGTGTGAGCGAGATGACAGCCTATGAGAACGCTTAAATTCATGAAGTCTGGGAACCAGCGAAAGCAGCTCATCGGAGCAGTTACCATGAAAGTATTTGTCAAAAAGACAGAGGGAAGCAATGGCACGTCTGTGAGAGAGCGACTTCAGACAAGATGCTAGATCAGGGCCAATTGCATTGGATATCCGTCTCTGGATTTTATCAAGGACCTTGAGACAAACAGAAGGGACACCAGACCATATATGGAAGCAATACTCCATGCAAGGTCGAATGGTTGAGTTGCAGATCAATGAACTTTAAAAAAAATATATTAGCAGCAATAACAATCTTGTCGGCATTAAATAACCTATTAAGGTTGATATGCCGTAAAACAAACCAAGCCAAGCCAAACTATCTTCAATGAATGACCCATATTAGTGGCCTTGTGTCATATTAAGCATGCTAACTATTACGCTGAAACATTTATTTTCTGTTTTTATCAAGCCTGGCACAAAGACACAGCTGTGTGGCAAAATTTGAAATCGTTACACTAACTTGTCACCTGTCGCACCGCTGTAGTTGTCTTATTAATCAGATTCAGTGCTTCGTAGCATTTTTACACTTTCTTGTCACCCAATAAACATGCATAGATTAAGATAGATCAGTTCGATGAAAGATCGTTTCTGCCTTTATCAACCAAAAAGATGCAGTAGAAATATCCGCCCTTTTCCAATGAGTTAAAGCAAAGCAATGCTTTAGAGAATGTTATGAAGGAGACGGATAGAAATATGGTGACGTGGAGGAGGAAGAGAAAAATGGTAAACAGAAGGAGGAGGGGGAAGAGTAAAATGTGAATAGGGAGAGGTGGAGAAAGAGAAAAATAGTAAATAGAAGGAGAGAGAGCAAGAAAAAAAATGAGGAGAAGGAGTAAAAGAAAAGGAGGAGAAGTGAAGAGACGAAGGAAGAAGAGAAAGCGGATAGAAATGTGGTGACAGAGAAAGAGGAAGAATGAAAAGTGGTAAAGTAGAGGAGGAGGGAATGTGGTGAAAGGAAGAAAGAGGGGTAAATGGAAAGAGAAATGATGACGATAAGAAGGAGGAGGTAGAGATAAGTAGTAAGGATGTAGTGGAGGGTAGAAAATGATAATGAAAAGAAGTAATAAATGGAGGATACTATTAAATTGGAAGAGAGAAAGTGAAAGATAAGTGATAAAAGGAAGAAAAAGAAGAAAGAGGGCGAGGAAGAGATGAGGAGGAGGAAGGGAGGAGAAGGAGGAGGAGGAGGAGGAGGAGGAGGAAGAAGGGAGGAGGAAACTGATAGAAAAACCAGAATGGGAGAAAGGGGAAAAGGGTGAAGTGAAAAAGAAAAGGACAGGGAAGAAAAAAACAAATAGAAAAAAGATGAAGAAGAAGACAAAGAAGAGGAAAAAGAATTTTCGAGATGCAACAAGATGAGGAACAAATGTCAGTATGAAAAACGAAATGGTGTAATTTGAATTTTTGTACATTTTCTATTTCCATTCCCAAGCGACAAACTAAGTTTTCTTTTACCCAAGACCGACAAGCATGCAACAAAAAAGAGCCATGATGCCACTCATCCCAAAGGATCATGAAAAAGATATATATATATATATATATATATATATATATATATATATAGAGAGAGAGAGAGAGAGAGAGAGAGAGAACGAACTATTATTATTTCCGTACGTTTGTTCCCTCCTTTTTTTCATTTTAAATGATACGAAGATAACGAATGACTATAAGCTGATAGGGTCATGATTTCGCTTACCCTATAGGTTTTGCTTTTTGCTGACGGCTGGACTGATTCACATTAAGACGTGCTTTACTTGGGCGGGCACAACGTTAGGCCCATCTCATTTTTTTGATAAGGTGAGTTCTGTAAAAGAGGCATGAGGCACTTTCGGGACTCGTTAAAAAGGATAAAAGATTGGTGGGAGGAGAGATGCTGAGAAATGTAAACTTTTCTGCAAACTGTTCAACTAGTTACTCTCGCTACTAAGAATATTCATTTTACTCTTTTTTCTATCCTTATTTACCTAACTTTCGTTCTTTCTTTCTTTCTTTCTTTCTTTGCAGCTTTTCTTTTTTTTTCTTTATATCTTTCTAGCTTTTCTTATCTTTCTTTCTTGTTTTTCTTTTCTTTCTTTCTAGCTTTTCTTTCTTTCTTTCGTTCTTTCTTTCTTTGCAGCTTTTCTTTTTTCTTTATATCTTTCTAGCTTTTCTTATCTTTCTTGTCTTTCTTTTCTTTCTTTCTAGCTTTTCTTTCTTTCTTTCTTTCTTTCTTTCTTTCACGTCAATTTGTCTCTCTCATTTTATTCTTTGCTTTATATGAATTTCTTTTTATCCCTTTCTTGTTTCGTTTTTTCGTTCATTTTTTAACATATCCTTTTTCATTCGTTTTTTCTTCTTTTATTTCTATCTTTTCTACTTCTTCGTCGTCGTCGTCGTCTTCTTCTTCTTCTATTTTTCTTTCTTGCTTTGTAGGGATTTATTTTTTTCTTTTCTTGACTTTTTCGTTCATTTTTCTTTTCCTTCATTCTTTTTAATCCATTTGTTCACATCATTTTCTTCGTGGCTTTGTAGAAAAATTTCTTATTTACTAAAATTTCATTTTCATTCATTTATCTCTTTCCGTTTGTTTGTTTGTTTGTTTCTTTCTTGCTTACTTTGCTTTTCCTGAATTATATCATTTTTTCTTTCTTTCCTTCTTCCTTCTAACTGTCTTTCTTTTTTCTTTACATTTCAACAATTATATAATTTTTTTCTTCCTTCTTTCTTTCTTTGCTTTTCATCAATTAAACCATTCTTTCTTTCTTTCTTTCTTTCTTTCTTTGCTTTTCATCAATTATATCATTTTTCATTCTTGCCTGCTTTCTTTCTTTGCTTTTCTTCAATTAAACCATTCTTTCTTTCTTTCTTTCTTTCTTTCTTTCTTTCTTTCTTTCTTTCTTTCTTTCTTTCTTTCTTTCTTTGCTTTTCATCAATTATATCATTTTTCATTCTTGCCTGCTTTCTTTTTTGCTTTTCTTCAATTAAACCATTCTTTCTTTCTTTCTTTCTTTCTTTCTTTCTTTCTTTCTTTCTTTCTTTGCTTTTCATCAATTATATCATTTTTTCATTCTTGCCTGCTTTCTTTCTTTGCTTTTCTTCAATTAAACCATTCTTTCTTTCTTTCTTTCTTTCTTTGCTTTTCATCAATTATATCATTTTTCATTCTTGCCTGCTTTCTTTCTTTGCTTTTCTTCAATTAAACCATTCTTTCTTTCTTTCTTTCTTTCTTTCTTTCTTTGCTTTTCATCAATTATATCATTTTTTCATTCTTGCCTGCTTTCTTTCTTTGCTTTTCTTCAATTAAACCATTCTTTCTTTCTTTCTTTCTTTCTTTCTTTGCTTTTCATCAATTATATCATTTTTCATTCTTGCCTGCTTTCTTTCTTTGCTTTTCTTCAATTAAACCATTCTTTCTTTCTTTCTTTCTTTTTTTCTTTCTTTGCTTTTCATCAATTATATCATTTTTTCATTCTTGCCTGCTTTCTTTCTTTGCTTTTCTTCAATTAAACCATTCTTTCTTTCTTTCTTTCTTTCTTTCTTTCTTTCTTTCTTTCTTTCTTTCTTTCTTTGCTTTTCATCAATTATATCATTTTTTCATTCTTGCCTGCTTTCTTTCTTTGCTTTTCTTCAATTAAACCATTCTTTCTTTCTTTCTTTCTTTCTTTCTTTCTTTCTTTGCTTTTCATCAATTATATCATTTTTTCATTCTTGCCTGCTTTCTTTCTTTGCTTTTCTTCAATTAAACCATTCTTTCTTTCTTTCTTTCTTTCTTTCTTTCTTTCTTTGCTTTTCATCAATTATATCATTTTTTCATTCTTGCCTGCTTTCTTTCTTTGCTTCTCTTCAATTAAACCATTCTTTCTTTCTTTCTTTCTTTCTTTCTTTCTTTCTTTCTTTCTTTCTTTCTTTCTTTCTTTGCTTTTCATCAATTATATCATTTTTTCATTCTTGCCTGCTTTCTTTCTTTGCTTTCTTCAATTAAACCATTCTTTCTTTCTTTCTTTCTTTCTTTCTTTCTTTCTTTCTTTCTTTGCTTTTCATCAATTATATCATTTTTTCATTCTTGCCTGCTTTCTTTCTTTGCTTTCTTCAATTAAACCATTCTTTCTTTCTTTCTTTCTTTCTTTCTTTCTTTCTTTCTTTCTTTGTTTCTTTTCTTTTCATCAATTATATCATTTTTTCATTTATTTCCTTCCTACATTCTTTTTATTTTTTATTTTTCATCAATGATATCAGATTCTTTCTTTGCCCTTTTTCTTATAGTTTTCTTTCCTTCTATGTTTCTTTGCCTCTTTGATTGTTTTTCGTTCTTTCAATAAAGCTTCAAAGAATTGTTACATTGTTGGCAGGTTATGTAGCGCAAATCTATCCTGACGTGTCTTGAAAAGAGTTTATTCCATCGCTTAGAAGAAGGGGAAATGTAAAAAGGAAACCAGAACATAATTAAAAACAATATATATATATATATATATATATATATATATATATATATATTAATCTGAAATAAGTCCAGCACAAAGTACAATGAAGAATGAAGCTAGGAGAGAGATAAGAAGATATTTTGGGATGATCTTCCTGGTCAAGAAGAGTCGCACGTATGCCTGACCGTCTGCCTGGGTAATAAGTATTCAAATTCTTACCGTATACCCTCTCTCGGACATCGACTGTTTGCACCAGGGAAAAGAAATAGAGGAAAAAACAAAACAAAAAGTAAACGCATCTAGCGAAAATAGTTCAACATGTGAATAATTTCTAGTGTTCATTGAGAAGAAAATCAAGGATCCACGCTTTTTTCTAGCGGATGATCGTCGGCTGATTGTCGGCTGATTGCTTGGAAATTTGCCGAAAGAAAAAAACCCGGCAAATTTTAAGCTTCATTTCCCCACAACGATTCCCTGTCCGTTGTTAATGTAGCAGTGCCAGTTTTCGTCGTGAAAAATCCTGCCAAAGGTTGACGTTAAGTGGAAATAATCTTAGAATAGAGGCTGCCAAATGAATTTCCGTTGATGATATAAATTTCATTAAATGTTCATTTCGTAAATTCTTCGGGGGGAAAAGAAATTGAATATTTTTTCTTTTCTTTTTCCTATCCGTATTTTTCTGCTAGAGTTCCTTCAACTTGCTTTCATTTGAATTTCTTCTTTGATTCCTACTTGGTTCTGGTTTTTAGATATCCTGTCTGGACTTTTCGCTTCCTTTTAGAAACATTTTTAGAAATGACGCATGATGTTAAGGATCGGAAAACTATCATTGGAAAGAAAGAAGAGTTCTGGATTGTTATGCAATGTCTAATCTTCTCAATAGAAGTGAATGCTGAACAGTTCTGTCAAGGATAAAGAAATGACTTAAGGCAAGCGAGTATGGTTTTACTAACGAATTTTGAGAATACTATAGACAGAGCATGCGACATATGAGTAATTTTTAAGGGTAATAAGAACTACAAAGAAACTGTTGCTAAAAATTAAAAAAAGACAACTGAAATATTTGGGATAGAAAATAAGAAAAAGTTTTGGCGATTTGAACCCAAAGAGGATACATCGAAGACGATATAAGCAGAGGAAAGTAGATAAGTTTGTGTAAATGGATAGAAAAGTGTTACATATATAAAGGGTTCATTTGTAGAAAATTCGTCAGGTTTTTTAATTATTTTTTGCAGAATTTCCATTTACTACTTTTTTTAATTTATTCTTGTCGCTCTTCCTGTTTCGTTAATACTTAGCTTCCTTTCTTTCTTTCATTCTTTCTTTTATTCTTTCTTTGTACTTCTCTCTCTTTCTTTCTTTCATTCTTTCTTTTATTCTTTCTTTGTACGTCTCTCTTTTTTCTCTTTCTTTCATTCTTTCTTTTATTCTGTCGTTGTATTTTTTGTACTCTCTTTTCTCTCTTTCTTTCTTTCTTTCTTTCATTCTTTCTTTTATTCTTTCCTTGTACTTCTCTCTATTCTCTCGTTCATTCATTCCTTCTTTCATTCTTTCTTTTATTCTTACTTTCTACTTCTCTATTTTCTTTCTTTCTTTCTACTTTGCTCCTTTCTTTTTACTTTCTTTTCTTTTTCTTTCATTGTACTTCTCTCCATTCTTTTTCTGTCTTTCTATCTTTCTTTCTTTCATTGTACTTCTTTCTTTTCTTTTTTCTTTCTTTCCATCTTTCTTTCTTTCATCGTACTTCTTTCTTTCTTTCTACTTCTCTCCTTTCTTTCTTTTTTCTTTCTCTCGTTGTACTTCTCCTTTCTTTCTTTCTTTCTTTCTTTCTTTCTTTCTTTCTTTCTTTCTTTCTTTGTACTTATCTCCTTCTTCCTTTCCTTTGTTTTTATTTGATCTTCGTCCAGGCAAACATGAAACATTCGCTATTTATTAATGGTTATTAATCTTCAATTATCAGTGTGATCGTAGAAATAGTTTCGATTTATTCTACAGCGTGGTCCGAAAGTCTTGTCATTCATACCTAATATAATTTTCGATTTCAGATGGCTGACATGACTTCCTACAGATTAGAACATTAGATGCTTGTAAGTTTATGGAGAAATGATCGTGTGCATTTTGGCAAGAGCATGGCGGATGTGCGACTTGACTTCACTGAAAGATTCTGCAAACCAGCTCCTCGGATGAAAACGATACTGCGACGGGAGCATAAAACTGTTTCTCACGGGATCAATTAAGGACAAACCACGGACATGACGACCCTCAACGCGAAGGAACACACGTTCAAACGTGATGGCATTTTACGATTTTACATGTTTTACGATCTCCCAAGAAGTCACTATGAAAACGGTCTTCCGAGGTAGGAATACCCAAATCCACAATGTTAACACACATGACAAAAGATGTTGATTTGAAATCGTTTAAGCTATCGTACGTCAACTAAGCGACAAAGACATGAACGAAAGACGCCTGGCATGTGGACGCTTAAGTGATTTATTTCCGACAATTCGAAAACGTGGACAGGTTTTTTTTCCATCAGAAAATAGAAAATTATATTAAGTAAGGGTGACAAGAGTTTCAGAACACCCTACAGAATAAACTGGGACTAATTCTACGGCATTTCCATCGTAATGACGTCCACTTCGGAGGAACTGGTTTGACGAATCTTCGGTGAAGTCATATCCTATAGAATAAACTGGGACAAATTCTACGGTATTCCCATCGTAGTGTCGTCCTCTTGGGAGGAACTAGTTAGCAGAATCTTCAGCGAAGTCATGGCCTACAGAATAAACTGGGACTAATTCTACGGTATTCCCATCGTAGTGTCGTCCTCTTCGGAGGAACTGGTTTGCCGAATCTTCGGTGAAGTCATGTCCTATATATTAAACTGGGACTAATTCTACGGTATTCCCATCGTAGTGACGTCCACTTCGGAGGAACTGGTTTGCCGAATCTTCAGCGAAGTCATGTCCTACAGAATAAATTGGGACTAATTCTACGTTATTCCCATCGTAGTGTCGTCCTCTTCGGAGGAACTGCTTTGCTGAATCTTCAGCGAAGTCATGTCCAATAGAATAAATTGGGACAAATTCTACGGTATTCCCATCGTAGTGTCGTCCTCTTCGGAGGTAGAGGCTTGCCGAATCTTCAGCGAAGTCATGTCCTATAGAATAAATTGGGACTAATTCTACGGTATTCCCATCGTAGTGTCGTCCTCTTCGGAGGAACAGGCTTGCCGAATCTTCAGCGACGTCATGTCCTATAGAATAAATTGGGACAAATTCTACGGTATTCCCATCGTAGTGACGTCCTCTTCGGAGGAACTGGTTTGCCGAAACTTCAGCGAAGTCATGTCCAATAGAATAAAATGGGACTAATTCTAGGGTATTCCCATCGTAGTGTCGTCCTCTTCGGAGGAACTGGTTTGCCGAATCTTCAGCGAAGTCATGTCCTATAGAAAAAACGGGGACTAATTCTACGGTATACCCATCGTAGTGTCGTCCTCTTCGGAGGAACTGGTTTGCCGAATCTTCAGCGAAGTCATGTCCGATAGAATAAACTGGGACAAATTCTACGGTATTCCCATCGTCGTGTCGTCCTCTTCGGAGGAACTGGTTTGCCGAATCTTCAGCGAAGTCATGTCCTATAGAATAAAATGAGACTAATTCCACGGTATTCCCATCGTAGTGTCGTCCTCTTCGGAGGAACAAGCTTGCCGAATCTTCAGCGAAGTCATGTCCTACAGAATAAATTGGGACTAATTCTACGTTATTCCCATCGTAGTGTCGTCCTCTTCGGAGGAACTGCTTTGCTGAATCTTCAGCGAAGTCATGTCCAATAGAATAAATTGGGACAAATTCTACGGTATTCCCATCGTAGTGTCGTCCTCTTCGGAGGTAGAGGCTTGCCGAATCTTCAGCGAAGTCATGTCCTATAGAATAAATTGGGACTAATTCTACGGTATTCCCATCGTAGTGTCGTCCTCTTCGGAGGAACAGGCTTGCCGAATCTTCAGCGACGTCATGTCCTATAGAATAAATTGGGACAAATTCTACGGTATTCCCATCGTAGTGACGTCCTCTTCGGAGGAACTGGTTTGCCGAAACTTCAGCGAAGTCATGTCCAATAGAATAAATTGGGACTAATTCTAGGGTATTCCCATCGTAGTGTCGTCCTCTTCGGAGGAACTGGTTTGCCGAATCTTCAGCGAAGTCATGTCCTATAGAAAAAACGGGGACTAATTCTACGGTATACCCATCGTAGTGTCGTCCTCTTCGGAGGAACTGGTTTGCCGAATCTTCAGCGAAGTCATGTCCGATAGAATAAACTGGGACAAATTCTACGGTATTCCCATCGTCGTGTCGTCCTCTTCGGAGGAACTGGTTTGCCGAATCTTCAGCGAAGTCATGTCCTATAGAATAAAATGAGACTAATTCCACGGTATTCCCATCGTAGTGTCGTCCTCTTCGGAGGAACAAGCTTGCCGAATCTTCAGCGACGTCATGTCCTATAGAATAAATTGGGACTAATTCTACGGTATTCCCATCGTAGTGTCGGCCTCTTCGGAGGAACTGGTTTGCCGAATCTTCAGCGAAGTCAAGTCCTATAGAATAAACTGAAACTAATTCTACGGTGTTCTCATCGTAGTCTCGTCCTCTACGGAGGAAATGGTTTGCCGAATCTTCAGCGAAGTCATGTCCTATAGAAGAAACTGAGACTAATTTTACGGTATTCTCATCGTAGTGTTGTCCTCTTCGGAGGAACTGGTTTACCGAATCTTCTGCGGAGTCATGTCCTATATATTAAACTGGGACTAATTCTACGGTATTCCCATCGTAGTGACGTACACTTCGGAGGAACTGGTTTGCCGAATCTTTGGTGAAGTCATATCCTATAGAATAAACTGGGACTAATTCTACAGTATTCCCATCGTAGTGTCCTCCTCTTGGGAGGAACTGGTTTGCCGAATCTTCAGCGAAGTCATGTCCTACAGAATAAATTTGGACTAATTCTACGTTATTCCCATCGTAGTGTCGTCCTCTTCGGAGGAAGAGGCTTGCCGAATCTTCAGCGAAGTCATGTCCTATAGAATAAATTGGGACTAATTCTACGGTATTCCCATCGTCGTGTCGTCCTGTTCGGAGGAACTGGTTTGCCGAATCTTCAGCGAAGTCATGTCCAATAGAATAAATTGGGACTAATTCTACGGTATTGCCATCGTAGTGTCGTCCTCTTCGGAGGTAGAGGCTTGCCGAATCTTCAGCGAAGTCATGTCCTATAGAATAAATTTGGACTAATTCTACGGTATTCCCATCGTAGTGTCGTCCTCTTCGGAGGAACAGGCTTGCCGAATCTTCAGCGACGTCATGTCCTATAGAATAAATTGGGACAAATACTACGGTATTCCCATCGTAATGTCGTCCTCCTCTTCGGAGGAACAGGTTTGCCGAAACTTCAACGAAGTCATGTCCAATAGAATAAATTGGGACTAATTCTACGGTATTCCCATCGTAGTGTCGTCCACTTCGGAGGAAGAGGCTTGCCGAATCTTCAGGGACGTCATGTCCTATAGAATAAATTGGGACTAATTCTAGGGTATTCCCATCGTAGTGTCATCCTCTTCGGAGGAACAGGTTTGCCGAATGTTCAGCGAAGTCATGTCCTATAGAAAAAACGGGGACTAATTCTACGGTATACCCATCGTAGTGTCGTCCTCTTCAGAGGAACTGGTTTGCCGAATCTTCAGCGAAGTCATGTCCGATACAATAAACTGAAACTAATTCTACGATGTTCTCATCGTAGTCTCGTCCTCTACGGAGGAACTGGTTTGCCGAATCTTCAGCGAAGTCATGTCCTATAGAATAAACTGAGACTAATTCTACGGTATTCCCATCGTAGTGTCGTCCTCTTCGGAGGAACAGGCTTGCCGAATCTTCAGCGACGTCATGTCCTATAGAATAAATTGGGACTAATTCTACGGTATTGCCATCGTAGTGTCGTCCTCTTCGGAGGAACTGGTTTGCCGAATCTTCAGCGAAGTCAAGTCCTATAGAATAAACTGAAACTAATTCTACGGTATTCCCATCGTAGTCTCGTCCTCTACGGAGGAACTGGTTTGCCGAATCTTCAGCGAAGTCATGTCCTATAGAATTAACTGAGACTAATTCTACGGTATTCCCATCGTAGTGTCGTACTCTTGGGAGGAAGTGGCTTGCCAAATCTTCAGCGTAGTCATGTCCTATAGAATAAACGGAGACTAATTCTACCGTATTTCCATCGTAGTGTCGTCCTCTTCGGAGGAAGTGGTTTGCCGAATCTTCAGCGAAGTCATGTCCTATAGAATAAAGTGGGACTAATTCTACGCTATTTCCATCGTAGTATTGTCCTCTTCGGAGGAACTGGTTTGCCGAATCTTCAGCGAATTCATCTCCTATAGAATAAACTGAGACTAATTCTACGGCATTCCCATCGTAGTGTCGTACTCTTGGGAGGAAATGGTTTGCCGAAACTTCAGCGAAGTCATGTTCTACAGAATAAATTGGGATTAATTCTACCGTATTCCCATCGTAGTGTGGTCCTCTTGGGAGGAACTGGTTTGCCGAATCTTCAGCGAAGTCATGTCCTATAGATGAAACTGGGACTAATTATACGGTATTCCCATCGTAGTGTCGTCCTCTTCGGAGGAACTGGTTTGCCGAAACTTCAGCGAAGTCAAGCCCTATAGAATAAACTGAAACTAATTCAACGGTATTCCCATCGTAGTCTCGTCCTCTACGGAGGAACTGTTTGCCGAATCTTCATCGAAGTCATGTCCTATAGAAGAAACTGGGACTAATTTTACGGTATTCTCATCGTAGTGTTGTCCTCTTCGGAGGAACTGGTTTAACGAATTTTCACCGAAGTCATGTCCTATAGAATAAACTGGAACTAATTCTACGGTATTTCCATCGTAGTGTCGTCCTGTTCGGTGGAACTGGTTTGCCGAATCTTCAGCGAAGTCATGTCCTATAGAATTAACTGAGACTAATTCTACGGTATTCCCATCGTAGTTTCGTACTCTTGGGAGGAAGTGGCTTGCCAAATCTTCAGCGAAGTCATGTCCTATAGAATAAACGGAGACTAATTCTACCGTATTTCAATCGTAGTGTCGTCCTCTTCGGAGGAAGTGGTTTGCCGAATCTTCAGCGAAGTCATGTCCTATAGAATAAAGTGGGACTAATTCTACGCTATTTCCATCGTAGTATTGTCCTCTTCGGAGGAACTGGTTTGCCGAATCTTCAGCGAAGTCATCTCCTATAGAATAAACTGAGACTAATTCTACGGCATTCCCATCGTAGTGTCGTACTCTTGGGAGGAAATGGTTTGCCGAAACTTCAGCGAAGTCATGTTCTACAGAATAAATTGGGATTAATTCTACCGTATTCCCATCGTAGTGTGGTCCTCTTGGGAGGAACTGGTTTGCCGAATCTTCAGCGAAGTCATGTCCTATAGATGAAACTGGGACTAATTATACGGTATTCCCATCGTAGTGTCGTCCTCTTTGGAGGAACAGGTTCGCCGAAACTTCAGCGAAGTCAAGTCCTATAGAATAAACTGAAACTAATTCTACGGTATTCCCATCGTAGTCTCGTCCTCTACGGAGGAACTGGTTTGCCGAATCTTCATCGAAGTCATGTCCTATAGAAGAAACTGGGACTAATTTTACGGTATTCTCATCGTAGTGTTGTCCTCTTCGGAGGAACTGGTTTAACGAATCTTCACCGAAGTCATGTCCTATAGAATAAACTGGAACTAATTCTCCGGTATTTCCATCGTAGTGTCGTCCTCTTCGGTGGAACTGGTTTGCCGAATCTTCAGCGAAGTCATGTCCTATAGAATAAACTGAGACTAATTCTACGGTATTCCCATCGTAGTGTCGTCGTCTTCGGAGGAACAGGCTTGCCGAATCTTCAGCGACGTCATGTCCTATAGAATAAAGTGGGACTAATTCTACGGTATTGCCATCGTAGTGTCGTCCTCTTCGGAGGAACTGGTTTGCCGAATCTTCAGCGAAGTCAATCCTATAGAATAAACTGAAACTAATTCTACGGTATTCACATCGTAGTCTCGTCCTCTACGGAGGAACTGGTTTGCCGAATCTTCAGCGAAGTCATGTCCTATAGAATAAAGTGGGACTAATTCTACGGCATTCCCATCGTAGTGTCGTACTGTTGGGAGGAAATGGTTTGCCGAATCTTCAGGGAGGTCTTGTTCTACAGAATTAATTGGGACTAATTCTACCGTATTCCCATCGTAGTGTGGTCCTCTTGGGAGGAACTGGTTTGCCGAATCTTCAGCGAAGTCATGTCCTATAGAAGAAACTGGGACTAATTATACGGTATTTCCATCGAAGTGTCGTCCTCTTCGGAGGAACTGGTTTGCCGAATCTTCAGCGAAGTCATGTCCTACAGAATAAACTGGGACTAATACTACGGTATTTCCATTGTAGTGTCGTCCTCTTCGGAGGAACTGGTTTACCGAATCTTCAAAGAAATCATATCCTATAGAATAAACTGGGACTAATTCCACGGTATTTCCATCGTAGTGTCGTCCTCTTCGGAGGAACTGGTATGCCGAATATTCAGCGAAGTCATGTCCTATAGAATAAACTCGGACTAATTCCACTGTATTTCCATCGTAGTGTCGTCCTCTTCGGAGGAACTGGTTTACCGCATCTTCAAAGAAATCATGTCCTATAGAATAAACTGGGACTAATTCTACGCTATTTCCATCGTAGTGTCGTCCTCTTCGCAGGAACTGGTTTGCCGAATCTTCAGCGAAGTCATGTCCTATAGAATAAACTGGGACTAATTCCACTGTATTTCCATCGTAGTGTCGTCCTCTTCGGAGGAACTGGTTTACCGCATCTTCAAAGAAATCATTTCCTATAGAATAAACTGGGACTAATTCTACGGTATTTCCATCGTAGTGTCGTCCTCTTCGCAGGAACTGGTTTGCCGAATCTTCAGCGAAGTCATGTCCTACAGAATAAACTGGGACTAATTCTACGGCATTCCCATCGTAGTGCCGTCCTCTTCGCAGGAACTGGTTTGCCGAATCTTCAGCGAAGTCATGTCCTATAGAATAAAGTGGGACTAATTCTACGGTATTTCCATCTTAGTATCGTCCTCTTCGGAGGAACTGGTTTGCCGAATCTTCAGCGAAGTCATGTCCTATAGAATAAACTGATACTAATTATACGGCATTCACATCGTAGTGTCGTACCCTTGGGAGGAAATGGTTTGCCGAATCTTCAGCGAAGTCCTGTCTTATAGAATAAACTGGGACTAATTCTATGGTATTTCCATCGTAGTGTCGTCCTTTTCGGAGGAACTGGTTTGCCGAATCTTCAGCGAAGTCATGTCCTATAGTATAAACTGGGACTAATTCTACGGTATTTCCATTGTAGTGTCGCCCTCTTCGGAGGAACTGGTTTACCGCATCTTCAAAGAAATCATGTCCTATAGAATAAACTGGGACTAATTCTACGCTATTTCCATCGTAGTGTCCTCTTCGCAGGAACTGGTTTGCCGAATCTTCAGCGAAGACATGTCCTATAGAATAAACTTGGACTAATTCTACGGTATTTCCATCGTAGTGTCGTCCTCTTCGCAGGAACTGGTTTGCCGAATCTTCAGCGAAGTCATGTCCTACAGAATAAACTGGGACTAATTCTACGGCATTCCCATCGTAGTGCCGTCCTCTTCGCAGGAACTGGTTTGCCGAATCTTCAGCGAAGTCATGTCCTATAGTATAAACTGGGACTAATTCTACGGTATTTCCATTGTAGTGTCGTCCTCTTCGGAGGAACTGGTTTACTGCATCTTCAAAGAAATCATGTCCTATAGAATAAAGTGGTACTAATTCTACGCTATTTCCATCGTAGTGTCGTCCTCTTCGCAGGAACTGGTTTGCCGAATCTTCAGCGAAGTCATGTCCTACAGAATCAACTGGGACTAATTCTACGGTATTTCCCTTGTAGTGTCGTCCTCTTCGGATGAACTGGTTTACCGAATCTTCAGCGAAATCATTTCCTATAGAATAAAGTGGGACTAATTCTACGGTATTTCCATCGTAGTGTTGTCCTCTTCGCAGGAACTGGTTTGCCGAATCTTCAGCGAAGTCATGTCCTACAGAATAAACTGGGACTAATTCTACGGCATTCCCATCGTAGTGCCGTCCTCTTCGCAGGAACTGGTTTGCCGAATCTTCAGCGAAGTCATGTCCTACAGAATAAACTGGGACTAATACTACGGTATTTCCATTGTAGTGTGGTCCTCTTCGGAGGAACTGGTTTACCGAATCTTCAAAGAAATCATATCCTATAGAATAAACTGGGATTAATTCCACTGTATTTCCATCGTAGTGTCGTCCTCTTCGGAGGAACTGGTTTACCGCATCTTCAAAGAAATCATGTCCTATAGAATAAACTGGGACTAATTCTACGCTATTTCCATCGTAGTGTCGTCCTCTTCGCAGGAACTGGTTTGCCGAATCTTCAGCGAAGTCATGTCCTACAGAATCAACTGGGACTAATTCTACGGTATTTCCCTTGTAGTGTCGTCCTCTTCGGATGAACTGGTTTACCGAATCTTCAGCGAAATCATTTCCTATAGAATAAACTGGGACTAATTCTACGGTATTTCCATCGTAGTGTCGTCCTCTTCGCAGGAACTGGTTTGCCGAATCTTCAGCGAAGTCATGTCCTACAGAATAAACTGGGACTAATTCTACGGCATTCCCATCGTAGTGCCGTCCTCTTCGCAGGAACTGGTTTGCCGAATCTTCAGCGAAGTCATGTCCTACAGAATAAACTGGGACTAATTCTACGGCATTCCCATCGTAGTGCCGTCCTCTTCGCAGGAACTGGTTTGCCGAATCTTCAGCGAAGTCATGTCCTATAGTATAAACTGGGACTAATTCTACGGTATTTCCATTGTAGTGTCGTCCTCTTCGGAGGAACTGGTTTACTGCATCTTCAAAGAAATCATGTCCTATAGAATAAACTGGTACTAATTCTACGCTATTTCCATCGTAGTGTCGTCCTCTTCGCAGGAACTGGTTTGCCGAATCTTCAGCGAAGTCATGTCCTACAGAATCAACTGGGACTAATTCTACGGTATTTCTCTTGTAGTGTCTTCCTCTTCGGATGAACTGGTTTACCGAATCTTCAGCGAAATCATTTCCTATAGAATAAACTGGGACTAATTCTACGGTATTTCCATCGTAGTGTCGTCCTCTTCGCAGGAACTGGTTTGCCGAATCTTCAGCGAAGTCATGTCCTACAGAATAAACTGGGACTAATTCTACGGCATTCCCATCGTAGTGCCGTCCTCTTCGCAGGAACTGGTTTGCCGAATCTTCAGCGAAGTCATGTCCTATAGAATAAAGGGGCACTAATTCTACGGTATTTCCATCTTAGTATCGTCCTCTTCGGAGGAACTGGTTTGCCGAATCTTCAGCGAAGTCATGTCCTATAGAATAAACTGAGACTAATTCTACGGCATTCCCATCGTAGTGTCGTACTCTTGAGAGGAAATGGTTTGCCGAATCTTCAGCGAAGTCATGTCCTATAGTATACACTGGGACTAATTCTACGGTATTTCCATTGTAGTGTCGTCCTCTTCGGAGGAACTGGTTTACCGCATCTTCAAAGAAATCATGTCCTATAGAATAAACTGGGACTAATTCTACGGTATTTCCATCGTAGTGTCGTCCTTTTCGGAGGAACTGGTTTGCCGAATCTTCAGCGAAGTCATGTCCTATAGTATAAACTGGGACTAATTATACGGTATTTCCATTGTAGTGTCGTCCTCTTCGGAGGAACTGGTTTACCGCATCTTCAAAGAAATCATGTCCTATAGAATAAACTGGGACTAATTCTACGCTATTTCCATCGTAGTGTTCTCTTCGCAGGAACTGGTTTGCCGAATCTTCAGCGAAGACATGTCCTATAGAATAAACTGGGACTAATTCTACGGTATTTCCATCGTAGTGTCGTCCTCTTCGGAGGCAGTGGTTTGCCGAATCTTCAGCGAAGTCATGTCCTATAGTAGACACTGGGACTAATTCTACGGTATTTCCATTGTAGTGTCGTCCTCTTGGGAGGAAATGGTTTACCGAATCTTCAGCGAAGTCATGTCCTACAGAATAAATTGGGACTAATTCTACCGTATTCCCATCGTAGTGTCGTCCTCTTCGTAGGAACTGGTTTACCGAATCTTCAAAGAAATCATATCCTATAGAATAAACTGGGACTAATTCCACGGTATTTCCATCGTAGTGTCTTCCTCTTCGGAGGAACTGGTTTGCCGAATCTTCAGCGAAGTCATGTCCTATAGAATAAACTGGGACTAATTCTACACTATTTCCATCGTAGTGTCGTCCTCTTCGGAGGAACTGGTTTGCCGAATCTTCAGCGAAGTCATGTCCTATAGTATAAACTGGGACTAATTCTACGGTATTTCCATTGTAGTGTCGTCCTCTTCTGAGGAACTGGTTTACCGAATCTTCAAAGAAATCATGTCCTATAGAATAAACTGGGACTAATTCCACGGTATTTCCATCGTAGTGTCGTCCTCTTCGGAGGAACTGGTATGCCGAATCTTCACCGAAATCATTTCCTATAGCATAAACTGGGACTAATTCTACGGTATTTCCATCGTAGTGTCGTCCTCTTTGCAGGAACTGGTTTGCCGAATCTTCAGCGAAGTCATGTCCTACAGAATAAACTGGGACTAATTCTACGGTATTCCCATCGTAGTGTCGTCCTTTTCGCAGGAACTGGTTTACCGAATCTTCAGCGAAGTCATTTCCTATAGAATAAATTGGGACTAATTCTACGGTATTCCCATCGTAGTGTCGTCCTCTTCGGAGGAACTGGTTTGCCGAATCTTCAGCGAAGTCTTGTCCCACATCCTCCATTATTTTGCCAAGATCATGTGCCTATAAACTTGCAAGCAGCCTCTCTTCTAAACTGTAGGAATTGGTGTCAACCAGGAGTAGACACTGTGGAATAGCGGCTCGGATTGAAGAAACAGAGAGCGGTGTTCGAATTCCTGTCGAATTTATTACATTCACTTACAGGCTAATACCCTTGGGAAAGGTATGAATCCTCTTCTTCCCCCCTCCCCATGGGTAAATATTAGGACATGCCGGGTTCTATAACCTTAGATGGCAACTGGTCTACCGCAGAAAGTAATGGCAATCTACTGCAGGAAAAAAAATCTGAATTATGAGTCATGTATCGAAAGTTACATAATCGCCTTAGCGTGTATCACGCATGGTACACAATTGTCTGACATTTGAAATAGATAGTTATGACATCTGTAGAGATGACAAGACTTTTTGACCACCCTGTAGAATAAACTGGGACTAATTCTACGATAACACTGACCATTAAGGATTAATACTCGATACCCTTGCAAGCAGCTTCTGTTCCAAACTGTTGTGTCAGCCATCTTAAATTGAAAATTATAATATGTAGAGATCACAAGACTTCCTGACCACCCTCTAGAATAAACCGGAACTAATTCTATGATAACACTGATAATTGACGACTGATAACCATGAATAAATAGCGAATGTTTCATGTTTGCCTGAACGAAGGAAGGCCGTTCATTAGATAAAAGCGCCTCCGCTTTTCGTTGTAAATATTTAACCTCAACTCCGATTTCGCTCTCATTACTCATCAGACATCTTGGATTGACGTCATCAGCAAAAAACAGGAGGTTAATCTGAGTCACGTCATTGGGAGCGCCAACCGTTCAAGCAGATGGGCTACTTTATTCGAGAAAGAAAGAGGAAAAGAAACATCTTGCATGCGTTGGTTTTAATAATTGCAAACAATGAAATACAAACCGTTGGAGGATTTCCTGGAAGAGATAAGCGCGAATTTATTGTTAACAAGCGTATTAATCTCACACAAAAGGCAATCTTCTTTTTTTTATAAAGATGTAAAAAAGACTCATGTGACCCGGAGGAATATTTATGTAACGTTTGTAGCCGATTGGTTTCTCGGTCGATTTCAATAACACATCTTTTAATTAACTCTCGTTAAGCATAAGTTATATCTCTCCCGTTCTCTCTTTATACATAGATATAGGTATATATATATATATATATATACAGAGGCTATATGAATTTCTTGCTTTCGTGCTATTCTGAAAAATGAGATGAGGATTTACCTTTAATTCGATACAAAAAAATCTGGGAAAGTATATTAACAACTTTCGACTTGAACTAAGAATTATAAAGTAAAGATAAAGGTTTTTTTTTTAAAGTCACACATTTATTTCCTTCTTTTATCACGAGAAAAGCCAGCCGAGAGAAAATGTTCTAGGTTTCATTATTTAAACGTAGACACAAATACACATACACATATTTCTTTCTTTCGTTTTTTTTTTATTTGATGTAGCATAGAAAGGAGAAACGCGTAATCAGATGTATTTTTAATGAAACGCTTTCCATTTGTTAAAATTCTTAAAAACTTTATCGGAATTCTATTTCCTATTTTAAACACACACACAGACATATATATATAAATGTCTATATGCAATATATATATATATATATATATATATATATATATATATATATATATATATATATATATATATATATATATATTTTGAATTGGACATAGTCCGACAATTTATTTAAAGACATTTATATATATTATGTTTAACATTATTTTTATAGATACAAGTATTTATAAAACAGAGCATTTGCTAAAATGCTTGTATCTATAAAAAGAACGTTAAACATAATATATATAAATGTCTTTAAATATATATATATATATATATCGAGAGAGAGAGAGACAGAGAGAGACAGAGAGACAGAGAAAGATAGATAGATAATATTAGTGGTCAATATACATACATATATATATATATATATATATATATATATATATATGAAGAAATATAGTCTTAAGGTGTGCTATATTTATGGGATAAAGTGCTCAATATCAGAGATAGAGCGTGTGTAAATATAAAAGTGAACATTGAAGTCAACACTTAGAGGAGACAGTCTGTTTCATGCTAGATGCAATCGTCAGGCCACCGGCCACGTCAGGCCACATATATATATATGTAAATTCGCAAGAGGATAGAATCTAGTAGAGCTCAATGTCCAGGATAGACCAAGAATATAATATAAAAGGCTAAAACACTAATATTCCATGGTTATAATTTATTACATTGGAATCGATCCGATTCATCAGACCTACAAATTCAAAAAGAAATCGGAAAATATAACTTCGGGTATAAAAAATTTTTTTTAGTGAGAGTGT
>OZ038497.1:83502042-83519542 GCA_964036315.1 Acanthosepion esculentum | reverse complement strand
ACGAAACGTCTTTGATTTTCCACTAATTTCTTTCTTTCTTGATAATGCGTGAAGCCTGTCGAAAGCTCGGTAACTTAACAATAGCTTACAGGAACTTTGGACGGTTCAACACTTACAATCTGAATCCTCGACAAAGAAAATGGCACTTGCAATAAACTGAAGTAGCCCTGGTCATGTATTACTTGTAGGGAACATGTAGAAAAGGATACTTCAGTGTCACTTTGTCTAAATCAATTCTATGCATTATTTCAATATCTTTACTTAATTAATACGGAAACAATACGTGATACTTAAACCTTAATCTAAATGGATATATGAATTCTATTTTGCATATTTATAAACCTACCATTCGTCCGTTCATTCAATATTGCTGCAATATCTTGTCTAATTATCCGGCTTTCGGCTTCACCACTAGAATCAAATTATTTCTGCGGGTGATCTGATTGTCGGTTTCTAGGAACTGAGTTGCTTGACTCTCATACGGCGAAAAACGACAGGAGAGTCCAACATATATATATATATATATATATATATATATATATATATATATATATATATATATATATATATATATATATATATATATAAATATATATATATGTATATATATATATATACCCAAGTGTGGGATTGGTATATACGGAGTAAATTCCAATAACCAACAATTATTATTCTTATATATATATATATATATATATATATATATATATATATATATATTATTTGTTCTATTCTCAAATGAAGAAGCTAAGAACTCTGAATGCCAGTGTTCTTTCCTATTATTTTAAACACACACACACACACACACACACACACACACACATACATATATATATATATATATATATATATATATTTTAAAGACATTTATATTATGTTTAACGTTCTTTTTATAGATACAAGTATTTAAGCAAATGCTCTGTTTTTTATAATAAACAGTATTAAATAACATTTACCGGCTATAATATAAATGTCTTTAAAATAAATTGTCGGGCTATGTCCAATTCTAAAATATATATATATATATATATATATATATATATATATATATATATATATATATATATATATATATATATATATATATATATATATATATATATATATCAGGATGTATGGTGTAATGGATAGCGGCTCGGATTGAGGAATTGGTGGGCCATTACACTCACTTACGTGACAATACCGTTGGGAAATTGTCTCCTTTTCCCCCAGCTAGGTTCTCTGGATGGCAGCTGTTCTAGGAGAAGGACAACTCTGAATTCAAAACCTGCGGAGGGTCGTTTGGGGGCCTTGTGGCACACGGTGCACCAGGTCTCTGTATTCGGTTCTTCAAACAGTGTCGATGGTTCTGCACAAACCATTCACCACTAGAACCAAATTATTTCTACGGTTGATCCGATTGTCGCTTTCTAGGAACTGAATTGCTTGACCCTCGGCGTGTGTGAATATAAAAGTGAACATTGAAGTCAACACTTAGAGGCGACTGGCTGTTTCTTGAAACAGCCTGTCTCCTCTAAGTGTTGACTTCAATGTTCACTTTTATATTCACACACGCTCTATCTCTGATATTGAGCACTTTATTCCATAAATATAGCACATCTTAAGACTATATTACTTCATCTATATATATATATATATATATATATATATATATATATATATATATATATATATATATATATATAGGTTAATGCACCTTTAAAATTTTGTTAGCGAAGAGATTTCGCCATTTTATATCATTAACATTACTAAACACTTTTTTGTATGAAGAATTCATTGTAATGTAAATTGAACTGCCCCAGTTATTTGATTTAAACTGATCCGACGTGCAAATTTTCGGGATAAAACTGAGACATTACTCAATTTATTGAACTATTTAATTCATGTCACATTGACTGAAAAAACTCCTAAAACAAAAAACATCTCAAATTGCCACATTAGTAAAAAAACGCACTCACTTAAAAATAAAAAAAAATAAAAAATAATAAATAAAAAAAATCAATTCAACCTTAGCGTTGCGACTGTACGCTCCAAAAGTTTGTATCCGTTATCAATAACGCATTAAAAAAAACATATTTCGATTCACATTATATTTTTTCGTCTTGGATGCTACCTGAATTTTACCAAAAACAAAATAATTTCCATGCCTGAAGATGACTGAATGTACAGTCGAAAGTACTTGCATATTAAACAAAGACCTTATACAGCTTATAATTTTTAAAAACAAGGATCATAACATTCATCGAGTGATTTGTAGGTTAATGCGCCTTTAAAATTTTGTTAGCGAAGTGATTTCGCTATTTTATATCATTAACTAACTAACCTACTTTTTGTATGAATGATTCATTGTAATATAAATTGAACTGTACAACATATTTGATATATATATATATATATATATATATATATATATATATATATATATATATATATATATATATTTAAATAAAAATAAAAACAAACCACTTTAAGGTTCCATGTAATAATTTATTTCACCACAGCCCTTTTAAAGGACCGTGGATCATCAGACTTTACTTCAAAAGGTTGAAACGAAAAATGAAAAGAAATTTACACATTTTTGACGGGCAGTACTAAGCATATGTAAATTAACGAAGTGGGGAAGTGGGGGGGGGGAGAGACATGATTGAGTTAGATGTAATTTAAAAATTTCTATTCTTTCATATTTAATATTATTTGAGGAAGTCCAGACATTGTCACATTTAATTGGGTAACTTAACGAAAGTTATATATTGATATAGAAGGGGTTGAGGAGAAAAAAGACATAAACAGAAAAAGAGAGAAGGAAGTCATGAGAGAAACTTTCTTTGGAATGAAAGGCCCGAAATAGACGCTGTCGTTTTGCTTTAGTTTGAGAGTTCATAAATATTCTAATGTTTGATACAACTTTGAATGTTTAAACAGTCTATAAGGAATTTAATTTGATGTTTGAAAGCGATTTAAGTTTTTTTTAAAAACTTCATTACAAAACCTTTGGGGATTTAATATGAAAGAGTTGATTAGAAAAATATTCATAGAATTTACATTAAAATACTAAAATTTTATTTTCAAATATAAGTTTACTTCTAGTTGTAATTGATTATTAAGGTGAAATCTCTATCAGTTTGAATTTTATTCATGAATTTAATTCGCGACTATTTTTAGATTGGTAATTTCTTTTACTTAAAGTTTAGTTTTTAAGTTAATATGGAGTGATATTTGAAGGTAATATTAGAGATCTTGCTCTGTCATGTATTGTATACACATCCATGCAAGTTTCACATATACATACGTTCTTTTACATGTGCAGTCACTCATACAGGTACACATGTACCGATACTCACGGGTAATTTCATGTATTAATACCAACATATATCTTTTTAAATGTTCACACACACACACACACACACACACACACATACACACACACACACACACACACACACAGAGACATATATATATATATATATATATATATATATATATATATATATGTGTGTGTGTGTGTGTGTGCACTTAGTATTTCCCTAAAGAAAAAAAAATTAAATTAATATGAGGTGATGACTTTAGTATTCAATTATCAAAAAATCTAAATCTTTTATCATCAATAATGATTATTATTAAGGTCATCTCGAGAGCCAGAACTCCAATAAATTTCAGAGACAGATGCGACTTATGTCTAAAAGAAAAGATCCTCGTAATAAAGCATAAAGATCCGAATGTATTACTAAACAGACATAATGAACTAATTTTTAAATGCCGACATAAGAACAACCACAACCTAACGAAATATATTTAGAAGTAACTATATAGGAAGACTAATATTACAGGATCTTTATTTTTTTGCTTTGGGAAATGTTGCTATGCACATATGAATGTGAACTCATAACTATATGTATATAACTATGTAATTGAACGGGAACATTGATACGTCTTTTGATATGTATATGTATATGCTTTTATATAGAAAGATAGGCATGCATTGTTGTAATTGTGTATTGTGAACACATATTTGGAGTGGTACACGAACATGTAGGTGTATGTATGTATATGTGTATATGTGGGTAGGTGTGTATATGTCGAACTCCCTAATGTTTTCTTGCTTCCCTGATAACTACAATCTTCAAAAGTTCAAATGCAACGCGAATCGTCAGCTTCTGGCTTCCTGAAACCTGTTCTTTTATTGTCCTTTCCTCATTAAAGTCTTTGCGTCCTAGTGGCATTATAGCCTTGCTTGGGGTGAAATGATTAAAATAAATGAATAAAGGGAAATAAAACTGAGTTGATGTTGTATTCAAGTTTCCATAAATATATATATATATATATATATATATATATATATAAATCGAATCGAGTTCTCTCTGTTACTGTGTGTTTATCTAAAAATAAATACGCTTAAATTCTCCTTCGTCCATGTCGTGCGTCAACGGCTTAGTTGTAGAATCCCCGATTGACACTAATTCAGTTGGGTTTCGATCCTAGCTAGAGGCAAACGGACGTCTAGCCACACTGATGAGCTGTGATATAGCGAAACAGTCTATCTGTGGATGACAATATATATATATATATATTAGGTCATCCCATAAGTTCTCTCAGAATTTTACCTTTTTGTTAAGATGAACGAAATTTTTGTAATGTCTAATGGAGCTGAACATTATTTTTATGTTTAGATGCATTTAAACTGATCAAATTTTATTTCAGAGAACAATAAAATTAAATTTTGTTTGATTAAAACCCTGCTAACATGGAAGTACCAAGAATCATTTGGGGCACATAATGCTTTATGAGTTCAAGAAAGGAAACTCAGCAGCTGAAGCGGCTAGAAACATTCGCTCAGTTTATGGAGAGGAATGTGTGAATGAAAGAACTTGCAGAAGATGGTTTGCAAAATTCAGCGGTGAAGATTTCACCCTTGAAGATGAAGATCGAACCGGACGTCCAGTTGAGTTTGATGAAAAGCTTCTTGAAGCAGCCTTTGAAGAAAATCCTGCTTTATCAGTTGAGGAATTGGCAGTGGTTCTCATTTAAAACCATACAACTGTTCATCGTCATCTTCAACAACTTGGAAAAGTTACTAAACTTGGAAAATGGGTGCCTCATGAATTGTCTGAAAACAACCTCAAATCCTGAGTTGACATCTGCTCTTCTCTCCATTCTTGCCAACTTGTTTCACCTTTTTTGGCTAGACTTGTGACTGGCGACGAAAAATGGATCTTTTATCGAAATGTTAAGCGTCGTAGACAGTGACTTGGTAAAGGGGAAGGGCCCCAGCCACATCCGAGAAGGGAACTTCATGGGCAAAAGGTTCTTCTTTCAATCTGGTGGGATTGCCAAGGAATAATCCACTTTGAATTCTTACCACCTAATGCAACAATTAATGCTCAAATATACTGTCAGCAATTAGAGCGTTTGAACCAAGCTTTGAGGAAAAAAAGACCTGCTCTAGTGAATCGAAAACGGGTGATGTTTCATCAGGACAAAGCGCGACCACACACAGCAAGAATCACGTCACAAAAGATCGAAGAACTTGGTTGGGAGAAAATTCCTCATCCACCTTATTCTCCCGACCTTGCTCCTTCTGACTACCATTTGTATCGTAGATTACAGAATCATTTGGAAGAAACAGCTTTTGTAACACAGAAAGAGGTTAAAACTGACATTTGTGAGTTCTTCGAATCAAAGCCAAAAGAATTTTACAGTAATGGAATTAGTAAGCTTGTTAATAGATGGAAGGAAGTGATAGATAATCAGGGAAAATACATTGTTAATTGAATCTGTAATTAAATGTAACATTTGGTCACTTGTTTTCTTTATTCAAAATTCGGACAGAACTTATGGGATGACCTGATATTTACTGTTTACTGTACCGTCGGATTCTCATCCAAACCTTACTCTCTACCTCTCTCACACATATATAGGCTAAACATATTCGTATATATATATATATATATATATATATATATATATATATATATATATATATATGTATATATATATATTACTCTAGGCGTAGGCATAGATACGGGCCCGTGTTCACGTAAACACAGATTTCGAAAGATGATGCGTCAGGACGCCTCGGCGTTGAGTAGCGTTTAGCTGGCAAAGAAATCTGCATCTTGGTTTGAAGTCAACAACCAACGCCAACAAGACGCAATTAGTTTGACATTAATGTAAAACACGTGAGAATCTCGTCTTTAAAAATGGGGAGGTCCTGCAGCGAGAGAAGCGTCTAAAATGTTAATAAAAGTTTATCGATGACGAAATCTGCCTTTTGTTATTCCTCAACGCGTTGACGAGTGAAAACAGACAGGGCGTTGCTCATGCCGTCTCAAGTGCTTCCCTTGAAACCACAACCCGCCCCGCCGCGTAACCGAGTCTTGAAAAGGTACGCCCGCGATTGACTTGCTGGGCGTATCTAAGTGCCTCCCGCCAAAAATCTCCCGTCTCGCCATGGAAATAAATGTAGATCCCACGTACGAGAACATTTTCCAAAACATATTATTTCGCATACATTCATACACCCTTGTGCAAATTTATTGAAATAAAACGAATAATTCCGTTATTATTTACATTTTTTTCGTATTTTCCCAATGAAACATGACCCAGTGCACATGTTAGTACTTCGTATGTCCATTCCACGGAGTCTTCCCTTGCAGATTGACCAGAGATTCTCGATTGGATTTAAATCAGGAGAGTTTCCGGCCAGTCTTTGATTTGCTCGCTGGTAAAGCTTGCCAGTGTGTTCGTGCAGCGTTTAAATTTTCGTATGCTTCCTTGGAGTAACGTCCATCGCAGACAATGGCCGTAGGACAAATAATCGACAGTCGAGACAATATTGTCTGGGCATGATAAAAATCTGATGCAATCACGGATGATGCAATATTTTTCAAGGCTAAACAAATTTCATCATAGATTCATATTAATGCACACCACTGCAACTAACCTAATCTGAGGAAAAAATAGAAATCGATTACAACTTGTCACTCCAATGGGTCTAAAACTGACTGTATGTTAAAAGAAGGGAAACTAAACCGGTTGTTTCAATTCATTTTAAAAAGGGTGTAAGCAAGAAAGAGAAAAATATCTGATTATAGAATCTATTTAAGAAATAATTAAGGCTTTCAAAACGTCTAGTTGTGAAACAATGATAAATGCATGTATATCCTAAACTCTCGCTTGTATTAATCAAAGATATCTTCTTTGGTAATCATTTTTTTGCTGTCGAATTAGGGAGTTATTTAATAAGTACAGGGCAAAATTAAAGAGAAGCCTAGAGAGGATCTAACACCTTTTAATAGTAATGATTAAGGAAGTATTAGATAATACAGACGCTAAAACTAATGACATCTAGTTACCTTCTTTTTGAAGGCAAGAAGGGAACATGGAGTAACCATGCTAAGGTCACATTGAAGGCAACAGGGAGACATTGAGTAACCGTTCTAAGAACATTATGGAGGCAAAAGAGATACATTGAGTAAGAAATTGATGGCAAGAAAGAAACACGGAGGAATCTTCCCAAGAGCATTATGAAGGAAAGTAGGAAACATTGAGTAAGCTTCCTAGTGACGTATTAAAGGTGGGGGTAGAGAGTGAGACATAAAGCTATCTAAGAACACATTGAAGGCAAGAGGGAAACATGGAGTAACCTTCCTAAGGATTTATTAAAAGCAAGAGAGAGACTGTTGTGGTTTTGTTAGGGCCAGAAAGACACAAAGAGAGGGATTGAGTTAAACAAATATATTAACAGAAACAGTAATACAAATATAAACAAACAAGAGTATTACAGCAAGAGTGTTCTGTCCGACTGTCAGAGCTGACTGCTAGAAACTTCCCTCTCTAAAAGGCAGTACCTGCTCCTATTTATAGATGGGAAAGTCTATTCGTGCGTGGGTAAATTACCATAACAGAGACATAAAGCTATCTAAGAACACGTTGAAGGCAAGAGGGAAACATGGAGTAACCTTCCTAAGGATTTATTAAAAGCAAGAGGGAGACAGTTGTGGCCTTGTTTGGGCCAGAAATAAAGATACAACGAGAAGCATTGAGTTAAACAAATATATTAAAAGAAACAGTAATACACACATTTACAAACGAGAGTGTTACAGCAAGAGTGTTCGGTCCGATTGTCACAGCTGACTGCTGGAAACTTCCCTCTCTAAAAGGCAGTACCTGCTCCTATTTATAGCTACGAGAGTCCATGTGTGCGTGAGTAAATTACCATAACAGTGATATAAAGCTATCAAAGAACACATTGAAGGCAAGGGGGGAACATAGAGTAACCTTCCTAAGGATATATTAAAGTCAAGAGCGAAATATGGAGTTTCCTCCCTAAGGACATATTGAAGGCAAGGGCAAATATGAAGTAACCATCTTAAGGATATAATGAAGGCAAGAGAGATACATGGAGTAACCTTCCTAAGGACTTATTACATGTAAGAAAGAGAAAGCTATCTAAAGACATATTTAAGGCACGAGGGAAATGTGTAGTAAACTTCCACAAGATATATTAAAGCTAAGAGAGAAACATGGAATAACCTTCCTTAGGATATATTGAAGGCAAGAGGGGGACACAGAAAAATCTATCTAAGAACACATTGAAGGCAAGAGGGAAGAATAGAATAACCTTCGAAAGGACATATTGAAAGCAAAAGGGAAACATGAAATAAGATACGTAAAAATCATTGAAGGTTAGGGGGAAACCTGGAAGAATCTTTGAAAGCACATATTGAAGGCAAGACGGAGACATGGCGAAAACTCTCTGAGAACCATTTAAATACAGCTTCCTGTGCCGACAAATTCTGTAATACCATTCTTCTCATTATGTAATCCAGTTTTGTTATCTCTCTCTTTCCGATTCCTTTTTTCACAGTTCCTTAACACTTCCTTGTTCTTCAAATGTCCTGTACATGGTATTCTCTTCATCCATCTGTAGAACCACATCAATATTGACCCAACTATCCTCTTCATCTTTGATGAAAATTTCCAGCATTCGCTGCCATAAAGAACCATTTATATTACATAGTCGTTGGGCACCCCGAGGCGGCGTAGTGGTTAGCACGCTTGTCTCGCTAGAACAATTACGAATGAGTAGTGAGGTCGATCCTCACTGGGTGCCCCATACTTTCGGCCTTGTGCCACATCTAAGCTATGCTTGGAAAATCACTATATTTGGAAACCTCGACGTGATGTAATGGTTAGCAAGCTTGTCTCGCTAGAACAATTACGACTGAGTAGTGAGTTCGATCCTCACTGGGTGCCCCATACTTGCGGCCTTGTGCCATATCTAAGCTACGCTTGGAAAATCACTATATTTGGAAACCTCGACGTGATGTAATGGTTAACAAGCTTGTCTCGCTAGAACAATTACGACTGAGTAGTGAGTTCGATCCTCACTGGGTGCCCCATACTTTCGGCCTTGTGCCACATCTAAGCTACGCTTGGAAAATCACTATATTTGGAAACCTCGACGTGATGTAATGGCTAGCAAGCTAGTCTCGCTAGAACAATTACGAATGAGTAGTGAGTTCGATCCTCACTGTGTGCCCCTTATTTTCGGCCTTGTGGCACATCTAAGCTGCGCTTGGAAAATCACTATATTACATAGCAGTTAATCGTCCATTCTCTTTGTTTGTAATGAAAGTTTCCTGTCTCTTAATACTTTGCTTAGCTTTTTGAAGTCATATTTCACTATTCCAGTATACAAACTGACGAACAAAAATCATGTTCTTTCTATGCGGGTAATACGTATGAAGAAGGCTAAAGAGCGAATCGGTCGATACGTTGTGCGAATTGAAATCAAATGAAATGAATAGTACAAGCAAATATTGGATATTCAATTTTCTAAATGGCTACGCGTTGAGGGCCATGCTTGCTTGAACAGTCTCTCGGTCTGATGGTGATATTTGATTAACGGGCTGGCTGTTTCTAGCCTCCGAAGACGTCTTAATTGCATTCGATTTCCGTTTTCCACTTTGTTATTCGCCCAGATTTAGAAAGTGTAATAGAATCCCGTGACCCCTGACTGGCTGGCTGGCGAATAAGCGGAGAGGTGCCAGCTCGCAAAGGCGAGTGATCAATCGCCGGAAGTCGGCCTCCTTTTGGAAAGTGAAACCGGCACCTAAGCCTCCTGGGCAGAAAACAAAACAACACAAAACGTATTGATTTCACTCAGCCCGGAACGGGGGTTGGTTGTAATTTAGTTTGAGTGAAGTATACGTTCCCTAAACCGGTCGCAGAAATTTAATAATACACCTTAAGCTTTAAATATAAAATAACATAGTATAAGAACAAATTATACATTCCAGTATATTACTTTTTATATGCACTTGTTTTTTTAAGCAATTTAGGATTTTAACATGTACTCGAGTTGCTTATTTTTGCTTAAAATTATTAATCAAGTTTTTTTTTAATAGAGTGTTTTTTAAATCGAATTCACCCCAAGCAGTAAAGCCATTAAAACGCAAGAGAGAACAATAGAAGAATAATCAGGAAGAGAGTAGATAACGATTGTCATTGAAATTTTTGAAGATCAAGATTGATTGAAAAGTATGGGGCCGGAAGAAAGTTCCACAAGCGAGAAAAGAAACTGTAACCATAAAACTTATGGCTACATCTAGCCAATTCAATTGTAGATTGATGAGACATTGTTGCCAGGCTAGTACTGTGCTTATATTCATAATGTCTTGGTACCATAGCGAATAGTTCATACGAGAAATTATCATGAAGGTATCTATATAAAAGGCACAGAGAAGCAAATTTATGGTGGCGGGAAAGTCAGATCAGGACGAATAATATTGCTGATTCTTCTTTGGATTTTATCAAGAATCTCTAGATTCATTGCTGTAATAATCTTTTGTAAAAATGTATTGCTAGTATTAAAACCTATTATTACACTTTCATAGTGTTTTGACCACAATTTTGGGTGTTAACTATTTGCCTATAGCTGGGACTCTAATAGGTGCTACCACCCGGGTCAGGGCGGACCTGGGAACACCAGCAATTAAGAGGTGGTTCCACGCTACTAAAAATCTCCTGATCAGAGGCCTTGCTGTTGGATGTAGTTTACCGTCATACCCAGGACGGGCGGGAAGAGCAAAGAGTAATCAGGAGAACAGTAGATAGCGATGGACATTGCACTTAAATGTTTGCAGATTAAAGTTGACTGGAAAGCATGGAACTCGAAGGGAGTTCCACAAGCGAGAAGTGCGCGAAAAGAAACTGTTACCATAGAACTTACGGTTACATCTAGTCAGTTCAAACTGTAGACTGATGAGACATTGTTGCCAGAGCTAGTTCTGTGATTAAATTCATACAATCTTGATACCATAGCGAATAGTTCATCTAAACTATTACCATGAAGGTATTTATAGAAAAGGCACAGAGAAGCAACTTTATGGCGGCGGGAAATTGACTGAAGCCGAGACGCCAGGTTAGGACCAATAATATTGCTGATTTTTTCTTCGAAAAATGATCTAGCACAATACCGTGAATCAACGTTCTTTGCAACTGACCTACCATTTTACTAAGCGTAGCTTAGCTGTAGACCAAGGACGAAAGCCTGAGTTACCCACTGAGGATAAAACTCTTTACTCAATCGTAAATTCATCTAGCGAGACAGGCTTGCTAACCATTACACCACGTTGAAGTTCTCAATCTTGTTTATATAGTCGCTTACATTTTTAAGCTTAGCTCTAATAAACAGAGAAGAAAGTCGTTTAAATGTACCAATTCTGTTAAGACTAGTATAATGAAAATAGTATCTCGTCTCCAAATTTGTAATACCATGCATCTGCTATAGGTGTAGGTTCCCCGATGGAAAAGAGATGCGGGTTCAATTCATCTTAGGAGGCACGTTTTTCTTTTTAGGACATCTTGATCTCGCCCGGTTGTTATTTGTTTGACTGTTTAAGAAATTTAAAACCGAAACAACAGGATATCAAAAACACGTAACCACTAAGAATAACGTTTATATTAATAAGAAATGCAATATAAAATAACGTATTTTGTAATGCTTTTTGTTTATTTTTGTGCAGATACTCTTGGGAAAGGCATAAACCCATCTGATTTCTCCTTCAATTACGAGTAAATATCAGGACAAACTTGGCCCTATAGCATTTGGTAGTAACTGGTCTAGGAGATGAACAACTCTGAATTCACAACCCTCGACTATGGGTTAAATAGCCTTACCAACCCGCAATTAGCCAAGCGTGGCGGGTACCGCTACTACACCTCGAAGACATAGTCAACGAGGGAGGGGTCCAACAGGAAGGTCCTCCTTTTATTGTTATTACCACAGCGTTTCGGCTGTTACACTTTCCGGCTCTCATCAGGTGAATGTTGATCAGGGTATCCGTCAGGAAGGTTGAAGTTGGACTTTTTACTTAATAGACGAGGGGAGCTTGTTACCGTCCTGATGACCATGTGTAAGGTTATCCCGTTCGCAAACTCTAAAATTCGTGCCAGCAAAAAAAAAAAAAAAAAATGAAACGGAGTGTCAAAAGGACGGTTTTTCCTTTGACACCACTATTATTTTAACTACATTCACTCATCGGCAATGTTTATTGTTTTAAAAAGCGAATTGTAATAAAACCTAAAAATATGATGAAAATAAATTAATACATTTTTTTTTGTATTTTACATAAAAGTAATAAATATTGTTTATTTAATAGAATGTTTATTTACATTATTTATTTATCGGAATCGTTGGTAAAACATCGGCTAATTGCCAATTTATTCGAACTTTATAAAATGGTAAATAATTATTATTTCCTTATAGTGGGTTCACATATTTTAACAATTTAGAGAATTTATGAATAAAAAATTGTTTTTATATTTATTTCTTTATAAATTGGTAAATGATAAATATTGCATTGCATTAGTTTTAATTGTATTAGTTTTTAGAATGTTGTAAATATAAAATTATTATTCTAAATAAACAATCTAATAAATAAATAGTTTTTAATATGTTTGCCATAAATTCTTGAGAATTAAAAATGTATAAATTCAATTTCATCAATTGTTCAGGTTTTATTACAATTCTAATCATAGCTTTTTAAAACAATAAACTTCTCCGAAGAGTGAAGATAGTTAGAATAGTAGTGGTGTCAAAACTCCAGAGATTGAAGGAACATCGCTATTTCGAAGGCCTTTTACAAGATGCATGGAATCACTGGAAGAGTCTCGATTACAAAAATCCTTCCTAGCAGGTAGATCCTTGAAGGTAATTACAAATGGCCAGTTCTTCGTAGCCCTGACAGTCAACGCAGATGCCCCTCACCATGGCCCACTCTTCAGACATACACTCTTTTTCTTTACATAAATGACCTGCCTAAGAATATTCTCAGATCATTTCTAAACATCTATGCCCGATGATAGGACTATATACCGGTGCACCTGTAACTGTAGATGATCAGAGAATGGCAGCTGATGTCTCTTCCGATCTAGCACGAACTACCCAGTGGTGGAAAAACCATTCAATTCTTAGAAAACCAAACTATTTTCATTCCACAATCACTGATCGGACCCTGTCGTGATGAGAGATTATCGGGCCTTAACCTTCAAATGGAACTTGTACATACGATCCATTGCTAAGGATGCAGGTAAAATGGTCGGGTCTCTGACTCCTCGGGCTCTCCTTTATCTTTAAAAAGTTACATTAGGCCTAAAATGGATTAATGTTGTCATACACGGGCACGAAAAGCACAGTCCTCATTTTCAGTCTCTTCCTTGTGTCTGACAAATTATTTTCTAGCTTCCAACCTCTCTCGCATAGACGGGATGTAGCAAGCCTCTGACTGTTCTATCGCTACTTCCATAGAAAAGGGCTCGGACGAACTGCATTGCTTAGTTCCACCAGTTCGAACCTTTTCGGCTAGGACCCACCATGCCACTCACATTTTAACAAATCACCTTCATTCTATCCGTATTCCATTGGTGAGGAGTAAGTGCTACTCGAAAAGCTTCTTCCCGCGGACCACTGGAAACCAGTCTAAGAGGTGGGGAACTCTGGATTCGAAATCAGGAGAGAAAACAACCGGAAAACGATACAATATTATTCCCAAGAAGGAATGGGAATTCTTAGGAAAGACATTTGTGGAAAACATATTTCTTTCTGCATCCTCTCTTTCAATTTTCATTTGCTCAAATTCTCTAACCTGCTGCGTCTAATGACCCCATTGTGATGTCGAAATGGTCTTCAGAGTTTTTAATCCATTGGTCCCATTATTAAGGAGGACAGCTTTATTTTGCATTTAGAATTATATTCTTTTCTTCTTCTGTTATGTCTGAATATATAGTAGCAAACTCTAGGGCAATCGTGAATAAATCTCTTGATGTTGACTGGTAATAATAATTATTTTTCTGAACTTGTCGGTCTATTTATATTATGCAACATAAACACGCGCCGTGAATTAGATATTAAAGACATCGGGCTATACAGAGATGATGGCCTCATGGTAGTGAGGAGTTCCACAAATTTTAAAATAGATAAAATTAGAAAGATAATATATAGTGAATTCAAAAACCTAAATTTAAAAACTACGGTCAACACAAAATTGAAAAGGGTAAACTTCATCGACATAACTTTAGACTTAATGAATAACATATACCTACCTTACAGAAAACCTAATACTAATCCCTTGTATGTACATCCCAGGTCAAACCATCCTCCATCCATAATTAAGCACATACCCTCATCAATAGAGAAAGGAATTAACCTGAACTCTGCAAATGAAGATATAATCTATAAACAGAGTAATTTTTACAACAAAGCTCTAAAAAATAGTGGCTACAAACACCCTAACATCAATTATATAAAAAAACAATAGTACAAACCAGAGGAAAAACAGAAAAATTATTTGGACCCCCCCACGTTCAACCAAATGGTTAGCAATAAGCTACGACAAAAATTCCTAGCTTTAATTTAAAAACAATTTCCTTCTAACAGCAAACTTAGCAAGATCTTTAACAAAAACACCCTAAAATTAAGTTATAACTGTACTGAAAATCTAGAAAAAATTACAAAAAAATATAATAATAAAATCCTGAAAAAGCACGCATGCCAAAATCAAATAAATAAAGATCCTAAATTAAAACTAGACAAAAATAATGAAAAATTATGTGATTGGAGAAACCCTGAAAATTGCCCTCTGAATAATAGATGCCGCATAGATCCACAGAGAATGAATTTAAAATAATATGGAGGCTACACAAAGTTCCTTCAATAATATTAGAAACAGAAATCAGACATCACTATCTAAATATTTTTGGCATTTAAAATAAACAAATAAAACACCAACCGTAAAATGGAAAAAAATAAATAGAACAAGAACTTGTAAAACCTGGGATGACCCATGCCCTTTATGCCTACATGAAAAAGTACACATTATTAAGTTTCTAAAAAACGAAATTGTTCAATTTCTCAATCCCTCGCGCAAATACTTGACTTCCCCACACGTTTTCCCTACAATCTGGATGGTAAGGCTTCTCTTCTTGATCTCTGTTTTACCTCCATTCCCGAGTCCTGTAGCGCCACGCAGCTCTGCCCTCTTGGCAACTCCGATCGCGCTGTAGTGTTTGTCAACATCTTCAACTCCACCCCCTGCAAAGAAACTCTTACCCCTAGAACATGGTTCTGCTATCAACGGGCAGACTGGGACTCGTTCCAGGATTTCATTCGCGACGTCCTCTGGGATGTTGTCTTCTCGCTCTCTGTTCAAGAATGTGCTTCCGAGGTCTCCTCCTGGGTTAAAGCTGGAATCGAGGCTTTCATCTCTTCAAGGAAATACAATGTCAAATCGCGCTCCCCATCCCCTGATTATCCGCTGCTTGCTCAGCTGCCATTGCCCATAGGAATCACTTTTTCCATCTTTATCGTAACGATATGTCTGATTGCAATAGACGTCTCTTCGTACTCTGCCTGTAAATAGTGTAAGCGTGTCCTCAATGAAGCAAAGCCTCTAAATGCTGTTTGAATGAAAGAAAGTAATGCATCTCGCAAATTCGGCTCCAAGGATTATTGGCGTCTCTGCAAGAGCGTACTTAACAACAGCAAACCCTCTATACCTCTTTTGTTCAACCAGTGTGAGGTTCTGGCCTCTTCTGTCGACAAGGCTGAATGCTTTGCTCGGAAATTCTCATTCAATTCAACGGTCGACTCTTCCGGTGTACCCATACTTGATATCCCCCTTCGAACTGAGGCTCAATTGTGCGACTTGCACATAACCCCTTCATCGCTTCTGGGCATCATCTCTAAATTAGACCCCCACAAGGCTAGTCGTGGAGATAGGATACCAGCCATTGTCCTGAAGAAATGTGCGCCTGAACTGGTTATAGCCCTCTCCAAATTATATAACTACTACTGCCTCGATGAATCTTGTTTTCCACCCTGTTGGAAGTCCTCGTCCATTGTTCCTGTCTTTAAGAAATCTGGAGACCATTCTGACCCTTCTAATTACCATTCTATCAGTCTCCTACCACTCTTCGGTAAAGTCTTTGAAGCTTTAATCAACGCTGAAGTGGTTATGCACCTTACATCCCATAATCTGCTCTCCGACAAGCAATATGGTTTCCGCTTTGCCCGTTCTACAGCTGATGTGCTTACGGCCATAACTGAAATTGTTTACTAAACACTTTATAATAACGGAGAAGCTCGTGCCGTGCCTCTTGATATCTCCAAAGCGTTTGATAGCGTTCGGCGTTTCGGCCTTCTTCGCAAACTTCAGGGTTATGGTATTACAGGTCGATAGTTCTACTTAATACAATCATTCCTGTCCAACCGTACAAAGGTCGTTCTCAACTGATTCTCCTCCAGCTCCTATCCCATGAACGCAGGTGTTCCCCAAGGCTCTATCCTAGGCCCTACTCTGTTCCTTATCTTCATTAACGATCTTCCTGACGTCAAAGGTTCCCAAGTAGGCATCTATATGAACGACACTACTATTTACTCCTGCCTCAAAGACAAATCTAGTGTTGCCGACAAAACTAACCTGGCCGTTTGTCTTGAAAAGGACCTCCAATCGGTTGTGAACTGGGGCAGGTATTGGCTGGTTAGCTTTAATGCATCAAAAACAAAACTGATCTCTATTACTCACCAGAGAGAACCATCCCAGTCTCCCATTAGAATGTCCGACGCTCAATAGCTTCGTCCACCGCAAGGAAAGTTGGCTCCCTATCCCACACCAGGAAATTTTTCTCGCCGGAGTCGATCCTTCAAATCTACAAATCAACCATTCGCCATGCATGGAGTATTGCTGCCATATTTGGTCTGAAGCCCCTTCTGTTTGCCTCAGGGTTCTTGATAAGATCCTGAGACAGATATGCAATGCAACTGTCCCTGATCTGGCATCTCGTCTGCAGTCGCTCTCTCTGTTTTTTTTACAAATATTTTCACGGTAGCTGCTCCGATGAGCTGCTTTCGTTGGTTCCCAGGCTTCATGAATTTAAGCACTCAGCTAGGCTGGCATCTCGCTCTCACTTTTTCACTGTCGAAACTGTTCAATGTAGC
>OZ038497.1:83444542-83497042 GCA_964036315.1 Acanthosepion esculentum | reverse complement strand
TCTCCTGTGGTGATCGAATCAGTCAATGACCTCATTCACTCTGACAGAAGGGTAACAGTGGATGACATTGCAAGGACTTTGAGCTTATCTGTTGGGAAAAACGCAGGGGTCATCAGTCAGAAGGAGTCACCTTGCATCATGACAACGCAAGGCCTCACACAGCAGCCCAAACGGTGCAGACCATCAACGAGCTGGGCTGGGAACTGCTCCCTCATCCCCCTTACAGCCCAGACCTTGCCCCTACAGACTTTCACCTGTTTGGTCCTTTGAAAGCGTTCATGAGAGGCACGAAGTTTAAAAGTGACGATGAAGTCAAAAGTGTTGTTAGCGACTGGCTGAGACATCAGTCCAAAGATTTTTAGGCTGAGGGAATACGGAAGCTTGTGCACAGATGGGAAAAGTGTGTGACAGTGCTGGGAGACTACGTTGAAAAAAAAAGAAGTAAGCTTCTATCTGTATTAGAAGTCCTTATACCGAAAAATTCACCTTATTTATTGAATGACCCTTATATATATATATATATATATATATATATATATGTACAATCTTTCGAAAATTCTGGCATAAATATGTTATAAAATCACTACAAAATAGCCATTTTGTTTCAACACATCTGTTGTCATATCAAGTGATGGTGTTGAATGTGTTCAACACTATCACTTAATAAGACACCAGAAGTGTTGAAACATATTTATGTCATAATTTTCAAACAAATTATATTTGCTCTACTCTGTATTGAGCACTCTTTTAAGAATAGTATTTGTTGATTATTGGAATTTATTCCGTATACACTAATCCTATACTTGTATATATATATATATATATATATATATATATATATATATATATATATATATATATATAGTCTTAAGGTCTGCTACATTTATGGGATAAAGTGCTCAATATCAGAGATAGAGCGTGTGTAAATATAAAAGTGAACATAGAAGTCAACACCTACAGGCGACCGTCTGTTTCGTGCTAGATGCAATCGTCAGGCCACGAGTGCTGTTATTTTACTCGGCTATTTATATATACGGGTCAGTGGTGCATTGTGGGTAGTCTATTTTGGCGGTTATTTTACCGGAAGTCGTTTATTTGTTTATTTATTTATTTGAGCTAAATTATTTTGCTTGTTTTTATTTATTTTTATTTTTTTATATATCTATTTATTTTTTATTTCGATTTTGATCGGTGTTTTTATTAAAGTAGTAAAAATCTATTTTAATAGTTTTGATGTTTTTTGGGAAGATAATTAAATCTATTTTTTCAATTTTGGGGTTGACTGTTGTAGTTAGTTATAATTATTATTTTGGCGGGAACAGTTTTAATTTGTTTATTACTTCATGTATTTATTTGGATTGATTATCTTTATTTATTTTTTCTAACGGGTAGTTTATCGGTATCGGTTGTTAGTTTATTTATATATTTGGATGTATTTAGATCAATTTATTTTACTTGTTATTATTTATTTGTTACATTGTATATTTTCTCTTTTTGGTTTTCCGATTTTTAAGTAACGTAGTATATATATATATATATATATATATATATATATATATATATATATAATGATATATATATATATATGTAATGTTTTCGTCTGGATTTTTTTCGCTTTTGCTTTTTTTTACTTTCTTGTTCCGTGTATTTCCTTTCTTTCTTTCGACCCTTTTCCCAATTCCTTCTTCCTTAATAATATCATGTCTGTATATCGGTACAAAATCGTAACTGATTAACAAGTATGAAGATCCAACCATCGCCCATATCCTACACTCTGGTCCGAGGTCGAAGAATAGCAACGACCGTACATATAAGCAAGCAGACTAATCGAATAATCGTGACATTCAAAAGTAACAAAAGATGCATTCAATTTCGTCAGTTGGCAGTTGGCAGGGATTAGGGGAGTCTATGTATTCTCTTAACGGCAGGTGACTTCACAAAACTCCGCATTCCACTAGTGCAATTCGACACCCACCGGAAATGAAAGTTCATATACAAAAGGATCAGGGCTCTAGAGTATGGCTTACAGGTTGAAAAATTCCCTAGTTTCGTATTTTTTTAAAACTTTAATCGAAATGTACATTCTCGCACCTGAAGCGTTCAAGAAAAACCTACTGAAGCTGGGTGAACAGAGAATTTTTATTTTTTTGCTTTTGCTAAGATTTATGAGACAGGGTGTTGTTACGTTTAGGCATTCCTTCTATCTGACAAGTTTTCTCGCCTAACTGTCTCATTTCAGCCGTTATAATCTCCAGCCTTCCTCAGTCTTCTGACGCGTTCAGTAAAATTAAGTTAACTATTTATTTAAACCAGGAATAAAAAATTACATTATTTACATTTTTCAGACTGTTGTCCTCAACTTTATTGTTTTGCTTTGTTTTACGGTTTATCAACCTCAATAGGTTATTTAATGCCGACAAAATTTTTATTGCTGCTAATATCTTTTTTCCCAAAATGTATTGCTGATAATAATATATATATTTTTTTTACAAAGTATTTCTAGTATTAAAACCTATTTTTACACTTTCATAGTGTTTTGACCCCAGTTTAGTAGTTAACTCTTAGCCAATGGGACCCTAACAGGTACTACCACTCCGGGTCAGGGTGGACGTGGGAACACCAGCAATTTAAGAGGTGATTCCACGCTCCTCCAAACCTCCTGATCACAGGCCTTTATCGTCATACCCAGAACGCGGATGTAGTTTATCGTCTTACCCAGGACGTTATTGTTGTTTTGTCCACGATGTTTTCGGCCGTTGTACGCTCAGGCCTTCTTCATTGGAATTTCAGACTGATTAGAATTTCGAACTGCATCCTTTATTTCATCCACCAGGGTTCTAGTTCCACATGCCATACCTCCTCCAGATGTCTCAGTTATTTCCTTTTAACTAAACTGTCCAAATTTGTGTTCACCACTGCCGTAGCCAGGTAGTGAACTCAGAACTCTTTGGATCAAGTCACTGGATTTTTTATTCACTGGGCCATGCGTACTTAAAGATGAAAAAAAACCCCTGATGAACAAAAACTGATAAACAAAAAATTGGTGAACAAAAACTTGGTGAGTTGAGTTAAAGGGAGATAACTGAGACATCCGGAAGTCGCATGGCACATGGAACTAGAACAATTTATCCTGGCGGGCGAAACAAAGGGTTCAGTTCGACATTCTAATAACCAGAAGAAGGCCGGAGCGGACAAACGACCGAAACGCCGTGTACATCATAGTAAAGATGTGCACAACAGTCTAAACAATGTAAATAAGGTAAATAATTAAAATAAGTAAAAGAAAATAGCCCAAACAGAAAAAAAGCGATTTAAACTGAAGAATTTAAAGTTTTTGAGAGCAAATGACTTTTTAAAAACTAAATATTCATCGAAAACAAGGCTCAAGAGCCACTGAAGTTAGAGGGCGAATGAATGAGGTTGTTGTACAGAAGTAAGTACATATTATAAGGATATGTAGAATAGAAAACAGTTGACAGTAGACTAGTAGATGTCATTGGTTTCACATAGTAGCGTTTCTAGAGGTAAACAAATGACATATTTGTATCTATGAAAAATAACGTATGAACAAAAATTATATTTAAATAATTGTCGGACTTAGTTCATTTCATAATATATTATGTCATTTATTTACGTTAAGATACGTTTTGAGCAGATATGAGCTTTCAAGAGAAATCATGGGAAGTTTGTAGTTCAAAAAAGAGTAATTTAACCTTGCTAACAAGACGCTTCCTCTGTAGCTAAATGGTATAGCACGTCAGCCTATATGGCAGTTTCGTGTAGGATACAGGTTCGATTCCTGTCGGTAAATGTTGTTAATACTATTTATTATAAACAGAGCATTTACTTAAATATTTGTATCTATAAAAATAAGGTATACAAAAAAATATGTTAAAATAATTTTCGGAATTAGTCCATTTCATAAAATAATATACATATATGTATATATATATATTTTTTTTTAAAAGACATTTTTATGTTTAACATTCTTTTTTATACATACAAGTATTTAAGTAAATACTCTGTTTATAATAAACAGTATTAAATAAAAAGACAAGAGGAAAAACACTTCTTAGCCGATGAGTCCTCATCTGACGTGTTTATATACAAGAGAAAGAATGTCATTGGTTTATCAAGGTTTCAAATTTGAGAAGGATCATGAATATTCATCAGGTGATTGAAAGGTTAGTCAAAACGTCTCGAGGACATAAAGTGCCATAATTCAAAGTCTGGTAAGACAAAAGTAAACGATTAACATTATATATATATATATATATATATATATATATATACTAGCAGCATGGACCGGCGTTGCCCGTGCTTGATGCAAAAATCGTACGACTCATACAGAAATCGCTAATACTTGACTTAAAATATTTTTGCCCTTCCTTGCCTTTAAAGGAGTGCACTTTGCCGTGCTGATGTTGCTACATGCCTTACTTCTTACGCCTATCTCATACTGCGAATTTTTTGTAAGTTCTATACTAAACATTAAATGTGTTACGAAAAAAGAACTAAACAAAATGAACACAAAACGATCAGCTTTAAAAAAGCGCTCGTAACTGGAAAAACCGAATGAAAAAAGAATGTTAACAACAAATACATTTTCACACCAAACCCAGTTCTGCGGAATCAGAATCAACGCTGAATTTAAGCAAGCGAATGAGCCAATTGGAGTAAAGTGCCATGCAGATTTAAATTTTTCCCACTTGTGACGAATGCAGCTATCGATTTTTTTGCATGCTAGTTAACATTCGTGTCAGTCAGCTGTTGGCTCTCACGCTGGCCAATAGAATCTTCCTGTCTATTCGTGGCAGCCAGCTATAGGTTCTCACTCTCGCGAGTAGAAAATGACCGCAAACTATATGAAAGCTGCCGTAGAAGCATGAAAAAAATCGATTATTTCCACTATCGATGGGAGTTGGGAAATGCAAAGTCGGTCTTGGCCTTTCCACTAACTTGTAGCAAGTGCATGTAAATTTTGGTGCAAATCCGTCGAAAATTGCGGCCGTGCATTCGTTACACACACACACACACACACACACACACACACACACACACACACACGCCTTTTATATATATATATATATATATATATATATATATATATCATAAATACATATTGTTTAATTTGTGATGAGATTATTATGGCTTGGGATGGAGTGTGTGTTGTACATCTTCAAAAATATGAGGGAATAGATTTAACCGTTTTTGTTCTTTTTTAATTTTTTAAACATTCTTGTGGTCTTGTTTGAGAAAGTAGTAATTGTTTCAGGAAAGAAAACGCGGCTTAGATTTATATTTTGATAAGATTCAATAGTGGCAGTCTCGTGAATGTTTTTCCTCTTGTCTTTTTTTAATTTTGTTCTTTTACAGATACAGTCTGAAAATGATTTACAGATACAGTCTGAAAATGATTTACAAACACACTCACATACATACAATATATATATATATATATATATATATATATATATATATATATATATATATATATATATATATATATATAGTAGAGTAATACATTTCAGCTGCAACAAGGAAGGTCTTCAGTGATGCACTGTCTTCATTGTCGATTTCGGGTTTTGCATCATATCGGCTCCAACAGCAACCCCGACCTAATTCCACAAGATTCAGGCCGCCTCCTTGATAGCGATTTGCTACGCACTTCGACATTGCAAAAAAAGGTAGATCAAGATATGGCTCGGATTCCGACCGTTCTTATTGACATACGTCAGTCAACATCAGCCAATGAAATAAAGACTTTCCCCTCTTCCCTCATAAATAGTCTTGTCTCTGGCTTCATCCGGTTTTGATTTGCGCTCTTTCCCTGGAATTCGTAACGAGGTAAGCTGGACTCGTTCTTGCAAGGTTCACTCCAATGCTTTACATTTAATTAGATACTAATTCAATAACTAAACTCAACCTACTTACATTACCCCACCCCCGCGAACTATTCTATAACAATCTTTAAGTCTAACCCTATACACTTAATCAAACTAAATTAGAAAAATGCGATGCTCGTTCAAGCATCTACATATAAATGTGCTCTCTCATACACTCTCACACGCACAGACACTCACATAAAACCTATCTTCCCTTTACTATATTCATGAAACCGTTCATTCATATATATATATATATATATAATCCAGTGTAATTATTTATTTCAATTTTTGTTACATTCACTTACGCGCAAATAAGCCTAGGATAGGTATGATATCCGTCTCCTCTAGCTATGGGTTAAACAGTATGACATTTATCTTGAAAAATTATGATTATGCTCAAAAAATTGTTAATGCAATATTCCCTCGCAGAAAAGCATTATTCTTGCAAACCAAAATATATTTCGGCTTTAAATAAACCACAAAGTGTTGATGAGCCGTAAAAATAAACGAGTAAATGTCAGTTTTTATTTTTATATTTGTTGCATCAGTAGCAATGCTTGGCTCAACATCTATTTAATTTCTATAAATATGTTGATATTAACTTTTGGCAGTGTCAAATAAACTTTGCACGCGTTGTGTCTATGTTAGCAAACTTTCCTAAGGGGTTCAGTTTTTCTTGATCTTTCTAGACTAAACTAATAACATGCAATATAGGCACAAAAATAATTGTTTAACTGGCTTATAAAATAAAATAACTCATAAAATAACTAATATTTTAATATCTGAAAAGCTTTCATGACATTTTGAATAAATAAATCTAAAAAAGAAGCTATTTCTTTCTTTTATCGCTATAGCAATATAGCCGCGGAATAAATCATTATTTTATTATTGTATATCTAAGAGGTTAAGACATTTTTCAGAAAATTTCCCTTTTTTCTACAGATTCCTAATCTGAAATATGCAGACTAATGTGGACGTCATTGTTACATTTATCCTTCTTCGAAAAAATAAATGAAATCTGTGAATTCCATATGTCAGACTTATCGCCAGGAAAGAGCCGGGTGTGGTCTTGTACTTCTGTATCGGAGGCCATATTGGAGTTGATTGCGGAGTTTGCTTGATATGGAGTACACATGGGACCACTCGAGCAGATATCCAAAGACGAAATAAGTTACTAAAGGGGACCGGGGATAATCAATGGAATGTTTAAGGATTTATGTAAAGTACAGCCTGCTCTCTGAATTAATATCGGCTGTCGAGGTCGCTTTTTTTTTTTTTAATGTGAGCGTGTGTGTATGGGGCTTCTTTGTTCTCTGTTTGAAGTCGACTAAAGGCTTCCAAGCTGGTGGTCATACGAAACAGATTATTATGACATTCTCCAAGTATGGCGCGAAGCGAGATTTCTGAAGTTCTTTCCGATTTGGAACAATTATTATTCTAAAACCGGGATATGGCAAGTTTTTCACTTCTCTGTCGCTACTTCCAAGGAAAGTGCTCGGACGAACTACATACGTTGGCCAGATCTAACCTTCACGTCTAGGACCCGTCATGCCACTTACATAGTAGCAAACCACCCAAATTGCCACCGTATTCCATAAGTAAGAAGCTTCTTCCCGTGAGCCACTGTCCTGTGGAACAGACTCCTAAGAGGATGTTTGACCGATCACTGCAATCTTAATCTGTTCAAGTCTAGAGTTAATCGTTATCTTCCCCCACCTTATCCATATAAAATACTCCTTAACGTAACACTCTACTTCGACTGGCCCCGAGCCTTGTACCTTACTGTAAAAAGAAAAAAAAGAACGTATGGTTGTCACTAAGAGAAAAAAAAGTCCAAGAGGAAAACTATGAAATAGAAATATCAAAATCAAAGAAATACAGAAATTTAAATATCTAGAAAGTATTTTAACAGAGAATGGAAACTCTAACACCGAAATCCGAAATCCGGGGAAGGGAATAACAAAAGATGCCTTCCAAAAGCTAAGCAAAGTACAAAGAAATTGGAAAATTTTGTCAGAAACAAAGAAAAGAGTGCTATGTGATATCAACTCCTCTATATGGCAATGAATGCTGAACATTTTTTTTTTACATATGAAGAAAAAACTGGCGGCAATGCGAATGTTATTCTACAGAAGGATGCTGAGAATACCATGAATGGAGCGGGTAAGCGATGAAGAATTCTTTAGGAAAATGAAAACACTTATACTCAGAATCAGAAAGAGATAATTGAAATTTCTTGGAAACATAATGAGAAAAGAAGGCTTAGGAAATTTAACACACACATGGCATATTGAATGCAAAACGCATAGGGGAAGAGAGCAGGCCATCTACCTGAGAGAATAAATGTCGGTGCGGGAGGTGGAAGTTATGGTAAAACAACAAACATTACTCAGAAGGATAGGAAATTGAGGTGAGCTGTGATTGCCTACGTCCTGGAGGGACACGGCACAAAAGATTTTCTGAAGAAAATAGGCACTGGGAAAATGTTTCCTTTTTTATAACCATGTCGTTTTCATCTGTTCGGCTCTATTTAACAGTAATTATAAAAAGCTTGATGAAGTTGAGTGTGAATATATACTGTCTTTGGAAAAGGGATTAAGTTTGTCCTAAATGTTTTTCCAATATGAGTAAATGATCCCCAAATCGGTACAAGTGGTTTACCCATGAAGTTTTCCAAATCATTAAATTTGAAAGATAGTTTTATCAGCGCGAAAGAGCAAAATCGGTGTGCCATGTTCAATTTGCGGAAGATGCTGTATCGTTCACTTCGCGATGATGCTCTTGGAAAAGGCACGAACCCGTCTACTTCGAACTATGGTTTAAATAGCTAAGCAGTCTGTGCAGTTTTTACTTTGTGGTTGCAACCAATATATGAGAAAGATAACTCTTAATCTGAAAGCGGCCTGGGGAATGATGGGCTCCGTCAGGGTATAAACTAAATAAGGGTATAATCAGAGATATACAATCTTTTATACGTTTCATGTCCACAATTGTATGCTGTATGAATTTCAGGCTGGAATGCAACGCAGACAATGAAAAATATTAATGCTGTGCACAGAGATGTCAATGTGCGGCGGAGAGGGAGAAATTGACGATTTCGAATTCTGGTCGAGTTCGTTACGTTCACTTAAGCAAAAATGCCCTTGGAGAAGGTATTCCCAAGCGGTCACCCATCTAGGTACTGAGCAGGCGTGAAGTTGCTTAACTTCAATGGTTGTACGAGAACTAGTGTTTCAAAGTGAAGTGGACATAAGCCTTAAGAGGAAGAACATAGTGCAGGTAAGGGCCAATTACTTTTTAGCATTGTAAAGACCATTTTGATAGGAAGTCATTGCTAGAATACATAATACTATAAAATAGAAATTTAAACTGAGGGGGAACTCCTTCGGAAAAAAGAACAAGATGAAAAAAAAAAGATATATAAACAAAGCAAAAAAAAAAAATAGTCTCAATTGGAAAAGTTAGGTGGTAACTTGAAAAGAGAAAGATTTATCAGGGCTGAATGTTTCCTTATATAGAAACGGCTAATATTACCATTAATATTACCATTATCGGCAGCATGTGTTGACTTTCAAAAGTGTTGGGTGCGGCCGGCTAGGGTGCCCCTCGACCTTGGCACTTGGATACCGGAATTCTGCACTTACAGAACGGTTTCCACACAAGTGATGTCGATATCAGAATGTGTTTAATTTTGTATCGTTCAAACGTAAATTAAAAACAATTTTCTTTTGTATCTATTCCAAATGTCGCATCGGACAGAAAGCTGTCTTAACAGAAACTGCATATGACTTCCATAACGTGTCTCCTTAAATAAATATTCCTTGGAAATGAGTGGAAGCGAGGGCAGGGGAGCGGGGGAGAGAAGTGTCAAGTCAAAAAAAAGAGAGGCATTGTGGACAACTGAAATGTTTCTAAGAGGTTAACATACGGCATCAATAAAATAATAAAATATTTAAAACGCAAGTGCATTCAGCAATTAGAGTGCTTTTACCCTTCCTACCCCCACTCCGTTCTCTCTCTCTCTATCTATCTATCTATCTATCTATCTATCTATCTATCTATCTATATATATATATATATATATATATATATATATATATATATATATATACTCGACTCTCCCGTCGAATTCGACGTATGAGGGTCAAGCAGATCAGTTCCTAGGAAAGCGACAGCCCGACAACAGCACATGAGATTTGATTATAGTGGTGAAGGTTTCGTGCAGGACCATCCACACTTTTTGAAGGGCCGATTACAGAGACCTGGTGCACTAAGTGCCACAAGGTCTCCAATATATGTATATGTAAATAAAAAGAAAGAACAGTAAGATATATAATCTGGTGTTCTTATTGATATTTTTTATTTTTATTTTTACAAAACAGTGCTCAATGTAAATTTACAGAGCATAAATATTATAAATTCACTGATTTAAAATATGGTTTCTTCGCTACACAGTAATGAACCATGTTTAAAAAATGGAAGCTAAAATCTTTCAATTTTAATTATATAATTAAATTAAAAGCATTAGTTCCGTTTCATCTTCAAGCGAATTTTGGAATCCAAATATCTGTAAAAGGACAATATGATTAAAGACAACAGGAAAACTTATTTGGATTCCAATATTCGTTTGAAGATGAAACGGAAATAATGCTTTTAATTTAATTATATAATTAAAATTGAAAGTTTTTAGCTTCCATTTTTTTAACATAGTTATTACTGTGTAGCAAAAAAACATTTTAAATCAGTTAATTTATAAAATATATATATATATATATATATATGTGTGTGTTTGTGTGTGTAAAAATACTCTTGATATTACTATCATTTCGAGAAGTTTCATGTGGACACCTAAATAGTTATGCGGCTGTCTCATAAACTTTAGGCTGTACAAGTGAAGAGATACGATTTTAGGGCGGCCATTGCAGTATATATTACGCAAGGAGGGGGGTCAGGCAAAGGTGGGTTGGAAAGGGACCGCTCCCGATTTGGGTGAGGCATATCGTTTAAGGTGTGCTGTCCCTGGACACCCCGATGTTTGCGTAAAACCACACACACACACACACATAGACACACATATATATATATGATTTTATTTATTCAAAAATTATAATATAAACATGTTATAACATCACTACAAAAATAGCCATTTTGTTGCAACACTTCTGGTGTCTTATCAAGTGATAGTGTTGAATGTAGAATAAAGATTTTTAAAAGGTTCAAATCGACCAAACACCCCTCAATAGGGGAAACGCTACATAACGTTACATAAGCTACAATGACCAATCAAAATACAAGTATATGAAAATACAAAAAACTTGACAACGAACCTTGCTTGTAATAATTAGGGTTAGACTAAAATAGAAATCATTCTAACTGATTCATTTAAAATTTTACTATAAAATTATTTAAAGATAGAACACACCCATATGTATATATATATATATATATATATATATATATATATATATATATATATATATATATATGTGAATATAAATGACAATAGGAAAACACTATTAATTGCTGACGCGTTTCCTCCAATGTGGACTTTCTTAAAGCAAAAAACGAAATGAATTTAATTAAACAAGGAAATTAATAAAAGCAAAAGACAGAGTTTACTTAGCAACTGGAATGTAGGGAACGCTATTTTCATATTGTTAAATCAGTCTTTTGTTTTTATTACTTTCTTTGTTTAATTAAATTCATTTTGTTTTTTGCTTTAAGAAAGTCCACATTGGACGAAACGCGTCAGCAATTAATAATGTTTTCCTATTGTCATTTATATTTATTAAGATTGTCTTATCTACAGGTTAACTCTGAGAAAGTTTCATATATATATATATATATATATAAGGGAGAGGTTAGAGTAGTTCCAACGAGAGAAAAGTGTATATTTTAAAGAGACGAGAAAACCCGCAAACGTTTTTTGGTTATAATGTGGATTCCAAAAAATGTATTATACTTTATTTTCATATTTTTGTTAAATGTGTTTCCGGTCACGCGGACTTCATCAGGCAGAAAGTAGTTATTTCCACATTTTATTAAAAGAAATTAATTTTAATGATGTTTTCTGATGTTTAACCATTGTCTTTTTTGTGTAGTTGTAATCCAAATTTTGCTTGGACATGTGTCAAAAATATTCTTCTGCTTAAGGAGTAATAAAACAATTAGTTATTGGTCAGAGAAATTGCAATGGAAGGAAGTTTTAGTTCTTATCTTTTTATGACCCCTGTATCTGTACCGATTTCCATTTTTATGCATTGTGTGCGCGTGCGTGTTATTGTTAGTATGCGTATGCATATTCCCTCTCCCTACATATATACAGTTTTATTACAACGAATTAATATATATATATATATATATATATATATATATATATATATATATATATATATATATATATATATATATATATATATATATACACACACTTCCTATGTTGTGTAGAGTTCGCGTGTGTGCTTGTGGGTAGTCTATTGTATTTGTTTTTACCAGTATATATATATATATATATATATATATATATATATATATATATATATATATATATATATATATCTTCATTCTCCATAGATACTTGTGTATTTGTGTATGTGTGTGTTTGTGTGTGTGTGTGTGTGGTCTGACCCGTGTAATTGGCCATTATGTGTATATGCTGTGGGTTTAAGTGTGTGGGATTTTATAGTGCTGGTTTAAATTTGATTATGGAGTTTTTTTCAGTATTTGTAGGTAAGAATAATTGTTTGTTTTATATATTGCCATAATTTTAAATTTACCTTATGTCTCTGTGTGTGTATGTGTGTGAGTGTGTGAGTATGTGAAGGTTGTTCTAGAAGTTTTTGAAAAATCTTTTGTTCATATGATTGATTGATGCCTTGTCTACGTCTTATAAACCTTTTTCAGGTCATTTAAAGCCAGAAAATATTTTTAGATTGTAATAACATTTTTTTTAATTTTAGATAATAATGGTTTAGTGATACTGATTAACTCTTTGCTAGCGGAAGCAGCTGTGGTTTCATGTCTCTTCCAAGGGTATTTGCGTCTAAATGAATTTAATGAACCCAAACGGGAAATCGGAACTCTGTTCTCCGATTAACAATTCCGTGGCATTATCCATTTCACCACTCGCACATCCAAGCTTAGAGCTTTGTTCATCTGAATTCATACCATCTTCATATAACCATCAAGATATTTTTATATTCCATCCTATTATGATCGATACAAAATTATCAGCACTTACTTGACAAAATCTTTTATTCAAATAAATTCGTAGCATCTTTATTCAGCCCTCAAATTATTTCTCATGACTTCTATGTCCTTGTCGTCACCTCTCAGTGAAAATATGCCGTCCATCAGATGAGGTTGTAGTAAATGTTTCCATTATTATTTTAGCAAAATCTTTTATTCAGTTAAATTCATAGTATGACGTCATCTCTTCTTGAATCAAATTTACTTTTTCCATTATTAAAAACAAAAAATGTGACATTCTTGAAAGTTTTCAATATCTTGAACATTACTGGAACATTCTTACAAGACAAGTGTAGTTACATGGAGACAAATCACTATCTATAAAAGGCAGGATGTGTTTGTGTGTGTAACGAATGCACAGCCGCAATTTTCGACGAATTTGCACCAAAATTTACATGCATATACTCCAAGTTAGCAGCAAAGCTCCCATCGATAGCGGAAATAATCGATTTTTTCATGCTTCTACGGCAGTTTTCATGTAGTTTGCGGCCATTTTCTACTGGCCAGAGTGAGAGCCTATAGCTGGCTGCCACGAATAGGCAGGAAGATTCTATTGGCCAGCGTGAGCGCCAACAGTTGACTGACACGAATGTTAACTAGCATGCTAGCATGCAAAAAAAAAAAAATCGATAGCTGCATTCGTCACAAGCGGGAAAAATTTAAATCTGCATGGCACTTTACTCCAATTGGCTCATTCGCTTGCTTAAACTCAACGTTGACTCTGATTCCGCAGAACTAGGTTGGGTGTGAAAAATTATTTGTTGTTAACATTCTTTTTTCATTCGGTTTTTCCAGTTACGAGTCCTTTTTTAAAGCTGATTGTTTTGTGTTCATTTTGTTTAGTTCTTTTTTCGTAACAGATTTAATGTTTAGTATAGAGCTTAGAAAAATTCGCAGTGTGAGATAGGCAAGAAGTAAGACATGTAGCAACATCAGCACGACAAAGGGCACTCCTTTAAAGGCAAGGAAGGGCAAAAATATTTTAAGTCAAGTGATAGCGATTGCTGTATGAGTCGTACGATTTTTGAATCAAGCACGGGCAACGCCGGGCCATGCTGCTAGTATAAGTATAAAATGAACGTGACAAGGTCTGGAGAATAAGTCTCACACTTGTAGAAACGGCAGAGGGAAACTAAGTCACGTCGGTGAGAATGTGACTAAAGTCGAGATTAGGAATGATTACATTGCCGACCCTACTTTGGATTTTGTCAAGAATTTCATGATGTACAGCAGGAGCACCAGACCAGATATGGCAACAGTATTCAATGCACGGAAAGAAATGTTTGAATATTCGTTTTCTTACGTATATTAGTGCATTCTATTTTGAATTCTATCAAAAGAGAATTTTAACATAAAACAATAATTTCTAGCCAGACACACAATATATGTATGCACGTACGCACGCACACACACACGCACACACACGCATATATATATATATATATATATATATATATATATATATAGTCAAACCTAGAGAGCCAGACAAACCTACCAAGGTTTCTCCTAAGCGGATCGTCAGGGAAATCATTGGTAGGTTTGTCTGGCTCTCTAGGTTTGACTAGGTCCGCTCTACTTTTGTATTGAGCACTTTTTTAGTTAGTTGATTACTCGTGTCGAGGTTTTTTCTTTGGGTTTTGGATCTGTATGTTGTACGCTTATTTTCGACAGACGTTCATGTTCATAGCTCTTTCTTTTTTTAAAACCTTTTTTTCTTTCGATATTGATTTGATCATTGGCAAATGAAGAAACCGAAGCTTTTCCGAAACGTGTGTAGTTACCTATATATATATATATATATATATATATATATATATATATATATATATATATATATAGTACAGGCAATAGATCCGTTTGTATATAATCCATGTGTATCCTAATATCAAATATTAAAACTGATCCACAAAGAGAGCTCAATGTATTTATTATGAAAGACTATATAAATTACAGACCCCAAAAATCAAAAATTACCTCATGTGGATATAGGTCTATTTCAGCCAATGCTAAGTACGTTGGTCATATTCAACACATCAGTCCATCCACCGGGGTTGAAAAAGACCAACGTATTTATCGTTGGCTGAAATAGATTTATACCCACATGAGGTAATTTTTGATTTTTTGCCCTATAATTTATATATATATATATATATATATATATATATATATATATATATATGTATGTGTGTGTGTGTGTGTGTGTGTGTGTGTGTATGTGATGTGTGTGTGTGTGTGTGTGTGTGTGTGCAAATATATAGAAAAATAGGAAAGAACACGTTAGGTTAATAATCCGAAGTTCTTTAGTATATTTGTTTTTATTTTTTTAAAATAGTGCTCAATACATAAGTAGAGTCTAAATTATATATATATATATATATTTTTTTTTTGTCATCTACAGACAGACTGTTTCGCTGTTTCACAGCTCATCAGTGTGGCTAGACATTCGGTTGCCTCTAGCTAGGATCGAAACCCGACTGAATTTGCGTAAATATAAAAGTGAACATAGAAGTCAACACTTAGAGGCGACAGTCTGTTTCATGCTAGATGCAATCGTCAGGCCACCATATATATATATATATGTATTGGCTGCAGATCGTATCCGAGTACGCCTGTCTACTAGGGTGGCTAGGCAATCATTGTTGCACGGTCAATAATATTGCTGAATCTTTTTGGGATTTTAGCAAGAATCTTTAAATAAATAGCAGGAGCATCCAACAATAATGGAAGCAATATTCTAAGCATAGCAGCTGATCTACCATTTTATTATTTTCAGAAGTGTCTGCGGTCTTATGAGAAGACGGAAGAGGAGTAAAATTTTTCACAGATTTTTTTTTTATGTTTATTTTCTGAATTACATTTTTTTTAATATTTTTATTTCTACTTTTCTATTTTTATTTCTCTTAAACGAAGTCATGTGGTTAAAGGTTGCGAAATGGAAGAACCAAACTCATTAAACGAACTGGTTCATGACAAAATCCTCTTAACTATATCTTCACGCTTATATCGGTAGGAGTGTGTGCTGAAAAGTTCTCGTCCCAATCCGCTACCCTCAAATCAGTTTTTTTTTTCCTTGCGACAGTACTTGTCAGAGTCAGTTCGTATTTATTTAAGCCATACGCAGCAAGAAATGCAGGGACCCTGTATGGATAGGACTAAAAAATACAGTATTAACGGTTGTGCTACTCTAGCTCGTTTACCGTTACGTCTCGACGAGGCGAGTAAATAATTGAGCGTCGATCCAAAACTTTTAAATAGAGCTTGGTTATTTTTTTTTTGTCCAGATTCTCATTTTGATTACTACATTTCAAAACTGAGACGTCGTCCTTCAGTGTTTCCAGTTTCTTTCTATTACAAGTCTCTATATTCCCCAGTATCCGTTTTCTTTTCTTTTTTTCTCTCCACCCGTCAAACGCACATAAACACGTCTGCTTTAACAGGAGTTAATTTCATTCATCTGTTTTCGGTTGGGTGTACTTCCTGTGGGCTAAACAAGTCAAGCGTAAAATTCGAAAGCTGCAGACAACACAATAGGCGTAAATCCCAAGAGTGACGAACAACAACAAAAAAAAAAAAAAATGTCAACGTAGCCAACTTTAAAAGAGTGATGGATATTGTTTTTCTAGAACAAATCGTCACTATAAAATCTATAATTATTAACCCTTAACTTCCGGTTAGTTACTTCACAGACGACAAACAAAAAAAAAAAAAGCAAAAAAAGACGAATTCCACCATGTTCAAATTACGAGACTTCCTATATAAGGACAAAACTATCAGATGCTTTTGCTGTAATTTCTATCATTACGTGATTAGTACGCGATAGCAATGAAACCCCAGAAGGAACAAAGGAGTCTGGTAACAGTAATTCTTCTTCATAGGCGATGACCTCACAGAAAACGTAGTTCTTTACAACTTCCTGTTCTTTGTACCAGTTGACAAATGTTGTTTGTTCGTTATTTCTCCGGAACCATTTTTGTCAATATCAGTCTGAGGTGAGATATTGTAATTATTTACATTATTTACATTGTTCGGACTGTTATCCTCATCCTTATTGCCATATTCACGACGTTTCGGCCGTTGTACGGTCCGGCTTTCTCCAGGATCTGTCAATATTTTTGAGATGAGATATTGTAATTATTTACATTATTTACATTGTTCGGACTGTTATCCTCATCCTTATTGCCATATTCACGACGTTTCGGCCGTTGTACGGTCCGGCTTTCTCCAGGATCTGTCAATATTTTTGAGATGAGATATTGTAATTATTTACATTATTTACATTGTTCGGACTGTTATCCTCATCTTTATTGCCATATTCACGACGTTTCGGCCGTTGTACGCTCCGGCCTTCTCCAGGATCTGTCAATATTTTTGAGATGAGATATTGTAATTATTTACATTATTTACATTGTTCGGACTGTTATCCTCATCTTTATTGCCATATTCACGACGTTTCGGCCGTTGTACGCTCCGGCCTTCTCCAGGATCTGTCAATATTTTTGAGATGAGATATTGTAATTATTTACATTATTTACATTGTTCGGACTGTTATCCTCATCTTTATTGCCATATTCACGACGTTTCGGCCGTTGTACGCTCCGGCCTTCTCCAGGATCTGTCAATATTTTTGAATATGAGGTATTGTAATTATTTACATTGTTCGAACTGTTGTCATCATCTTTATTGTCATATTCAAGATTTCAGCAGTTGTACTCTCCGGCCTTTCTTCAGGTGATTGGAATTTCGAACTGAATTCTTTATTTCGTCCACCGAGGTAGACGCAAAGACACATGACCCAGTGGATACAATCATTAGCTGAATCCCGTCACCTGGTCCAAAGAGCTGTGAGTTCAATACCTGGTTACTGCAGTGGTGAACCAAAACTTGGAGAATTGAGTTAAAAGGGAGATAACTGAGAAGAGACATGGCACGTGGAACTAGAACAATCTACCTCCAGTGGACATAATAAAGGGTTCAGTTTGAAATTCCAATCACTTGACGAAGCTGGGAGTGTACAACGACCAAAACGCCGTGAACATAACAATAAAGATGAGGATAACAGTCCGAATAATTTAAATTACATTTTAGTCAAGTATATTATGCGCTGTTTTCCTTTGTCCCTTTTTCCCTAAATCTGTCCTGTGAGTATCAAATTTCCCAAGCCCACCTTCCCCATTATATGCACCAGAAATTTCAACTGTCTGTTCCTGATGTTAAGTATAAGTTTCCTTTTTGTTTCCATTTTCTCCAAAACCTCGTTGAGGCTCACATATTCGGTCCATGGTATCCCCAACATCAATCTAAAGAACCACATTTTTGTTGCATCAAGTCTCTTCGTCTTTGAGGAGATTGTCCGGCATTTGCTGCCACACAGAAGGACAGATATCACGTAATAATCCAGTATGCTTTTCCTTCTCTTAATAATCTGCATAGCTTTTGGAATACATCTTTGGCCATTCCAATGCGTCTTCGGACCTTAGTGTCCTACTTTCCGTCCTCTGCCAAAACACTTCCCAGATATTAAATTTTTTTAGATTGTTTGGTTTCCGTAACTGTAATGGTCAAACTAAATTTAGACGTTTCCATGCAGGAAAATTTGGTATGCATCAGAACAGTTAGTGTTACTTATTAGTCAAAATTTATAAAACCTTTTTCTTAAAACAGTTTTTCAGTAGATTAGACATCTCAACTCCACTATCGTTTTAATAGCGATAGGAATTTTCTTAAAACATTTTTTAAAAGCAATTCACCCCCAAGCTAGGCGGGAGTACCAGTAGAGCAACATACTGTTGGATTTGTTCAGCAGAATCCGTCTTGGACATTTATAAATCTACCATTCGTCGAGAATTGATTATTACTACTATATCGGGTCTGGTGCTTCTGCTATGTATCTCGATAAAATCCAAAGCAGGGTCTGCAATGTAATCGGTCCTAACCTGGCATTTTAATCACTTTTCCTACCGTCATGACATGGCTTCCCTGTGGGTTTTCTGTAAATATTTTTCTAATGAGCTTTCCTCCTTGGTGCTTCGACTGCATAAATGTAAGCGTTCTACTAGATTGGCCGTTAGGTCTCATAGGTGAATTAGCTAGACGTAACTCTAAGTTCTATTTTAATACTATTTTTCTCGGATTCCTCGCCTGTAGAACACTCTTTTGGTTTCTTGCTTCCCTGTTTCACACAATCTTAAAAAGGGTAATGCAACGCCAATCGCCATCTTCTGTCTTTCTGAATCCTGTTTTTTTTTTAATTCTCCCTTCTCAGAAAAAGCATCTCTTTCACTCCCAGTAACCTCTTGCTTATAAGTGGCATTATCGCCTTCCTTGGAGTGAAATGATAAACCGTTTTTTTTTCAATTTATTTTTATTCGGTAATGCAATTTGTGATTATGTAGCCCTAGTCTGTATGTTATAATTATGACGAATTATGAGAAAGATTTCTAAGATAAACTCATTTGAAGCCATTTGTAATCACTGATATGAGAAACCGGTTGCATGCAAATTATAGTTTAGACATTTCTGACATCCATATGAGAGTCTCGACTTTTCAGAACAGTCTTTTGGTTTTGTAGCCACTTGTGGTGTTGGGCGAAACTATCTTTCCTATACTACATTAGTCTTAATTGATTCAGGCACGAGGCGTAGGAAAATGTTAAAAAAAAAAACCAACAGGCTCTTTGGATGAGAAAAAACACCAGTTAAGAAATGTATTAATGTTTATAGCCAAACATTTCTGTATCAATCAAAAAGGTTGATTTTTATGCAAAGAAATATCAATTTTGAGTTTTTTGAACACTTAAACGACGGGAAAAGGTTGTAATATTCTTTTTTTTCAAAAATATTTTGTTGGTAATATTTTTTTCAAAAATGTATTGCTGGTGATATTTTTTCAAAAATGTATAGCTGGTAATATTTTTTCTTCAAAAATGTATTGCTGGTAAAAAATTTTCAAAAAAATTATTGCATGTATTAAAACCTATTTTGATACTTTCATAGTGTTTTGACCCGTTTTCGGGGGTTAAATATTTGCCCATAGCTGGGACCCTGATAAGTTCTACCACCTCGTTTCAGTGTGGACCCAGGAACACGAGCAATTAAGAGTTGGTTTAAGGCTCCTCAAAACCTTCTGGTCAAAGGCCTTGCTGTAGGATGTAGTTTATTGTCATACCCAGGAGGCGGATCTAGTTTAATGTCATCCTCAGAACGAGGATGTAGTTTATCGTCTTACCCAGGACGCGGAGGTAGTTTATCTTACCCAGGACGCGGAGGTAGTTTATCGTCATACTCAGAACGAGGATGTAGTTTATCGTCATACCCAGGGCGCGGATGTAGTTTATCGTCTTACCCTTGACGTGGAGGTAGTTTATCGTCATGCGCAGAACGCGGATGTAGTTTATCGTCATACCCAGGAAATGGCAGCTGAGCACGCTTATCCAGTATCAAGCGTTGTGCCATTCTTGAATATACTCTGAAATAAATACAGAAATTATCAATGAAATTCTACCACTTTAGGGATCACAGTATGCTTACTGCATGCAAATGTAGCGATATTAACAAAAGTCATAAATAATTTTCAATAGGGAGTTCCTTTCCACCCAGCCTGCATACTTTGAGTGCAACGCACTTCCGATCATTGATACTGGAACCATCCCAGCAGCCTATTTTGTTCCTAAACATTGGATATCGTATACTCATGAAGTGAATGGAGTTTTGTTCAAACAGCAGAGACCATTTTTCACTTAAAATGAGAGGAATGAGTTTTATCGTTTTATTTAGTTTTATACAATCCTGGTATATCCTCTTAACATGATATCCCGTGCAAATATTATCATGAATTCTGCGTATTTCATGGGTAACGGTATAGGTCCATCGATACGGTATTATAGTGGATGGAAACCAATGTATTTTAAGGTGTCTGGAAAAATACAGTATGAAAAGGAACGGGTGAGATTAGGATAGAATAGTGAAAACAAGACAGATTCTCTCACGGCCATTACCCCAGCCCTGTGTCACCTCTGTAAAACAAAAAAGATGGACAACTCAAAGGAATTCAATGAAATACAACACTGGATGTGCGGGTAGCGGAACTGTTTTCAGCGCCGATATTGGAATCGGGGAGCCGAGTTCAAATCTCCGCTTCGGGTATCAAAAACAGGTAAAAATTCCATATCCACGAAAAAAAAAATACTGTACGTTCTAATATGACTTAAATAAATGAAAAAAAAAAAAATTATCGTACGAGGCACCAAGTCGTCAACTTCCAAAATTTATAAATTTCTAAAATGTCAGAAAACCGGGCACCTCTAAATAGCCTATGGGGATAAAATTACAAAAATAAATACATTGCACACCGTTTGAGTGGGACATTTATTAATGATTAAAAAATTATTAATGATTAAAAATCTACTTTGGAAATAGAGTCCCTAAATGTACTGGTTTTGGGAGATCTTCAGTGAGGAGATAAAAATATGATACACATGATCCTATGCAACCATTGGATATTGTTTCCATATCTGGTCAGGTGCTGCTGTTAGTCATCTCGAGGTTCTTGACAAAATCCAACGAAGGATCTGTAATGTAATCGATCCTAACTTGGCATCTCGACTTCAGTCACTTTCTCACAGAAGTGACATGGTTTCCCTCTGTCTTTTCTACAAATAATTTTATGGCAACTGCTCTGTCAAGTTTACTCTCCCTGGTGCCCCGACTATAAGAATTTAACCATGTTACTAGATTGGCATCTCGGCTATCTCTGTTTACTGCTGAAATAGCTAAATACAATCGCCACTTCTACTCCAAGAGTTTCTATTCTCGCACTTCCAGACTGTGGAACTCCCTTCCGTTTAGTTGCTTCCCTGATAACTACAACCTTCGAAAATTTAAATGCAACGTCAATTGTCACCTTCTATCTTCTTGAACCCCGTTCAGCTTTTATCCTTTCGTCGGTCCTCTCACTTTCACTCTCTGTAGCCCCCCCCTGCGTACTAGTGGCATTCTCGCCTTGCTTGGGCTCAAATGATTAAAGAAGTGTATTGAAATTGTGTCAACATTTTGCGAGATTTTGAAACATTCCTCGTAGCAAAAACAGCATTTCTTTTGCAATAAAAGGGTCATAAAATTGAAACGTGGATAATAGATGGATATGTAGGGAGACATAATCCCCCATGTCTTTAAGGCCCATGGCATTAAAAATAACACGGGGAACTTCCTGAAGTGTTATGAAATATTGCGCTATACAGAAAGAAAAACCAAAGAATCTGCTATCAGCTTTGGGACCAAACGGTTTGGATGCGATCAGAAAGAAAGGCATGGTAAGAATATAGTTTACCATCCAGCGAGATGATTCTTAGAAAAATAGAATACCTACCAGGTTTTATTATCGGCCGGCGTAATATTAACGATGCAGATGAAACTGTGTTGATGTCTGATTCAGAAATAAAAGTAAACAATTAGAAATGTAGTCGAAGAAAAGATGATGATGGCACGCGTAGCTGTATATAACAAGGGTCAGCTTAAGGTGTTAATTGCATATCGGGGATATTAAGATCAAGCAGGTGCAAAAATATAACTGCCTGGGCAGTATAGTAAGAGATATGGAAAGCGTGATGAAAATATGCATAGGAAGAACGACAAATATTTTCTAAAACTGCGTAAGGTGTTAAGGACCGAAAAATAGCATTAGAACCAGAAAAGAATTTTGAACTGCTACGTAATGTCTAAGATTCAGTAAACGCTGTACAATTTCGTTACAGATGAAAAAACTTTAAGTGAACAATATAGATATATTGGAAACATGAAAAGAGTGCTGGACTGCTATGTAATGTCAGAGAGAGAGAGAGAGAGAGAGAGAGAGAGAGAGAGAGAGAGAGAGATCGAGAGAGAGAGAGAGAGAGAGAGAGGGGGGAAATAGAGATCGAGAGAGAGAGAGAGAGAGAGAGATCAGAACATTATCATTGATAACCCTCTCCTCCAATTTGCGTATCCTAGTTGCTATATTCGTAATACTTGATATGATGCAAAAATTATCACAATCATTAAATCGGTCGATAATTACTTATACTGGGACTCACTAAGTAATCCATAATATTTTAATTTTTGAAATCATATTTATTTTAGGCATATGATTTTTAAAAACTATATCTAAATCTTTGATTGTCTTTCAATCATTCCTTCGAACCTGCTATCCTCTTTCGCCGCATATTTGAGGCAGGCTGCGCTGTTTTGGAACCAAGGGGTGGAAAAATAACATTAGAAACAAAGAAAATAATGCTGGGCTGCTATATAACATCGAATCTTCAATATGCCAATGAATGCGCCGGACAATATCCTTGTAAATGGGAAAATTAATTGAAGGTTCTCCGATGTGGTTCCATTAAGGAATGGAAATAACACAATGGAAAGAGCCTATGACAAATGAAAATTATTTTTTAAAATAAAATAGAAACTACAATAACGAAAAGATAGCTTCATCTCTTTGCACACATAATAAGAAAAGAAGGTTTGGAGAATGTAACAAGTCAGAGATCACTGCTCCTGTTTCATTCGTAATCGGATTGAAGAAGTCAAAAGAGAAACGATTCGGGACTTAAAACTATGACGACATATTTATTACAACGTTTCGGCCGTTGTACCCTCCGGCCTTCTTCAGGTGATTGAAATATCGAACTGAACCCTTTTATTTCGCTCGCTTGGGTAGGCTGTACTAGTTACACGTGCTATGTTAAATGGATGTTAGTTATCAATTATCTCCTGTTAAGGCAGTGGAGAAATTGCAGAGGGGAATTAACAGGGGAAGATAACTGACAACTGACATCCATTAATCATGGAACGTGGGACTAGAATAGTCTGCCCCAGTGAGCGAAATAAAGGGTTCAGATAGACATTCCAACCAACCGAAGAAGCCCGGAGCGTACAACGGCCGAAAAATTGCAATAAATATGGCGACAAAGATGAGGACTATTGTCCGATTAATGTAAACAGTGTACATAATACCTCACCTCAGAAATATAGACAGATATTAAAACTATGAATACATCACTATGTATCGATGCTAAAAAAGAAAATATCTGCAAGATACGCTCCGTGATTCAACGAAGAAAGTGTGGCCGCTGTGTTAGCCTGATATTACAACTACAGAGCTACCTCGGTTCCAGACCATAATTTGTTCTAAAACCGAATTGTTCAAAAACCAAATCATTTTCCCCCATTACAAAAAAAAAAAAAGAAAAAAGAAGGTACTCTACAATAAACACTATTTACATTATTCCGATTATTGTCCTCATATTTATCGCCATATTTATCACAACGTTTCGGCCGTTGTACGCTCCGGCATTCTTTAGGTGGTTGGAATGTCGAACTGAACCCTTTATTTCGTTCGACGGGATAGACTGTTCTAGTTCCACGTACCATGTCTAATGGATGTCAGTTATCAATTATCTCCTGTTAATGCACATCACCAAGTTCTCCACTACATTAAATATAGCAACAAAGATGAGGCCAATAGTCCGAATAATGTAAATAGTGTACATAATACCTCATCTCAGAAATATAGACAGATACGGAAAGGCCGAAACGTTGTAATAAATATGACGACAAAGATGAGGACAATAGTCAGAATAATGTAAATAGTGTACATAAAACCTCATCTCAGAAATATAGACAGATACGGAAAGGCCGAAACGTTGTAATAAATATGACGACAAAGATGAGGACAATAGTCAGAATAATGTAAATAGTGTACATAATACCTCATCTCAGAAATATAGACAGATACGGAAAGGCCGAAACGTTGTAATAAATATGACGACAAAGATGAGGACAATAGTCAGAATAATGTAAATAGTGTACATAATACCTCATCTCAGAAATATAGACAGATACGGAAAGGCCTAAACGTTGTAATAAATATGACGACAAAGATGAGGACAATAGTCAGAATAATGTAAATAGTGTACATAATACCTCAGCTCAGAAATATAGACAGATACGGAAAGGCCGAAACGTTGTAATAAATATGACGACAAAGATGAGGACAATAGTCAGAATAATGTAAATAGTGTACATAATACCTCATCTCAGAAATATAGACAGATACTGAAAGGCCGAAACGTTGTAATAAATATGACGACAAAGATGAGGACGATAGTCAGAATAATGTAAATAGTGTACATAATACCTCATCTCAGAAATATAGACAGATACTGAAAGGCCAAAACGTTGTAATAAATATGACGACAAAGATGAGGACAATAGTCAGAATAATGTAAATAGTGTACATAATACCTCATCTCAGAAATATAAACAAATACTGAAAGGCCGAAACGTTGTAATAAATATGACGACAAAGATGAGGACAATAGTCAGAATAATGTAAATAGTGTACATAATACCTCATCTCAGAAATATAGACAGATACGGAAAGGCCGAAACATTGTAATAAATATGACGACAAAGATGAGGACAATAGTCAGAATAATGTAAATAGTGTACATAATACCTCATCTCAGAAATATAGACAGATACGGAAAGGCCGAAACGTTGTAATAAATATGACGACAAAGATGAGGACAATAGTCAGAATAATGTAAATAGTGTACATAATACCTCATCTCAGAAATATAGACAGATACTGAAAGGCCAAAACGTTGTAATAAATATGACGACAAAGATGAGGACAATAGTCAGAATAATGTAAATAGTGTACATAATACTTCATCTCAGTAATATAGACAGATACTGAAAGGCCAAAACGTTGTAATAAATATGACGACAAAGATGAGGACAATAGTCAGAATAATGTAAATAGTGTACATAATACCTCATCTCAGAAATATAGACAGATACTGAAAGGCAGAAACGTTGTAATAAATATGACGACAAAGATGAGGACAATAGTCAGAATAATGTAAATAGTGTACATAATACCTCATCTCAGAAATATAGACAGATACTGAAAGGCCAAAACGTTGTAATAAATATGACGACAAAGATGAGGACAATAGTCAGAATAATGTAAATAGTGTACATAATACCTCATCTCAGAAATATAAACAGATACTGAAAGGCTGAAACGTTGTAATAAATATGACGACAAAGATGAGGACAATAGTCAGAATAATGTAAATAGTGTACATAATACCTCATCTCAGAAATATAGACAGATACTGAAAGGCCAAAACGTTGTAATAAATATGACGACAAAGATGAGGACAATAGTCAGAATAATGTAAATAGTGTACATAATACCTCATCTCAGAAATATAGACAGATACTGAAAGGCCGAAACGTTGTAATAAATATGACGACAAAGATGAGGACAATAGTCAGAATAATGTAAATAGTGTACATAATACCTCATCTCAGAAATATAGACAGATACTGAAAGGCCAAAACGTTGTAATAAATATGACGACAAAGATGAGGACAATAGTCAGAATAATGTAAATAGTGTACATAATACCTCATCTCAGAAATATAAACAGATACTGAAAGGCTGAAACGTTGTAATAAATATGACGACAAAGATGAGGACAATAGTCAGAATAATGTAAATAGTGTACATAATACCTCATCTCAGAAATATAGACAGATACTGAAAGGCCAAAACGTTGTAATAAATATGACGACAAAGATGAGGACAATAGTCAGAATAATGTAAATAGTGTACATAATACCTCATCTCAGAAATATAGACAGATATATTACAATAAAATTGAAAAAGAAAAGCACAGCACAACACACGAATGCATGCAACACGGCGGTCGACTCAGAAATGATTTCGTTCGGATTAACTCTTTTCGGCAATATTGTTTGTGAAATTTTTTGTTCGATAACCGAGGAATTGTGATCTCGAATTTTTCTGTTGGAAAACTGATTTGTTCGACATATGAGACTTTTGGGAACCGAGTTTGCTCTGTATAATGGATTCTATTCTCATTCGGTTTCTAAGCCTGGATTAACGCTTATCATGCATCATTATCGTAATACACTATTCTCCTCCACTATTCTTGTCCACATTTGGCACTGTGCCAGGACTTTAAGAGTTAAACATTAAGAACAATGTTTTGTACTGTGCAGCATTCGAGGTATTTGAAGTTTTATTAATAGGTAGGTATCTGTAACACTAACATTTGTAAAATATGTCTGAAAACAGTATTAAAAATTTGTAACACTAACTTTTGGAAAAATCTGGAAAAAAACAAAAAGATTAAAACCGTTTTTTTTTTCTAAAGCGAAGAATTCAAAATGGATGAATAGATAGATAGATAAAATAGATAGATAAAGCTGGTGTCGCTAAGATGTTTCGATGGCGTTTGAATTTCTGTGCATATTAGCGACTACAAATTCTTAGATCCCGGGAAGAAGAGAGAGAGAGGGAGAGAGAGGGAGAAAAAATAAATCAACATTTTTTTTTTTTAGAGAAGTGATGAACGAATGTGCCAAGATAATATTATAGAGAGGGAGCAGAGATATGAACAGGAAGACATGCTGAAGGCAATAAATAACTCGTAAATAGAATATCAAAATTTGCCTAGGAAAATAACTTCAGGGTCAGTGAGGATCCGTTGCAATTATCTGTGTATTGATTTATTTTTTAAGCTAGAAAGGAAAGGTAGATATTTTGGTTATGTCAATATCATTTTTTTTGTATACGCGCGACTGGTCTCCGTTCAAGTTTGATAGCAGGAACAACAGTACATGATATTATAATAATTTCGCTTACACACACACACACACACACACACACACACACACACACACATATATATATATGCAATGTTATCGGTCCTGAAATGGCATCTCGGCATCAGTCACTTTACTACCATCGTTACCTAGCTCCCCTGAGCCTGTTCTATACATTATTTCATGGTAATTGTTCTCGTGAACTTTCCTCTATGGTACCTAGACTTTATGAATTTAAGCGCAGTACTCGATTGGCGGTAAGGTCTCATCGTTTTACAGTTGAAATGGCGATATGTCTGATAATGTGATAATCGATAGGAACGAATTGAAAACTGACTGTTGCAAAATTCAAATAGTGTAGCTGTCAATTTACTTCTGAATATATATATATATATATATATATATATATATATATATATATATATTCATACATGTTTCATTAAATAATATAAACAAGTGTTGTCTATATATTTTATGTAAGTTCTTTTCATATCGTCTGATAAGCTTAATAACATTATCATTAAACAATGAAAGAAAATCACAATATTGATACATATTTTTTAATCCAATCTAAGCTTTCGGCTTACATAAGCCATTATCGAAGATGACAATTACACAATATATTAAGCAATACACGAACAAGAAATTGGTGATAGTCTGTTTTTGTTTACATGGATGATTTCCAAGCAACGATAAACACGTGCATATAAGACGCTGAAAGCGAAAATCGCACAACAGCTCATGACGTCACACATGACCACGCGTGAGTGAATCCGATCAGTATTGAGTATGGAAAGCCGTTGGTATGAACCAATGGCTTCTGTTACTAATTATAGGCATTTAAGGATATTTGTGGAGATTTCATAGTTTATTTTGTTCAGGTTAGGTTTCAACTGTTTTATGTATATAGCTTCAAGAATTTTTAGTTTTTGTTTATTCTTTTCATGTTTAAGTATAGTTGTGTTTTCGACAAGGATATATATGAAGAAAAATATGGAAAAAACAAAATCCGAATATGCAAGTTTACTGTTTTATTATTGTTTTAATGTCGTCGAAAGACGTTTCGGTCTAGTAGACCTTCTTCAGGACACATTTATTAAAACACAACTAGACGATACCCAAGTCAACATGAAAAGACGATAGACATAAGAATAATCAAAACAAAATAAATGAATTTTAAGATCAGCGTTCCTTTTTGCAATGCGATCACGTGGGCGTCACGTGGTCGTCACGTGGGCGATGTTGTGAAAACATATTTCTATTATTAATGAAAAAGAAAAATTTTCACTTGAAATGTAAAGTTTCCAAGTAGAGTTTTGATGTCCAAGCAGAGCTTGATGTAGTCAGGGAAAATGTGTGAGGATGATTTCAAAATATTAGACAAGCTCGAGGGAACGATTTTCTCATATAAACAGTTCGTTAAGAAATCCTTACTGTTTTTACAGGAATACGCGGAGATCAACAGATTCTTATATTTACGTATAAGTCATACTGTCGGAATTATCTCCATATATATATATATATATATATATATATATATATATATATATATATATATATATATATATATATATCCTCTGGGGAGGATGTGTGGGTTTGTAAACAGTGACTATTACGGCTAATGATGCAAGACTCTTCGGTAAATCGAATCGAGTTCTCTCAGTCATTGTGTGTTTATCTAAAAATAAATACGCTTAAATTCACCTTCTTCACTGCCGTGCGCCAACGGCTTCAGGGGAAAATTTCCGACTGACGCGAATTCAGCCGGTTTTCGATTCTAGCCAGAGGCAACCGGACGTCTAGCCACACTGATGAGCTGTGATACAGCGAAACAGTCTGTCTGTGGATGACAATATATATATATATATATATATATATATATATATATATATATATGTATTATAAAAAAAATTCAGAGACAATATTTTGACATTTGTATAAAGCCTTATTCTAAAATATATTTTGCTATTTTGTTCCATTAACATTTCACTTCTTTGAAGTTGTAAATTTCAAGGTCGATTTTACTGTTTTTAAACTACAATTCGACCTTGCGAACAGAAACACTCCTCTGTGGCTCAATCGGTAAAGCACGTCAGGCTATATGACGGTTCCGTATAAGATACAAGTTCGATTCCTGTCGCAGGACGCATATTTTCTATGAAGATTTCTCGGACATTCAGGTCGGTAAATGTCGTTAATACTATTTATTCTTAGCAGAGCATTTAAATATTTGTATCTATAAAAAGAACGTATAAACATAAAACATGTCTTAAAATAATATGAAAGGTTCAGTGTTTAATATATATATATATATATATATATATATAGTAATTCATTGAGTCTAGAAGTATCCTCAACAGAATGCAAAAAGCACTGGACGGCCGTTTTGTCCTATTTGGAATTCATCAGCAGTACACATCCCCTACCGAGTATCGAACCCGGACCGTTCGATACAACACAAGCGTCATACCAACTGTACGTCGGTGACGAAGAAGAAACTGACGACACTCGATATAGCGCTGCTACTCACAAACTCCGTGGTGATACTCATCCAAGTATGCAAACCCAATGGGTTGTGCCCCCAGAGCAAAGTCTTCCTTCCCCTTAGCCGCCGCTCCCTCGCCGAGCATTAGCTGGGTCAAGAAAGGATAACCAAGTGGTAGAATTTTGAGGAATTAGGATAATCATATAGCAATTTATCGAGTCTAGAAGAAACCTTCAACAGAATGCAGAAAGCACTGGGCGGCTGTTTCATAAGAAAAAGACAATTGGGGAAAAGAACAAGTCTTAAAGAATGAAAAGAAAGTGAAAATGAAATATAAAAGAAACACAAAATAAAGAAAGAAAAATGCAAATGAAACAAAAGAAAAGAAGCAAAAAATAAGAATCTCCAACGCAATAGTCATTAAAATGAATTTTCCAATGTCACCTTTTAAACAAATTAGAAAAAAGAATTAACCAATCGAGAAATGTTTTCTTGGAAACTCGAAAAAAAAAAAAAAAGGTCCGTTTCTTTTCCACCTCGGGACATAGATCAATTCTTATAAGTAAGAAAATAAGTGTAAAATAAAATACGATAAAGTGAAACGAAACGAAAGAACAATTCGAACTAATGAATGTGACATGTAGGAGACTGACAGATGGAAATGGATCGGCGGATAAGTTTCGCTTGACACTCGGGAAATCTTAGAAAAAAAAAAAGAAAAATTTCTTGACGAACTGTTTGCTCAGCTGCACGGGATTTATTGAGAATTCGAAAACATTTCGATTTCTTTAGAGTAGTTTTCGTATTTGCTTTTCACGTGTTCGTCATTGTGTAGATATGGGCATGTGTCGAATTCCAATCCTTCCTCGTCTTTCCTTTCTCTGTCCTCTTCACTCTCTTCTATTCTTTGCTTTTCTCTCTTCATCTCTGTCCTTTTCTCCCTCCTTTCTCTTTCCTCTTCTCTCCTTTTCTCTCCTATACTCTCTACTCTTCTTTTCTCTCCTCTTCTCTCTCGTCTTCTAATCTCTACTTTCTCTCTCTTCTTCTCTCCACATCTCTCTCCTCTTCTCTGTTACCTTTACTACTTTTATCTGCTCTTCTCTTTTTTCTCTCTCTTCTCTTTCATTATAGCTCCTCTCCTCTTCTCTTCTCTTTCCTCTTCTCTCCTTTTATCCCTTCTTCTCTTTTCTCTCCTTTCTCTCTCCTCTTCTCTCCTCATCTCTTCTTTTCTGTCTCCTTGCTCTCTCCTCTTCTCCCTCGTCTTCTTTTCTCTCCACTTCTCTGTCCTCTTCTCGCCATTTCTCTACTCATCTCTTCTTTTCCTCTCCTCTTCTCTCTTTTCCTCTCCTTTTCTTTCTCTTCTTCTATGCTCTTCTCCTTTTTCTTTCTCCTCTTCAATGTTACACTCCCTCTTCTTTCCTAATCTTTCCTTTCTCCCTCTTCATCTCTCCTTTCTCTTCTCTTCTCACTCTCTCTTTCCTATGCGTATGCGTGTATTCTCGTAGGTGTATTCACACACACACACACACACACACACACACACACACACACACACACACACACACACACACACACAAATATACAGGGTCACCCCAAAAAACGGGAACTTTTTAACAATCCAATAAAACCAAGAGTGATGGAAGAAAAATATTTAATTCATAGTAATTGAAACCTTAAAACATGCCATTTAAGAAACAATGATGGAATTTTCATTTTTTAAAAATGACGTCCTGTAGATGGCATCCTCCTGTATGAATGCATTCTTGAAATCTGCTGTTGAGATTCCTCATTGACTGCTGCAACATCTCAGCTGGGATATTGTGAATTTCATTCTCGTTACTAAAATGGCGAAATGTTTACTTGCTCAAGGTCACTGTCTCGCAGTGTTGCCACTTGCTCATGTCTGGCAATACGCACTTCAAAAATTCCCGTTTTTTGGGGTCACCCCATATATATATATATATATATATATATATATATATATATATATATATATATATATATATATATTATAACATTTTTATCACTTCAAACGTTATTTTTAGTGGATACTAATATTTGAGTAGACACTCCCTTTATTTAAGATTATCTTTATTTTCGTCTACCGGCCTGAATATTCGAGAAATTTTATTAAGAAAAAATAGACGCTCCCTGGCAGGATCCGAACCTGCTCAGATCTCTCGAATATCCAGACCTGTTGACGAAAATAAATGATGATACTGTTTAATAAATAAAAGGAGCATCTACTCAAATATGAGTGTCCACTAAAATTACCGCTTAATGTGATCTCTCACTCTCTCTCTCTCTCTCACACACACACACACACACACACACACACACACATATATATATATATTAAAACAACGTAAAAATCGCTACACAATTGCAGTCGTGTTTTGACACATACCAATGCGTCTCTTCAGGCGATTGTAAATTACTGATGAGTGAACTATTAATTTGGTTTCAAAAGCAAAATGCATCCCCTTTTTTCGAAAAAAGTTATAAGAATTCAGAGCTTTACCCTGATCAATCAATCGAATATGACTTACGTTCAATTCAAACTGAGCGAAAAATAAAAAAAATAAAAATATTTCTTAGAAATGGGTCATAACCTGGGGTTATCAGTTAACAGCAGCCAAACATTAAATTGAAGACTGATACAGATGGTTACTGACGGTCAACTTTCCCAAGAAAGAAAAGCGGAAGGGTGGAGAGGTGATTTAACCTAATGCAAACTTTTTATATGATTTGTGGATTTCCTACATAATATTATTTGTAGCTGATAAATAAGAGACCCCTTTAAGAAACTATCCGATTGAGCACTCTAGAGAAAGGGTAATCTGAAGAAAAAACAGTGACTGCTGCTGCTATTAATGCATCGCTCTTCAATTACGAATTCAGCGCTCTTGGCTACTGATGTTTGTATACATCTCGTATATAATACGTTAAAAATTTCCCTTTCTCTGCTGTTCTGCCATGTGCCGGTAGCTTAGAGGTAGAATCTCTTACTTGATGCCAGATCAGTCGAGTTTCGATTCTGGCTTGAAGTAATCGGACGTCTAGCTACACTGATGAGCTGTGATATAGCGAAACAGGCTAGTATGTAGATGACTATACCAACGGCTTCCCATACTTAATACTTCTCGTTTTCACTCTCGCGTGGTCATGTGTGACGTCACGAGCTGCGATGCGATTTTCGCTTCCGCGTCTCGTATAAACGAGTTTGTCGTTGCTTAGAAATCTTTCATGCAACAAAAACAGACTATCATTATTGATTTGAGCGTGTATTGTTTAATATATTGAAATATAATTGTCATATTTGATAATGGCTTATGTAAGTCGAAAGCTTAGATTGGATTAAAAAACATGTATCAATATGGTGTTTTTCTTTCATCTTTCAATGATAATTTTATTATGCTTATCAGACAATATGAAAGGAACTTAAAATAAATAGACAAATGAAAATGGCGTTCATAATTCGAAGAACTATGGACTAATTTGAAAGGAGAATGGGAGAAAATATCCGTTAATGAATGAAAGACATTAATTCGCTCATGTAGCAAAAGATGTCAAGCTGTTATTGAAAGTAATGGTCTACACATCAAGTAGTAATGAATTATGAACGCTATTTTCATTTGGATATGATGTATCCATTATAATCGTATGATTTTGTTAATCGTTCTGATGTTTTGATCATCTATTCTTTTCGAATGTTATATAATTATTCTTATAACTTTATCAAAATAAGTTTATTGAGCTTTATATTTTGGAATTATATAATTTACCTTTATATCCTTATTTTTCCTTGATAAAATGTTCTATGAAGCTTTAAAATAAAAAATTATTTCACATTTAGACTTTTTCTTAACATCGTTCTGATCTTTATGCTCGCTACTGTATATATATATATATATATATATATATATATATATATATGTTTTTTATATATATATATTTTTTTCATATATATATATATATATGTTTTTTTTATATATATATATATTTTTTTTTCATATATATATATTTTTTTTATATATATATATATTTTTTATATATATATATATGTTTTTTTTTTTTTTTGTTTTTTGTTTTTTTTAATCTGTAGGTCTGATGAATTGGATCGTTCTAACGATTCCGATGGAATAAATTACGACCATGGAATATTAGTGTTTAAGTCTTTTTATTATATCCTTACTCTGTCCTGGACATCGAGTTCTACCTGGATCCTATCCTCTTGGAATTATTTTTATACATATATGTATGTGTATATATAATTGCATATGTATGTGTATATTCACCACTATATATATATATATATATATATATATATATATATATATATATATATATATATATATATAATGTACTCTCCCGTCGGTTTCGTCGTATGAGGATCTGACAGCTTAGTTGATTCAGTTATGAAATTTTGTGCGATAATCTTAAGTGGCATTTAAGACACGCTAGTGATTTACAAAGGAGGCCACATATCGAGCAAGAGTGAGGATTATCAGATGAGATCATTGTTAGATTGGCTGACCTTTTAGATCTCGCTTCTTGAAGATGATTCAGACAAGCAGATTGAAAACTGATGAGTCCACGAAAGCACGTTGATCTCAATTCTACCCGCTCCAAGGCTAAGCGTTCACGGGTGTTATGTGGTATATTTAAAGCTGATAAGTTGCTTTTCAGCTTGTCTTTGTATCATAGCCATGGGCGTCCTACATTCCTGTAGCCATGATCTAACTGGCTGTACATTAGGATCTTGCATATATTGCAAATGATAATATCTATCCTTAATAGAAATATTGAAATAACTTAGTTTCGTTGTGTCTGATTTTATTATATAAACATCATAAGTGGAAAATAAATGCTCATTTACATATAGAGAGATAAAAAATATATCGATTGAAGAAATACATTTGATAAAGACAACATTCTATAGATTTGAATACTTTCTTTTTATCATTTTACATGCTAATGTTCTTACCATTTTACAGTCTTTCTCATTCTTTCGATTGTTTATTTTGTTAGCTTTTCTACTGTTTTGACTTGAAAATTGCTTGCGCCATTTTGATTCTTTCTTTTTTTGCTTTAGTATTGTTTCCATTATCATAGCTTTTATAGATGGACTCCACGTTTTCAATTGGATTAAATATCAGGAACGGTTCAAGTGCATTTCCTTAATTTGGTGCCATTGAAATTTTCTTTTAGCATCGGGTGTGATAGTCAACATTTCCGAATGTGAAAAACCATTGTCTTGAACGAATATACTCTTTATCTTAAATGATCTTTCTTGAGACTGACACCCCTGAAAAAGGATCGTTTCTGAGAACTAATTATTTGCAATATTTAAATATTCTTCTCTTACTGATTTTTTTTACTCCTGTGGCAGTGGAGACTTCAGGGGTTATTGGCCCTCGTTCGATGGTGTTCCTTCGGAGGATTGGCGCGATTGCGTCTCGATTAAGGAACGAGCCTCGCGAAACGGAGTGGCTCTTGCAGCGTGTCTCACTGGCGATGGTTCGAGATAATGCTTTCTCCATCATTGCGGCTGGCAGATGATAAAAAAATTGTTTATAGTTACGTTGTTCTGGAATTGTCATCAATGGTCGAGTGAACTTGCTTTGTTTCAATGACTTTTGTTTTGTTATTATTAGTTACTTTGTTCAATAAATGATTTCTTATTTGAAAATTTTGAAAAAAAGAAAAGAAAAGAGTGACACGGTATACAAAGAAAAATTAATGCATACGAATTATTTGGAATAATCCAGAAGGCATTTACGTTTCACCAGAAAGGATATTAAAAGAAATATAAGTTAAATTCATTTAAATCTTATTTATCAAAACTGTAACCTCCTTTATTTTGAAGGAACGAAACCCAAAGGGTAGCTAAATTTTCGATTCCATATTTAAAGAAATCCGGTATTTTCCGCGAAAGTGTTTGAGAGATTCTTTTACCATTACTTTGTGAATGTTCTGTCGCTAACTAAACACGTTCTCGTGATGGAAACAAATGAAAATCTGTTAGTGATAACTCTGTTGACAATGTAGGATCTGAGAAGAAAAAAAAAACGCCAATTTTAACGATCTTAATTTTTTTCACTCGATGTGTGTTTTAATTGTCCCACTGGAGAATAACATATTTCTGCTTAACAAATGATGACATAATGCTTACGTTTACCCGATCAAGTTGTTCACAGTAAACATATGCAATAATGGTCCCCTCAGGTTCCAATAGATCGTCATGGACGACGTCAGTCATATCCCACAAGATAGAAAGCATAGACATCTGTGAATGGAGTCCTGGTTTTGGTCTTGGCATTAGTTTCTCATTTTGGGATAACTGCTGTCTTTTTGTTTTTCCGCTGACATCATCCCCAAGATCCGGACCACAAGACGCCTAATAGAGGATCAATTGCAGTGAAAGGTCAAATCAATGTTCAATACAAAGAATGCTATTCAATGATTTAACTAGTTAGTACTTAATCCTATTCAATGACTTAACTAGTTAATAGTTAATGGCTAACTTGAAAAACCGTACTGCTTTGAAATCAGAAGAACTAGTCTTTTACGCATCTCAGTCCTAAGCGAAAACAGTTTGCTACACGTGTAAGTCACATTAATACCAAACTCCCAAATAAATTCAAATAAGCTTAACTCAAAAACTAAAGTCATTTAGAAAAAACAAAACAAACAAAAAACTCACAAGATTTTCTCATATCTCGGATTTTAAGAAAAATACTTTCGTCTTCTGATGAGTGGATTTTAAAATCTGTGAAACCGCAGGGAGAGATCAGTAATCACTTTATTTATTATTATTATTATTATTATTATTATTATTATTATTATTATTATTAATAATAATAATAATAATAATAATAATAATAATAATAATGCTCTTTTCCTGGATACTGAGAACTGTAATTACGAAAAACTCCTTCCTTAAAAACATTATCGTGCAGAAATATCTTTGTCGGCCGTCTTTAAGTATAACATATTCTTTGTTTTCTGTATATGGGTCATTCCATATAAACTTAACCAAAGTCCCAGGGGCACCATTTGAGATTTTCTTACGAAATCTTAGTACATGGTAACGACCTATGAGAAACAAAAACACCAAAATTTAGATTCCTTAGGCTCTTAGTTCTTGAAATTTACTGTCAATATTTGATGAGATTTTAAGGTTTCTTTTTTTTTCTTCAGAATTATAGTATAAGAAAACCTCCAATTTTTAAGCGTGACTTTTGGGATTTAAAGTCGCCTTATACGCGGAAATATACGGTATTTATTTAATAGGCTGAATATTTGTCAATATGTCATACTTTTCAATGTTACTTTTGAGAACACATGGCACAGTGGATAAAGGCGTTGGTTAGATCCAGTGACAGGACCCAAAGAGTGTGAGTTCAATACCCGGTTAAGGCAGTAGAGAACTTTCAGAATGAAATTAACAGGAGATAACTGATAACTGACATCCATTAAACATGGCACGTGGAACTAGAACAGTCTACCCCAGTGAGCTAAATAAAGGGTTCAGTTCGACATTCCAACCACTTGAAGAAGGCCGGAGCGTACAACGGCCGAAACGTTGTGATAAACATGGCGACAAAGATGAGGACAATAGTCCGAATAATGTAAATAATGTTACATTTTAGAATGTAAAATTTTGAAATGCCAAAGTTAGGAAAATCGTGCTGTTTTGAAATTAGTAGAAATTGGCAGCAATTTTCAATTTTTATTGTCACACTCTGGCCAGCATTCTGCCATATGCCGTGGTTCGATTCCCGTATGCGTGGCTGTCAACAAAACTGACGAAGGCCCTGGTATACGTCCAACAAAGAAACCGAAGGCTAGATATCACACGAAGAAGTCTGGAATCTATCTCTGCCTCGAGATATTGCCCTGGTGAGAAAGACAAGAAATATGTTGGTTTCAATAAACAGATTTTTTTTTAATTCACGGATCGGTTCACCTGGGACTGCCCGAGGGGAAGTAAGTAACACGTGGGTGAACTTCACTGTTACCTCTGTCTTCTCTAACGACAGACTAACAGATCGAATCTCCTCTTCGGCCAGTGCGAATACAGTCAACGTCTGACTCTATATCTCTTTTTACTTATGAAAAATGCGGCTTGAAGTCCCTAACTTCTGGCCAAGTGGCATTTTAACACAAAAGTTATTTTTTATTCCAAAATAGCACCATTTACCAAATTCGGCTCGTCATAATCTTGCCTTCTAAGAAGATACCGAGTTGATATTTGATGGTCCTGTTGTTTAATACATCAACAAAATGATTCTGTTTTTATTTTATCTCTAGTCTATGCAGCTACGTAGTTATAGGCCGAGAAAATTCATTTTTAACATTTTTTAGTGGTTGTTTTACCATCTATAGAATGTAAACCATTGGCAATAAAATAAAAAATAAATTCTCTTCTTGCTCTAAACGTAATTACGCCCGTGGCAGCGACTTATCAAAAATGCGACCTGAAGTCCCTAACTTCCGGCCAAGTGGCACTTTACCCCAATTTTTTTTATTCCCTTTTCCCTAATTTTGGACAAGTGATGTTGTTTTGAAACTCCCGCATTTCGATTTTACTGGTGACAAAGGTGTTTGTCAAAAAAGCTAGAGAGTAGCTCCAGCTTCAAATAATATCATTTAGAGTCCCATTGATTGCATGGGTACCCTGACTATTCGGGCGGTTCCCATATTATCACAGCAGGACATAGCATTACAGTATGTGATGCAACGGAATCCAAAGAGATGTATTATAAAAATGTTTCAAGCCATCGTAAAAATTAATATCCTAACTAGTTTTCAGATCTACTGATAGAAAAATAAATAAAATACGGAATTTGCTATGTGAGCACCGAGAAACATACCCACACAACCGCTCATTCATTATGGGTCGTAATTAAACGACTAAATTAAACAAATTAAATTAACTAGCCCTTTACTTCAAAGCCGGTAGCCTCGACTGAGTGACATAAAAAAAACATTCTCCGCAAATACCGAAAAGGAGTTAAATAATTTCTCGTCAATGATAAAATATTTTTGCAAATTGCGGTACATGTTTAGAGATCTCAGGGTCAAGCTTGGATTTTATCGGGAGGAAATGGTAAAAGCAGAAAATGTAAGAAAAAGGAAAGAATTCTTTCTTTATTTCATAACATTAAAGCAAATGTGAATTCCTAATTAAAAAAAAAAAGACGTCAATCCCTCAAATGAATGCAACTATCGCCATTAATAATTCGTAAAGGATAGATTGTTATGCCAGTGAATAGTATATAATAAATTTATGCGTATGTTTTGATAGCCACTTTTCAAGCTATGTTTTTCCCTTTTGGCTGGTGAGGGGTAATGAGGAAGGGTCATTACGCTCACTTTGATAATGTCCGCGGGGATAGAGTGTTCGTTCTTCAAGGTTCTCAAACCAGGATATATTTTTTTAAAATTATTTATTGGTTTAATTTATATTTCCTTTTCAGAGTCCTGGTCTTCAAATCAGTTCCTTGACTTTTGCTTTTTGCTCCATTTAATAACGAAATTTGTTTTTATTTCGTTTATTTTTAATCATGCAATCTTAATACACAATGTTTGTTTCCTTTCTTGCCTCTGCTTCTAAGTTTCTTTGCGTTTTATTTTTGCTTCTGCGACCTTTCGTGAATTCTGACGGATTTTCTCTCTTCTTGTGTGTTTATTTCTACCTCATGCCCCCCACCCCCATCGCGTCTAACCCCCACTCGCAACATTTTTTGTTTTTATCAATTGTTTTTTTTTTAATCTCTTTTTCTTCGTGGGTTAATTGTTCGCTTTTTTATTTATTTATTTCTTTTATATAATCTTTCTTATTTTGCCCCCTCTTTCTCCAGTTTTATTACGTTAATTTTTTTTTCTATCTATCTATCTATCTATCTATCTATCTATCTATCTATCTATCTATCTACATAAATATAGCACACCTTAAGAGTATATTTCTTCATATATATATATATATATATATATATATATATATATATATGTGTCATTCACAGACAGTACTGTTTCGCTGTATCACAGCTCCTCAGTGCGACTAGACTTCCGAATGCCTCAAGCCAGGATTGAAACATGAAGAAATATACTCTTAAGGTGTGCTATATGTATGGGATAAAGTGCTCAATATCAGAGATATAGCGTGTGTAAATATAAAAGTAAACATTGAAGTCAACACTTAGTGTTTTCTTCAATGTTCACTTTCATATATATATATATATATATATATATATATATATATATATAAAAGTGGACATGGATATTTTATATTTACACACGCTCTATCTCTGATATTGAGCACTTTATCCCATAAATATAGCACACTTTAAGACTATATTTCTTCATGTATATATATATATATATATATATATATATATATATATATATATATATATAATGTGACGAATCCATTTGTATATAATCCAAGTGAATCCTAGAAATATAAAATATTAAAACTGATCCACAATAAGAGCTCAATGTATTTATTAATACAGAGCAATATAATTAATAAAGAGTAAAATCCAAAATCACCTCATATGGGGAATAGCCTATTTCGGCACATGAAGATATCGGTCGTCTGTCTTATCAACCCCTGTGTGGACTGAGTTCGTGACTATACAGTTAGAATTTAAAGGCCGACCGATAGGGTGGATTTTAAGCTAGTTTATTATATTTTCCTACGCTTTATTTGTAATTTGGGGGCTGGGATGTTAACCTATCCTGTGCGTCACAAAAAATACCCCCCTCTTCCTTTCTCAAAAGCAATCCTCTTATATTCTAGTGAATGCGCGACAATTTTCTCGCAGATGAAGAGGAGACTTGAGGCAACAGAGATGTGATTCTACAGAAGGATGCTGAGAATGCCATGGACGAAACATGTAATATATATATATATATATATATATATATATATATATATATATATATATATATATATATTATTTTTATAGCAAGAGATTATAATAAAAACATATTGAAAGCTTTTGTATAGCGATTTCAACATGTTTTTTTTCATCTCTTAGAATAAATTAATAATAATAATATATTGCTCTACTTTGTATTGAGCACTTTTTAAAAAAGTAAATGCTACGAAGAGTGGAATTTTACGGTTCTTTCTTTCATTTGGATACATACATACATACATGCATATATATATATATATATATATATATATATATATATATATATATATATATATATATATATATATATGTATGTACGTATCAGGTTGGTTCTGTTCTACAGGGCTGCAAAGATGCTTGCATAAAACATCTGTTCAAGAACAAAGGCAAAATGGTCGTATGTGATAATTCCCATGGCATTTCACTTCTAAGAATCGCAGACAAAATTCTCGCTCGGGTTATTCTCAACAGAACAATCAAATATCTTATTGACGACATCTATCCCGAATCTTAGTATGGCTTTCGTTCAGGTTGTGGAACCATTGATATGATTTTTTTTCACTTCGTCAGGTTGCTGAGAAAGATCACGAGAAGAACCAGTCTCAATCATCTGGGAGAATTAAGAACCAACACTAAATCTCGGGCTAATACACCAGCCCATATGACAAGCAATCCTTCAGCATGTCTCTCGTATGGACTTGTTCGCAAATCCCGTGCAGGATTATTGTCTCATATGAAACATAAACATGAAAAAAAAATGAACTGAAAGACACTCATACGTCGAAAACGATGGTAGAGTCCATCATATATATATTTGATTTACCGAAGAGTCTTGCATTATTAGCCGTAATAGTCACTGTTTACAAACCCACACTTCCTCCCGAGAGAGCTCAACTGAAATAAATTTTTCAGGAGCATATATGCATATATACTGTAATCCACAGACAGGCTGTTTCGCTGTATCACCGCTCATCAGTGTGATAGACGTCCATATATATATATATATATATTTATATATATATATATATATATATATATATATGGACGTCTATATATATATATATATAAATATATATATATATATATATATAAATATATATATATATATATAAAGTGTCTACCACAGGGGGGTCACGGCCGGAATGAAGGTGAATTTAAGCGTATCTGTTTTTAGGAAATTTAGGCCTGGAGTTCGTTAATTTCGTGAAAATTTGGTTCATAAAAATCCGGTGTTAATTATAGTTTTCAAAATAAGAAACATCCGCTCTGTTTTACAGATTTAAAAAAAGTCTGTTTTTAATTATATTTTTCTAACTATAGCCGTTCTACAGAAAGATGCTGAGGATACCTCGCATCGAACACGTGAGCAACGACGAAGATTTGGAGAAAATGGAAACGAAAAGAAAACTGATGCTTAACATCAGGAAGAGATAGTTGAGTTATCTGGGGGCGCATAATACGGAAAGAAGGCTTTGTTCCATCTCAGGTCAGAAGACAACGTGAGACCGAGCAGCTGCAGAGAGGTGCTCTCGAGAAGTTGAGCGTCAGACATTCTAATGCGGGGAAGGGAAGGATCTCTGTGGTGATTAATAGAGAGCAGTTTTGTTTTTGAGGCGTTAAACTTAACCAGCCAATTCCTGCCCCAGGTCACAACCGATTGGAGGTCCTTTTCGAGACGAACGGCCAGGTTAGTTTTGTCAGCGACACAAGATTTGTTTTTGAGACAGGAGTAAATTGTAGTGTCGTCCGCGTAGATGCCAACTTGAGAATCTATGGTGTCAGGAAGATCGCTGATGAAGATAAGGAACAGAGTAGGGCCTAGGATGGAGCCTTGGGGAACACCTGCATTCGTGGAATAGGAGCTGGAGGAGAATCCGTTGAGAACGACCTTCAATTTACTGTTTGACAGGAATGATTGTATTAAGTCAAACAATTGACCTGTAATAACATAACCCTGGAGCTTGCGAAGAAGGCCGGCATGCCAAACCCTATCAAACGCTTTGGAGATGTCTAGGGCCACGGCACGAGCTTCTCCGTTATTATGAAGAGCTTGGTAGCACATCAGCTGTAGATCGGGCAAAGCGGAAACCATATTGCTTGTCTGAGAGCAGATCGTGGGATGTAAGGTGGTTGATTAAGGCTTCGAAGACTTTGCTGAAGAGGGGTAGGAGACTGATAGGACGGTAATTAGAAGGGTCCTGCACACATTTTTAAAAAATATATATACATATATACATATATATGTGTGTGTATGTGTGTATGTGTGTGTGTGTATGTGTGTGTGTGTGTGTGTGTGTTCTGGCATCTTTCATTGGAAACGTTCGACAAAGAAGATTTAAATAATCTTCTAACATTCTAAAATTTTTCAGGTTTAAAGAATATAGGAAAAACGTAAAAATGTTCGAATGTTGGAAAAAGGCACGAAAAGATTAATTAGAATTTTTGTCGACCGTTTTCAATGATATATATATATATATATATATATATATATATATATATATATATATATATATATATACGAGGGTCATTCAATAAATAAGGTGAATTTTTCGTTATAAGGACTTCTAATACAGATAGAAGCTTACTTTTTTTTTCAACGTAGTCTCCCAGCACTGTCACACACTTTTCCCATCTGTGTACAAGCTTCCGTATTCCCTCAGCGTAAAAAATCTTTGGACTGATGTCTCAGCCAGTCGCTCACAACACTTTTGGCTTCATCGTCACTTTTAAACTTCGTGCCTCTCGTGAACGCTTTCAAGGGACCAAACAGGTGAAAGTCTGAAGGGGCAAGGTCTGGGCTGTAAGGGGGATGAGGGAGCAGTTCCCAGCCCAGCTCGTTGATGGTCTGCACCGTTTGGGCTGCTGTGTGAGGCCTTGCGTTGTCATGATGCAAGATGACTCCTTCTGACTGATGACCCCTGCGTTTGTCCCAACAGATAAGCTCAAAGTCCTTGCAATGTCATCCACTGTCACCTTTCTGTCAGACTGAATGAGGTCATTGACTGATTCGATCACCTCAGGAGACCTCACTTCTGTAGGCCTCCCAGGCGTGTCTTCATCCTCAACACTGCTCCGTCCTTCTTTAAACAATTTAGCCCACTTGTAGACATTTTCTTTTTGCTGAAACATGTAGCACCATACACAGTTGACATTCTCCTATGAATTTCAACTGGTTTGCACCCTTCAGCAACCAAAAACTTGATAACTGACCGCTGTTTAATCCTGGAGCATGCTTCTTTTTCGGCCATCTTTGTTAATCGCCAAAACTCTCAAAGTTTTTTTTTAATCTGCAAAAGAAATTAAATCCATGTGAAAAAGAAGTAAAACAACAACAAAAAAAAGAGTACGCTTCTATCTGTATTAGAAGTCCTTATACCGAAAAATTCTCCTTATTTATTGAATGACCCTCGTGTATATATATATATATATATATATATATATATATATATATATATATATATATATATATATATATATATATCTGCGAACCTCCATTCTTTGGTATGCTTGTAATGTATTCTACATTCTGTATATAGAACAATCACAATGTTTCTTATTATTCTTTTTTCACTTTTTCGTATTGAAAATAAAATATTTTTGAACTCATAGTTCAAGGTCTCAACTCTTATTTTATTAAAATATTTCCAGTTTTATTTTTGTCATATAGTTTTAGCTTTCATCATTTTCATTTTAAACTACAATTATTACAATTTGTCATTTTCTCCTTCTTCATCTTCCTCTTCTACTACACCTACTACCTTACTGATAATAATAATAATAACAGCAACAATAATAATAAAAAATGTTATGTTTGTTGGTTTTGTTGCTAATGTTGTGTCTTCCTAGTGCTAAAACTCTGTCGCATGTGTTCCCACTTAGCTTTAGTATTGTTCGACCTCCACATCTTAAAAAGTGCATCGCAAATAAATCTTTCCTAAAAAGTAAACCGTTTACACAAACACACTATTAAATTTAACGCTGAACGTTCCTTCCTACCCTGATTTTGCCCCTCTTTCAATTCCGTTATTTCTCTCTGGCTCTTTCTCTCTACCCGTCTCCCCTTCTCTCGTTCTATCTCTCTGTTATGGTCCAGGTTAGGACCAAGGAAGAACAACACGAACACAAGTGTAGAAATAACGAAGATATATTACACGGAATAATAATACAAGATGTGGAAGGTGTTAGTATGACTGTCAGTCTGGTTTGGAATGAACTACTATCGGCTCGACTCGATTCGTCCCTCTCTCTCTCTTGAGAGGTGTAGTATACATAGTGTTAGGAAGAGTTCATTGTGTAGTTATAGGTAAGGACCCATAACACTCTCTTACCCACGGCGTTGTGGAAGAGTGATTTTATATCAAATCTCTGATTCGTGATACCTTCACTGAGCTGACATGAGCCCTGATACAAAGAATTATAATTATAAGTTCATCATATATTTATATCACTGAGCACTTTACGTCGTGATCTTTTTACTCGTTTTTCTTTTTTTTTCTTTGGAGTTGGAGCTTAAACTCTGGACGATTGTTTTCGCCTTGTTTTAATGTTCTTGGTTCTTTCTTTTTTTATCCCCCATTTTTCCTCGAGTACCGATTTGTTCTACTGCAGGTTGAGCTATCCAGGGTTTTTCCAAACAAGTACCACCATATATATATATATATATATATATATATATATATATATATATATATATATATATATATGAAGAAATATAGTCTTAAGATATGCTATATTTATATGATAAATTGCTCAATATCTGAAATAGAGTGTGTGTAAATATAAAAGTCAACGCTTAGTGACGATAGTCTGTTTCATGCTAGACGCAATTGTCAGGCCTAAGTGTTGACTTTTATGTTCACTTTTATATATATATATATATATATATATATATATATATATATATATATATATATATATGACCGCAAGGTTTCTTTATTTTACAGTTGACATATATACAACCTTGTGCAAATTAATTGAAACATTTTCGACTCATTTTCCTCAGATTAGGTCATTTGCAATGGTGGGAAGTAATATGAATCTATTTTCGGGGTGTATGATGAAATTTGCTTGGCATTGAAAAATGTTGTGACATCCGTGATTGCATCAGATTTTTATCACCCCCCCAAACATTATTGTCTCGATTGTCGATTAGTTGTCCTACGACCATTGTCTGCAATGGACGTTACTCCAAGGAAGCGTACGAAAATTGTAACGCTGCACGAACACACTGGCAAGCCTTACCAATGAGTAAATGAAAGTACTATAGACTGGCCCGGAAACTTTCCTAATTTAAATCCAATCAAGAATCTGTGGTCAATCTGCAAAGAACGACTTCGTGGAATGGACATACGAAGCATTAACAAGTGCCCAGGGTCATGTTTTATGAATACAAAAAAGTAAATAATAACGGAATTATTCGTTTTGTTTCAATTAATTTGCACAAGCGTGTATATCTATCTTAATTTTTTCCTATTAACCAAGTAATATCAACCGTAAAATTCGGTATTAAGTATAAAAATAAAAATACAGGGTTAATGACAGATTAAGCAAGGATTTCTATTAAGGATGTGCTGGTAGTGTTACAGCGGTTTGGAACGAAAAATCAGCAAGCCGAGTTTGAATTCCTCCCAGCTATGGGTTAAATCTCATGGAAGACTGGGTTACTAACCGTGGATAGTAACAAATCCAAGGGAAATAAAATGATGCAATACTGTTGAAGACCATATTATGAAGCTATCGAAAAAGGCATCGAGTTCATGGTGACTATGATCTCGTGTGCAGTCGATCTGATAGATAGATGCTCACGTTTAATATCCATTGAGGCTTACGGTCACATCACGGTGAAACATCGGTTCCCGTACGATCATAGAAGTAAACTCAAAGTCGAGCCTGGTAAGTGGCTCGATGGGTAACCATTTAGGAATACTAAATGCTGTAAGCTTAGATGTGCGTTTGATCTAATGGATAATAGCTCGGAATTGTTAATCGGAGGGCCGAGTTCCAATTCCCGTCGAGTTTGTTATGTTCACTTACGCGCAAATACTCTTGAGAATGGTATTTCGCTCTCCACCTATGGGTTAATTAGTAAGACTTGTATTACCAAAATCATTATTATCTGAAAATAAAATAAATTTCGTACAAAATATATAATTTCGGCATTAAATAACCCATAGAGGTTGATTTAATGCTAAACAAAATCAACCACTATCCATTGAAATACTTTCATCGCGCTAAAATAAAACTATTTTAAACCAATTCAGTTGAAAAAAAAGGACATCTAAAAACAATTAAAATGAAACACTTTCCCTATTATTCACGTGAAACTATTTCTGTTGTGGATTCCGGGAATAGAACCCTGCACAAATAAATAAACAACGCCAGTAATTGAGATAGAAAAATAAGTGTATTAAACGTAAGAATACAGACTTGAAGTGAAGATTAGTAGTCCAGGAATGCGGGTTAGTAGAAAGTATATGTACAAGTCTCTGTAAGTGAAGCCGTAATTATCTCTCTCTCTGGACTCTCGTATAACTCTCTGTGAACACCCTGTGTACTGTCTCCGTATCTCTCACCCTGACTCAACTTGAAGTGAAGATTAGTAGTCCAGGAATGCGGGTTAGTATAAAGTATATGTACAAGTCTCTTCTGCAAGTGAAGCCGTAATTATCTCTCTCTCTGTACTCTACGTATATCAACCTTGTCTCAACGTATCTCCCAGTATAAGTATACTTTAGACGAGTCCATCTTGTGTAAAAGGGGAGAGCCCCACAACAATTTCAAACATATTAAAATGAAACAGGTTTTCTCTCTTTCTCTTTCAGGACGTAGACGATCATGGCTCTCCGCAATTTCCTTTCCTTGGTAGCTTTTAACTCATTTTGTCGTTTTCGTATTTCTAAACACTGTCCTGCCATCCATTTCCTCATGCTTGTTAGGTAGGCTATGCGCTGTTTTCCTCTGTCTCTCTTGCCTTCAATCTGTCCTGTAAGTGTCGGATTTTCCAAGCCCTCTTTCTTCATTACGGGCCCTAGAAATTTTAACTGTCTCTTCCTGGTGTTAAGTATAAGCGTACTTTTGGTTTACATTTTCTCTAAAAGTACGTCGTTGTTCACAAGTCCCCAGTATCCTTCTGTAGAACGACATTTCTGTTACTTCAGGCCTCTGCTTCATCTGTAAGAAGATTGTCCGGAATTCACTCTCTCACTAAACTGAAACAATTTCAATTTGAATCAAATGAAACCTTTTCCCTGGCACTGAATTAAAACAATTTGAATCTGAATCAAATGTAACACCTTCTCGCTCGCCTGAAAATATTTCAATACAATTCAATTCAATTTAAAACCCCTTTCCCTTCATTCAACTGAAATGATTTCCATCTAATTGAATATATTTCAACTATCTAAAGCTTTTGCATCAGATCCAAATGAATCGCTTTCCATTTGATTCCTCCTTTGAAATCATCTCCGTATGTCATCCATTTTGAGCCTTTCCACCTGACTCTATTGAATGTCTTTTCATCCGATACCCTTGAAAACTTTGCCAGATGACGCCATTGGGAGCCATTCCATCTGATACCCATTGAAAAAATTTCCGTCTGACTCTACTGGGAATCTTTTCATCATAGGTCCATGGAAAATCGTTCCATGTGGCTCCGCTGAAACCTGTTCCATTCGAAGTTTTTAAAAGAATTTTCACTTTAACTCAGTTGAAACCGTTTGTAAATGACAAGTTAAAATGCCAAAGTTTCGGATAAGAACACTAACTGTCGACTCTCTTGTGTGTATCTGTTAGACGCGCACATTTAAAGTTTGTTTGTTTTTTCTCACCAGGACCTTTCCCTTTCAGCGGTACATTTCTACCTTTTTAACGCGGCCTTATGTTCACGAGTGCTGACGACGAGAACCGGTCGGTTGTAGTTCCGCGTTCTTGCCCTATAATGCAAGCGTGCAAGTGTAAATTACCTTTTCATCATTTGAGCTGAAGTAGTGGAAACAGTTAAACAGTTTTTTTTTCCAGCAAATTATTTCCGAGACATTTTGACATTGGAAGTGACACTTGAAAAATGGTGTCTATTCTGTTCCACCTGTCCACCCCGTTTCTTACCCGGTTCTCACACAACTGACATTCAGGAAAACTTCTTGAAATGGAAAGATAAGAAAAAGTAGAAAAACTACAGGTTTCTTTTATAATTGACATACACAATATAGTAAAGGAATATATATGTGTATGTGTGTCTGCCTTTTAGTATATATATATATATATATATATATATATATATATATATATATATATATATATATATATATATATATATATATATATATATATGTGTACATATATCTGCGTGTTTTGTTATATATATATGTGTTTGTGTATATATATACATGGGATAACTATCAGTATCTTTTATAATTGACATACGCAACATACTAAACACACACACACACACATATATATATATTTATATATATATATGTAAAGATATGTGTGTGTTTTGATATGTGTGTGTGCATATATATATATGGGATAACTATAAGGTTCTTTTATAATAGACATACACAACATAGCAAACGACTATATTTATTTTTATAGAGGGAGAGAGAGAGAGAAAGAGAGAGATGTGCGTGTGTGTGTGTGCTTGCCTGCGTGTTTTGTTATATATATATATATATATATATATATATATATATATATATATATATATATATATATATATATATATATGTATATGTATGTATATGTATAATTATTTAAAAAAAAATATGGTTCCTTTGCTACATAAGAGTTCTCATGTTTCAAAAACGAGAGCCGAAACCCTCAATATAATTATTAAAATTAAATTGAATTAAGGTATCAAGCCCTGTTTCATCCTCAAGCGAAAATTTAGGAATAATCAATGATGGAATTTACGCATCTTTATAAGTTAGCTTTCAAAAGGATGCCCCACCGTTCATCGGCCTGACCTCTTTCCGAAGGTGAGTGAGATGTGGATAAAAAATTAACTGTTAGACCCCTTATCAAAATAGGCGCCCCAGCCGTTTCCATAGTAATTAATTTTGCGAACGAACACGCTTATAAAGATGCGTAAATTTCAAATAAATAATTATAATTTAAGCTCTACTTCTGTATGAAGCACTGTTTTTTAAAAATAAAAACAAAAATGCTAAAGAACTCCGAATTATTTACCTAACGTGTTCTTTCCTATTTTTCTACACACACACACACACACACACACACACACACACACACACACACACACACACACATATATATTTACGTATACGTGTGTATTTTGATATATATATATATATATATATATATATATATATATATATATATATATATATATATATATATTTTAGGGGAAAGATGTTTATGTTTATGGCTGCATTATATACAGAGAAAACATGAAAAAAAAGTCATTTTTAAATTTAAAATTTCTCTTTCGTGTGCATATGTAGCTGCATCAATGTAAACATAAACTTAGTACGATGAAATTTTCCAGGACGAACCGCATCAAACGAAAACACTTTTTTCCATTTTGTCGCACACACACACTCTAATATATATATATATATATATATATATATATATATATATATATATATATATATATATAAGTTACGAAAACTTTGGTAATCCGTATAGGTAGTCCCAAGGAGGATGTAATCCTAAGAGCTCAATGTAAATACAGAGCTAATCAAAAAACAGACCACTTTAAGGCTCCATGTAATAATTTATTTCACCATAGCCCTTTTAAAGGAAGCTGGATCATCAGACTTCACTTCCAAAAGGTGAAACGAAAAATGAAATGAACATTTGCACTTTTGACGGGTAGTATTAATTTTATGTGATTTAACAGAGAGGTCAGTGAGGAGTGTTGTAATAGACAATAAATAAATAATATATATATATATATATATATATATATATATATATATATATAGGGTGTATCAAAAATACTTTTCCAAAAATTGGTGGTTTTTTTTCACGGCAAAACAAGGCAAAAGTCTGTATAAGCCTACGTCAGCAAATATTTCCTTTTTTAATTATTAAGTTTAAAAAAGTAGATATCTCTGTTTTGCTATTTAGACTAGTTTACATTTGTCATTCGTGTACATTTGTGCCTAGACTGTCTTTAAAGTTTAACGTGTGTAGTGAGTTAACTGAGATATCTTCCCTTTAACAATGGCAGGATATCCATATAGTGAGCTGGCAGACATGAATTTTACATATGGCCGCGTGAATGTTAATGGACGCGAGGCTGCACCAGCTATTGATATGCCTATATAGGTGTCAGTGTGTAACTTTATACTTGTGTGTGCACGAGGGTTATGACTTTTTTTTGTAACCCTATATTCCTGTGTCATAAATAGATGAACATTTGTTCAAAAGTACAGAAAAAAGTATTAATTTGTTTTAGTTCTCGAAAACGGTCACCCCAATCCAAAAATTTGATTTTACCATAGACGCAATAAGGGTAAAAAAATAGAATATTTCAGAAGCTTTATTTTTCAATTTGTCAGTGATATAATTGGATAGGACTTATGGATATTAAAGCATTTAACATTTTATAGCGATAGCATGATATACATGTTTACAAATAAGCAAAAATTGCAAACTTGTATATATAATTAGAAACTTAGATCTACAAGTAAAAATATCTATATAAAGAAAAGAATGTGGAATATTTAACAAAATATTCATTAATTGTGACTTGTTAGACGAAATAGTGTAACCTGAACTTTCTCCATTGTACAGACGTTATAAAGATTTTGAAGTCACACAATGTATGCCGATTATAAAAGAAACTGATAGCTATCCCATATACACACACGCACATATATATCAAAACACACACATATATTTACATATATAATATATATACATATATATATCAAAATACACACGCATATATATATATATATATATATATATATATATATATATATATATATATATCAACAGACACAGGCAAGCACACACGCACACACATGTACATCTCTCTCTTTCTCTCTCTCTCTCTATATATAAATATAAATATAGTCGTTTACTATGTTGTGTATGTCTATTATGAAAGGAACTGATAGTTATCCGATACACATGCACACACACACACACACACACACACATATATCAAAACACACACATATATTTACATATATATATATATATATATATATATATATATGTACTAAAAGGCAGGCACACGCACATATAACAAAACACACACACACACAAACACACACACACACACACATATATATAT
>OZ038497.1:83439542-83442042 GCA_964036315.1 Acanthosepion esculentum | reverse complement strand
TTCGAAAACAGCGGAAAACTCGTGTTAAATGAAATAGAATCTCCCTATATCCCGCCTCCTGCAGTTTCAGTAATCTTTTCTTGCCATTCAGTACCTGTTTAGGACACATGGCACAGTGGATAAAGGCATTAGTTAAATCCAGTGACATGACTCAAAGAGTGTGAGTTCAATACCCGGTTAAGGCAGTGGAGAACTTTCAGAGGGGAATTAACAGGCGATAACTGATAACTGACATCCTTTAAACATGGCACGTGGAACTAGAACAGTCTACCCCAGTGAGCAAAATAAAGGGTTCAGTTCGACATTCCAACCACCTGAAGAAGGCCGCAGCGTACAACGGCCGAAACGTTGTAATAAATATGGCGACAAAGATGAGGACAATAGTCAGAATAATGTAAATAGTGCCTATTGCCATTCTTGAAATTTTTTTTGAGCTGTTCGTAGCTATTTACAAATTCACGGTTAAACGGATCTTCGATATTGAGCGATTTGTTATTTCCCCCAAATTTGTCATCCATTACGACGCGAAGTATTCAGTCGAGAACATGATGCTGACAGCCAGTTGTGGTTTTTCCAGTTTCTTTAGAGCAAATCGTCTTTGCAGCTGAATGACAATCCCATTCCTGTATCCAGTGTTCACAGTTCGCAACAATCATCTTTATGCTCTTCCATAAATTGTATTAATCCAGAACAGCTGTTTTTCCTTTAACAACAGTATCCGATTTTTCCATTTTGTAGATGTAAAGCTTCTAGCATAAACTCTCTTCTTTCATTTTTCAAAACAAGCATTTGATATTCTTGGCCATCAAAATGCAATGATCAATTTTCTAAGTGTAGTGTTTTCGTAATTTATTTAAGTGTAACAGTAGGTGTCTAAATACCAAACTGAGAAAGTGTCTCAACGTCAGTCCCTTCTTGAGACAACTGCTGACAAATATTTGCTCCTTTGCTGGTTAATAAGTTCGAAGATTTTACCAATTTGGTCGCAGTTTTGCGCTTGCTATAATTCTTCCTTTTACTTTTGGGTTGTTCTTTTTTGTCATCCGTCACAGATACATAATACAAATAATAAGAGAAAGACTTCAATATAAATTAATGAAGTATTTAATTACGAAACGCAATTAAAATACATTAACAACAAAGAAGTAAAGAGTCAGTGGAAAGATTATTGATTACTTATCAGTTAATGCACGTCTGCGTAGAGTTTCTAAGAAAAGTACTAATTCGTCTAACAGAGGACACTCGACTTTAAAGAGTTAACAGAATCGTCAAACTCGTAATTTTCCTCACCCCAGTAAGTGGCATGATATATCTATTTATAGTAAATGGCGGTCTACATTTCTATTGTCTACAGATTCACGTTCAAACTCTGGTGTCAGTAGTGACACTTTTCATTCATATATGACAATTCTTCAGAACTTTCGGACTTTTCATATTCACTCTTTGACTGGGTCTCCGACTCAGTTTATGGTGAGGAAGTTATTGTTGTTATTGTTGTTGAAGTTCGTTCTAAGGTCATATTTCTTCTTTTGGATGGATAGTTTTGGAACTCGCAGTCTCTCCAGTATATCCAACATGTTCCTTGCTTTTGATCTGAAGATGATATAACCGTCTGTCCTTATTATACAACCATTCAACATTTATTTTGTGATGTCAAATATTTCATTCAATGGATCATAATTTCCCCGTTTCGTAAGTGTTCAGAACTTCATCCATTTTGACTTGTATGACTTGAGTTGATAAATCTTAGAAATTTATTTAAAAAACAAACAAACTTGATACTTCTTAATGATTTACTTTATACGTTCTTTCCTTCGTTTGGTGACGGATCCAAAGAACAGACAGCGATCAAAAATTTGGATTTTGTGTTTGTTATGGTCCAATATCCTCGTCGCCACTGTTATGGTCCAATATCCTCGTCGCCACTGTTATGGTCCGAGGCTAGGACCAAGGAAGAACAACACGAATACAAGAGTAGAAATAACAAAGATATATTAAACAGAATAATAATAATCCAAGATGTTGAAGGTGTTAGTATGACTGTCAGTCTGGTTTGGAGTGAACTACTATTGGATCGACTCGATTCCCTCTCCCCTCTTGAGAAGCGCAGTATTTATAGTGCCAGGAGGAGATCACTGTCGTTATAGGTAATGTCCCATAACAGAGTTGTATCCTGCTTTTGTTTTCCAGTGTGTATTCTTCTTTTCTTATGTGATTCTTGAAATATTACGAGATTCTTCGTCCAGATCTTTGTGTTTCTTTCAATGGTAGAAGCCCCTTTTTTATGAGACATTATGGCTAAAAATGAATACTTGGGTATCTTTCAGCAGGAAGCTTATATACACTGAAAAAAGATTTGATCATAAACACAACATACTTTTCTCATTCACCTTATCTAAATGACAACCCAACCAGCGCTCACGCTTATATAGTGCCACAAAATGCACGTCATTAATTTCCAGAAAGTTCTAGAAGGCTCCAGAAATTTCTAGAAGATTAC
>OZ038497.1:83427042-83434542 GCA_964036315.1 Acanthosepion esculentum | reverse complement strand
AGGTAAGAGGGGAAAGGAAGACAGTGAGAAACGTAATGAATGAGTTTGTGTAAGTGAATGGCAAAACATGGACTGGGAGTGATTTTAACTCGGTAGATTTCCAACTTAGTATAGGGTGAGCAAATGTGAACGGAACGGCCTCAACTGGATTCGAACCCGACACATCAATCCCACCGTCTGTGCTGAGAACTACTGCGCTACGAACGTACACTGACATTTTTCTCTGAGTTCGGCAAAAATGGCGCAATCCCATCGGTGACTGTCGTAAACATTTACGATCGTTATTATCCTTCTTAATGAATAGATTATTAGGATTTGGCGGTAAGAATCTTTGGTCACGTGTATATATATATATATATATATATATATATATATATATATAAACGTGAACATTGAAGTCAACACTCGGAGGCTGGACGCAATCGTGACGCCTGACGATTGCCTCCAGCATGAAACATATGGTCGCCTCTGAGTGTTCACCTTTAATGTTCACTTTTAGATTTATATTTACATACGCTCTATCTCTGATATTGTGCACTTTATCCCATAAATATAGCGCACGTTAAAAATATATTTCTTGATATATATATATATATATATATATATATATATATATATATATATACAGGGTTAGGAAAACGAAATAACTAAATATAAGCAATCATATACGCGCATGCTGGCTTGTATAAACAGGTAAGCAAATAAATAATTACCAAATTTTTCCAAGAGGTGTAAACATAATAGTGCTCGATGTGGTTAGACAGAGCTCGGAAATATATATTAATAAATAATCATATACCTACGTTTGGTGTGCGACTAGAGTTTCGTTGGCTACCCAACTCGTCGGGCACAAGATATAGCTTATTGTTTTTTTTTCAATATACAGGTTATCATATATATATATATATATATATATATATATATATATATATATATATATATATATATATATAAGTTTCCTAAATGGTTTTGGAGGATAACTATCAGTTTTTCCCCTATTACTCAGTGTTTCTGAGTTTGTACGGGATTTCAGACATTTAGTGAAATCTGCCGAGCAGGAAATAAGGAACTCCGTATTTTATATATTTTTTAATTCGCGACATAAATTTCTGGTACTGTTGAGCAGCACATCCCATACTGATCGGATTACGCCATTGAGCCTATCCTCAGAGAATATAGTCATTTTTTTTGTCATTAATCATTTCACCACAAGCAATGCAAGGCGGGAATGCCACTAGTAGGCAGGGGGTTACAGGGAGTGCAAGTGTGAGAAAAGACTGAGTAAAGGAAGAATTGAGAAAAAGATGAACGGGATTGAAGAAAACAAAAGATGGCGATTGATGTTGCATTTAAACTTTTGAAGATAGTTGTTATCAGGGAAACAACGGAAGAGAGTTCCACAGGCGGAAAGTGCGAGAAAAGAAACTGTTGGAGTAGAAGTGGCAGTTGCATCTAACTATTTCAACAGTAAACACGTGGGACCTAAATACCAATCTAGTAGCACGATTAAACTCACGTAATCCGTGCAGCAGGAGAAAAGGCTCGATAGAGCAGTTGCCATGAAAATATTTGTAGAAAAGACACAAGGAAGCCACGCCACGTCGGTGAGAAAGTGACTGAAGTCGAGATCCCAAGTCTAGATCGATTACATTGCAGATGCTTCTTTAGATTATGTCAAGCACCTCGAGAGGAGTAGTAAGAGCACCAGACCAGATATGGCAACAATATTAATCATATGTGCAAGGTTGCTCTCCATATACGTATAGTAGTTCACCACATAAGCGGGGTTGCTCTTCATATGCACAGGATTGCTCTCCATAAATGCAGAGCCGATCACAATAAACACAGGGTAGCTCTCTATTGACGCGGTATTGCTCTCTATATACGTGGAGTTGCTCTCCATATACGCAAGTTGCTGTCCACATATGCAAAATTGCTCGCTACATGCCCAGATATAGGTTCATCATAAACTCGGGGTTGCTACTCATATATGAGGTGTTGCTCTCCATATGCGCGAGGGTTGCTCTCCAATCAGTTCCTTGTAAAGACATCTGAGTCTTTAATTTCATTAAAAACTTTTAAAGTTTAAAATTTCAACGTTCCAATATGTGTTTTGATACCCCTCCCCTTTTTACGCTTATATAATTACATCAACAAAAACATAACTTTAGCCCGATGAAGCCGTAAAGGACAAAACGCTTCACACACAAAATCTTTCCACTTTTTCCGTAATTTGTCTGATAAACACACACGCATATATATATATATATATATATATATATATATATATATATATATATATATATATATATATATTTCGTTTCAACCTTTGGAAGTAAAATCTGATGATCCGCGGTCCTTTAAAAGGGCTGTGGTGAAATAATTTATTATATGGAACCTTAAAGTGGTCAGTTTTTATTTAAATTATTAGCTCTGATTTACATTGAGTTCTCTGGATTTTATCCTCCTTTGGTCTACCCATACGGATTACCTAGTTTTTCGTAAACCAAATGTATATATATATATATATATATATATATATATATATATATATATATATATATATATATATATATATAGAGAGAGAGAGAGAGAGAGAGAGAGAGAGAGAGACAAAAGGAAAACTTAACTTAACCGACACGTTTCGTCGTCTGATGGACTTTGACAAGTTAAATGTTAGGATTTTATTTTGTTAGAAGTATTTATGTCAAAAGTAAAAATGCTATTTTTTAAAAATTTTAAAATTTAAGAGACGTTCATAAATGTTCATAAATGTTCATCAAAATAACTGAAAAGTTTAGGTATGGAGGATGCTAAGTGACGTAATTTAATATCGCATAAACGAAATTGAATGATGTTGTTGAATATTTTTATGCAATTTTAAATTATTTTACTATCGGATTAATTTAATAATAGGAAGTTATGAATTCAACCATTTTCTTTTAATTTGAATATTTTATAGCCATGTAATTACTTCTTGGGAAAAGAGTAATTCTTTAACGAATGAAGATATTTGAAAAAATCCGGTAGCAGATTTATATTTTGATAAGATTCGATAGCAGCACTGTCGAGATTTTTTCCGATACTTTAAGATACTTTATCTTTTAATAGGTGCAACATTCTTTAGATCAAAGTTGCGGTTTGAATTTATTTCTATTTAGAACTAATGAATTTGATAAATTATTGTGTATAAGATCCCTTTTGTGTTCATAGATAAGTTTTTTAATTTGTGCAAGTTTTCCCAATGTAGTCTGAAGAGCAGTACATATATATATATATATATATATATATATATATATATATATATATATATATATATATATATATATATATACCAATAATTATAGTCGAAAAATAAATAAATAAATCTTAACAACTGGAAGTAAGCGTGTGCTACAAATATGTGCATGTCAAGTTTAGTCATTCTTATAATCCTTTTTTTTTAAAAAAAAATGCCATCAAATATAAACAATGAAGTTCATAATAAAAATGACACGTGATTTACATCTGTAAAACATCTTTTCCCAAGATAAAGACATCAGTCAGACACACATATGTCTATAAACAATGCGGGGATGGGGTCTGCGGAAAAGTGCAGGTAATTTGTAAGGATTAGTGCCGCTGAATATTTTGTGCAGCACTCTGTGATCCGGGGCGCAAATTACAGGCAAATAGGTACTTCGAAAGAGACAATGGAAGTTAAATGTTAAGGCATGTCATCGTTATCCATCGTCAATAGTTTTTCGCGAAGCTATTTTGCTGTTTTTCATTTCTGGGTAAAAGTTTCCTGACACGTTTTTGAAAATCAGAAACTGAATAAATATTTGAGAAACGATGTTTCGCTCTTTGCCCAAGCCTAATATTTTAATGTATTTTTGTTTATAAGTTATTTTGATTGATGCAAAAGTGAATGCTCTGTTTATAATAAACAGTATTAACAACATTTATCGGCCTGAACGTTCGAGAAGGTTGTAGTTCAAAAGCAGAAATTTAACCTTGCAAACCGGATGCTTCCTCTGTAGCTATCGCATATCAGACTACATGGCAGTTCCGTGTAGTTCGATTCCTGTCGGAGGATGCATATTTTCTTTGAGATTAATCAGACATTTAGGCCGGTTTAATGCTAATAAAATTTGTTATAAACAGGACATTTTCTTAAATATATGTATCTATAAAAATAACATATAAGCAATATATATAAATGGAAAAATTACCAACAATACATTTTTATAGTATGTAATGGACTAAGTCCGACAATTATTTTAATATATTTTATTGTTATACGTTATTTATACAGATACAAATATTTAAGTAAATGCTATGTTTATAATAAACAGTATTCATAACATTTACCGGCCTGAATGTCCGAGAAATCTCAAAGAAAATTCTGTTCTCCGACGTGCTATACCATTTAATTTAAAGCCACTAACCAGATGTTTACTCTAAATATAGTATGGCAAGCTATATGGCGGTTTTGTGTGGGATACAGGTTCAATTCCAGTCGAGGGTACAAATTTTTCTTCAGGCCGATAAATGTTGTTAATACTGTTTATTTTAAACATAGCATATACTTAAATATTTGAGTTGTATAAATAACGTTTAAACAAAGAATATATTAGAATAATTGTCGGGCGTAGTCCATTTCATAATATATTACAACCCTAATATATACATACATTATTTGCATATTACTTTTCTTAAGTATACTAGATTGGTATCAACTGTTGAAATGGCTAAATACAACCACCGTTTCTACTCCCACAGTTTCTTTACTCGCACTTCCCACCTGTGGAACTCCCTTCTGTTAACTTTCTTCCCTGATAGCAACAATCTTGAAAAATATAAATGCAACATCAATCGCCATCTTCTGTCTTCTTGAATCACGTTCATCTTTTGTTTTTTCCTCAATCCTCCGCACTCTCGGTCTTCTCTTTCACTTTCAATCCCTGTAACACCCCCGCGTACTGTTAGCATCCCCACACTGCTTGGGTAGAAATGGTTAAAAATATATATATCAAAGTACTTAATTTGGAATATTTTTTAAAGTAGCATTTTTAATAAATATAAATATTTTTTTTTTATTTATTTAGTTACCCATTTACTGCCCGTTTCATGCTTAGCGATTTTTAAAAATGGGCGTTTGTTTATCTTGAACGCGGTCACCGAAGTAGGAAACGTCAAGCCTGGTCTGTATCTCAATAGGCGACCTCTTGGGAATACCAGGTGCTGTAATGTTGGATGTGCATGTCGTATAATGGATAAAAATTCAGATAGCTGAGTTCCAATTCCAGTTTGGTTCGTTATATTCGCTTACGCTCAAATAGCCTTGGAAGGGTAAAATCCACGTCTTTTTCCCTTCTGCTTAAGGTTAATTAGCAGGACTTGTATCCGTAAATCATTATGATATCCAACAAAATAATTCTAGCAATCTCGAAATATTTTCTGGCTTTAAATAACCTTCAAAAGATTGATAAGCTGTAAAAAACAAAACAATCATCTTAAACGGTCCAGTTCATGGTTACATCTGCCATATAATAAGAATCTTGATATAAAAATATATTTTTTTAAAATTTACGTATAGACAAGTATTTTTATAAATCACATAAATTAAACAATATATTTAATACAAAGACAAACCCTAAAATGTACTTACAGTTATATGGGTAATATTGAAAAACTAATAAAAAGTATAACAGCAAAAAACTAAGTAGTAACAATAGAAATAAAACACTAACAAAATAATGTCCCTGTAGAAATAAAGTCAAATACAACTTTAACATAGTGCCATGCGGGATACACGCTTAGGCGATCATGTATCTTTCAATATATGACTGACGAGGCAGATTTTTTCCCGCATTATGTTGCCATTTCTTTCTTCAGTAGACAAGTTGTCATCCAAGGCTATAGAACCCGGTCTGTTCTGCTATTTACCTATAGCTGGTGGGAGAAGAAGAGGATTCATACCTTTCCCAAGGGTATTAGCACGTAATTGAATTTCAGTCAGTTATGTGCCATGCGTGATACACGCTTAGGCAATCATGTATTTTTCGATACATGACTGACGAGGCAGATTTTTTCCCGTAATATGCGGTAGACCAGTTGCCATCCAAGGCTATAGATTCCAGTCTGCCTTGCTATTTATCCATAGGTAGGGGGAGAAGAAGAGGGTTCATACCTTTCCCAATGATATACGCTATAGGAAAAGCAGATCGAATATATGTTATGTACGGCGAAAGTAACAACAAAGGTAAAGCCATGTTGAACATTTACATCGGAGCAACTTAAAGAAAGATATTCAAATCAATCAAATATAAAAGATATAACAGAATACCACGTTATCGAAATATATATAGACACTAAAAGAATAGAAAAAACGTCCTTAGTTCAAAACATAATAAAACAGAATTAGAGGAAGAAAATGAAGAAAGAGAAAATAATAGAATTCAAAAACATGATTGATTTAATATCCAAAAAGGTTTTAGATTATTTCAAACTGTCGGGACGTTGATGTACGAGAAAAAAAGGTTTCGAGAACGCCTTTTCTTGTCAGCGTTTTAGGATAACCAAAACGCCCATTTTGAAAAAATTGCTCTTTCCGTAAATGGGTGACTAAATAATATACGAGTTCTGTCTGAAAAGTAACAAGACTGGGTGTGCTGTGTAAACTCTGGGCGAAAGAGCGGATTATATAATCTAACATGATATCTTGGGAGTATATAACTGTAATCTTAGTTTTCTGCAACCATTGTATTTTTTTTCGCATGGGAGAGTTGTGATAGGACAAATCGTGTCTGATTCCCCACGACAATGCACCTGCTCACAACACCCTGCTGAGCCTCCGAAGTTCCTGACCGCAAAAGCACAACGATGTACTGGAACAGCGTACCTCTTCACCTGATTTTGTTTCGTGTGTCTTTTACCCAAGATCAGAGGAACATCAAGGAGACTCGTTTTGAAGGCGTGGAGGCCAGCAAGAGGGTCGTAACGGCGGAGCTGGGGACATCCAAGAAGAATCCTTCCTGCAATACATAGAAGCGTCGCAGAGAAGGATGGGAAAGTGCATTAGACTTGAGGGGGAACCATGTAGTTTTTTTTTAATTGAAATTACTTGGTTGTGACACCAGTTCCGTTACTTTCCAGAAAGACCTCGAATATATATACGAGGGTTATTCAATAAATAAGGTGAATTTTTCGGTATAAAGACTTCTAATACAGATAGAAGCTTACACTTTTAAAAAATTTTTTTTGTTTTACTTCTTTTTCACATGGATTTAATTTCTTTTGCAGATTAAAAAAAAACTTTGAGTGTTTTGGCGATTAACAAAGATGGCTGACCAAGAAGCATGTTCCAGGATTGAACAGTGGTCAGTTATCAAGTTTTTGGTTGCTGAAGGGTGCAAACCAGTTGAAATTCATAGGAGAATATCAACTGTGTATGGTGCCACATGATTCAGCCAAAAAATCTCTACAAGTGGGCTAAATTGTTTAAAGAAGGACGGA
>OZ038497.1:83414542-83422042 GCA_964036315.1 Acanthosepion esculentum | reverse complement strand
CGTCGAATGTTTTATTTTGTGCCGTCGATCACTAAAAATGGATGCCAATTCTTCTTCTTCTTCACATAAGTGAAGTCCAATATTAGAAGAAGCATTTATAAAAAGGATTTCGACCCGAATCATACTTTTCTGTGACAATATTTCGCAGCATACTTAAGAGGATCGCGTGGCAGACTTGTGTACGGCGGCGCGGTGATTGAGACTCACTGTTTTAGAGGGTTGATTCCGCTATATAGAACAGCGGCCCAGATTGAGGTATCCGAGTTCGAATTCCAGTCGAGTTCCAATATGAAGTTACTGTAATGACAAAAGTACGCAGGTGTAGGCTTTAAGAAAGCTTTATTCAACTGAGAATACAATGTTTGTGTATAGTGTCCTTTTATAGTCCCAGTAAACAGAAACAGCTCTCTAAAAGAGGAGAGTAACAAAACAATGTTTCTATTCAACTATTTGTGCAGCTTATTTAATGTGAAACCTGTGCTTGGTGTGTTTCGCGGTTTTTTCAATGTTTAACCCATTGTGCGATAAGCAGACCGCCATTTCTTCTTCAGTTGAGTGTAATCTTTCTTGCTTCTTATTTCTGGTGTTATTTATGGTTGAGAAGCCTAATTCGCATGAATAAGAAGTAAAAACTGCAATAAAACTGATAAAACCTTTTTAGTTAATGTGGAATATAAAGGGTAATACTTATACATTTATGCAAATACTAACGACATACCATTACAACTTCCACACACACACATATGTGGCGGGAAATGCCCGCAACAAATATGGCAGACTCGGAATATGAGTCCACGTAAAACACGTTAAGAAACAACAAGATCCAATATATATGTGTACAAACAAATGATAACGTATTATGAAATGGACAAAGTCCGACAATTTATTTTAAGACATTTTTATGTTTATACGTTCTTTTTAATAGATACAAATATTTAAGTAAATGCTCTGTTTGATAATAATCAGTATTAAACAACATTTACCGGCCTGAATGTTCGAGAAATTGTCATAGAAAATATGCGTCTTCCGACAGGAATCGAACCTGTATCCTATACGGAACCAGCATTTAGCCTGACGTGCTCTTAACCGATCGAGAATCGTTCGATTAGAAAGGTCGATTTTACTGCCTTTAAACTTGAATCTTCCCTGAATCTCTCACGTACATTTATATCTGCCCAAAGCGTATCCAAATGTAAACAAACGAAATGAAGAGGAGACTTGAAACAACAGAAATGTGGCTCTACAGAAGGATGCCGAGGATTCCGTCGACAGAACATGTGAGTTACGACGAAATTTTGGAGAAAACAGAAACAAAAAAGAAACTAATACTTAATATCAGGAAGAGATTTCTAGGACATAAAAAGGGGGCTTGGAAAATCTGATACTCACAGGACAGATTATGGGCAAGTGAGACAGAGGAAGACACACGTATAACATACTTAGTGAGCTTGAGTAAACTGATGGCGGAACAGGGCTTAGGCGAAACAAAAGAAAGAAATAATATTAATAGCTAAAAGGGACAGGAAGTTGTGGAGAGTCATGATTATCTACGCTCTGAATGGACAGGGCACATAAAGAAGTAGAAATGAATACTCCGACGATAACTTTGAAAAATATTTCCTTTCGTCCATGGAGCTCAGCTTTTCGGATCAGTTGTGGAGATTTATCCATGTTTGACTGTTTCTCGTATCTAAACCAATTTCTTTTTACCACATGTTATGATATGTTTAAGAAATGGTTAATTCAGATGATACATTCATTATCAGAATTTGTTTTCCAAAAATAGAAATTACTAATGACTCAGCCTACCAAATCCTATAGGAATAACTTAAAAATCCTACCAGAAACCAAATGAAATATAAGAGATAATTTCGTTGTGAGCTAGGATGAGGGTGTCGAACAGTTACATCTTAGATAATACTAGCAGCCATACCCGGCCGATCGATCAGAAAAAGCGTTCAATTAGAATGTAGCAAAAACAGCATCATGTTTGGATGTAACAGAATCGATCTTCTTCAATTACTTTAAAATACTTTCATTAAAATACATATTGAATTAATGCAGTTACTGATATAACAGAAATAGTCTGTATTTATTCAGTCGAAGTTAGCTGAGGACGTGAAGGTGTAAAACAGGCAACATGAAGACCCACTTCAGACCACAATTATTTTGGAGTTTTTGAAATTCAATTTGTCAGTGTGCTACCAGGGATGTAAAAGAGGACACATTTATAACGCGATTGCTAAGTTTGATGAAAATTGGTTGAAACATTAACGAAAAATAAGAAAGAAACCAGTAAAAATCGCCATTTTCCCTATTTACGCAGGCTTTCACTATATGGGTGGACTCTGTCATCAAGTTAAATGACTGTTAAACAATCAACTTATTGTTGGCTACATTTGTGATCAAATCGATTTTTCGTTTTTCGCGGTTTTCGCTAAAAGCAGTGATGTAGAAATAAAAATGAGGTATCGTTGAGCTCCCCTTGATGTAAGTAACCTACATACCGAGTTTGACCGAAATCGGAGGAAAAAGTTGAATTTATCGATATTTGATCGGCTTTATCGATTATTGATTTTTGAAAAATTTCACTATATGGGTGAACTCAATTATCAAGTTAAATGACTGCTAAGAAATCAACTTATTGTTGGTTAAAATTGAGTGAAGTTTGTATTAGATTGCTTAAATATTGCGCGAGTTTTAGTTAAAAATTTATGTTGAAATCGATTTTTCGTTTTTCGTGGTTTTTCACTAAATGCAGTGGCGTAGAAATAAAAATGAGGCATTGTTGCGCTCGTCATGATGCAAGTAACCTATATACCAAGTTTGAACGAAATCGGAGGAAAAAGTTGAATTTATCGATATTTGATCGGCGTTATCGATTATTGATTTTTTTTTTAATTATCGATTTTTTGCACTAAGAACCTATCTCTTACATTGTACAATGTATGTACCAAGTTTGGTCAAAATCGGTTGGATGGATTTCGAGTGAAAAGGTATAACAGACAGACAGACACACAGACATCCTCTGTTTTATATATATATATATAGATGAGCTTACGACTACATCACATTGAAATATCAGTTCCTGTACTATCACCAAGGTTAAACTACGTCGGGTCTGGTCAGTACCTAGATGGGTGACCGCTTGGCAATATCAGATTCTGTAAGCTTGGATGTACGTGGAGAAATGACTTACGGCCATATAACGTTGAAAAACCCGTTTCCCGTAGGATCAGCGAAGTTAATTAATGTAGGTCTTGGGAATATCAGGTGCCGTAAGCTTAGATGGGCGGGTGGTGTAATGGATAATGGCTCGGATTTGTTAATCGGAAATCAGAGTTCCAATTCCGGTTGGGTTCGTCATATTTAGTTAGCACAACTATTTTATGTATTCTAGCAATGACATTCTCTCAAAATGGTCTTTCTTTTTATGTGCCATGTCCTTTCAGGACGTAGGCGATCATGGCTCTCCACATCCCTCTATCCCTTGCAACTCTCAAAAAGTGCCTCCCCTCTGCTACGTCCGCCAAACCACGTTCTGTCATCCACTTGCTTAAGCCTGCTAGTTATGTCATGCGTTGTTTTCCCTTGTCTCTGTTTCCCTCTATTCGATCCGTGAGTATCAGATTCCCCAAGCCCTCCTTCCTCATTATGTGTCCCAGAACCTTCAGCTGCCTCTTTCTGATGTTAAGTATAAGCCTCCTCCTTGTTTGCATCATCTCTAAGACCTCACCGTTGTTCACACGCTCGGTCCTTAGCATCCTTCTGTAGAACCACATCTCCGTCGCCTCGAGTCTCTTCTTCATCTTTAAGGAAATCGTCCAACATTCACTGCCGTAAAGAAGGACAAATGTCACGTAACAGCTCAGTAGTCTTTTCTTTGTTGACAAAGACATCCTCCTGTTTCGCAATACACTGCCCAGCTTTTGCAATGCGTTCTTGGCCATCCCAATCCCTTTTACTGATGCATGTAAGTATGCAATGGTCTTTACAGTGCTAAAAAGTAATTGGCACTTACTATACGAGTGCACCATCTTCTTCCGCTTAAGGCTTATGACAACATCACTTTGAAACACTAGATCACAGAAGGTAAGCAACTTCGAGCCTGGTCAGTACCTAGATGAGTGACGACTTGGGAATACCAAGTGCTGTAAGCTTGGAAGTGCGCGTGGTGTAATGGATAATGGCTCGGAATTGTTGATCGGAGAGCCGAGTTCGAATTGCGGTTGGATTCGTTATAATCACTTACGAGTAAATACCCTTGGGAAAGGTATAAATTCACCTCTTCTCCCCCAGCTATGGGTTAATTAGTATGTCTTGTATCATTAAATCTGAAAAAAAAAATCGTACAATCTAAAAATATTTTCTGACTTTAAATAACCTGTAATGGGTTGATAAACTGTAAAAAACGAATCAATAAAAAAGAATTCTAGTGACGTCATGGATAGCATGCTGAACACGCGGATTATTCCCTAATCACTAGTGAATTCGATTCGTATTCTATTGGTGAAATATAAGGAAGAGTTTCTCGAGGAGTTTCTTCTCACGGGCTTGTGAAAGCAAGGAGTTGCTTCACAGATCACTACAATTATTATATGATTGCAGTAGACTAATTGGCACACAGTGAGCAGCTCACTTTTAAGTTTTTAATTAGTAAGAATTGTATCACAAAACCATTATTATCTAAAAAAAAAGTCTTAAGATCTAAAAAAAAATCTTTACCAGCTTCAAATAACAGGAAATGGGTTGATAAACCGTAGAAAACGAATCAATCAAAAAGATTCTATATAGCAGCGAACGCTGGCCTATTTTCTTACAGGTGAAGACACTGCTGGAAACGACAGAGATTTGGTTCAAGAAACGAAAGCTAAAAATGCCATTTACTGAACAAGTAGGTAATGAAGAATTTTTAAAGAAAATTCAAAGTAAAAGAACACTTTAAATCAGAACGAGACATCTGAAATTTCTGAAATATGTAATGAGGAAAGAAGGTTTGTAGAATTTAACACTCACAGGACATACTGAAGGCAGAAGGGAGAGGAGGAAGCAGTGAGTGATCCACCGAACAATTTATGTAAAAGGATGACAGAACAGAGAGTCGAAGGGATAATAAAGAAATAGTGCTAAGAATAAGAAGATGTGGAGAGCCATGCACGCTCACGTCATGAAAGGACACGACAGATAAAAGAATCTAGTTTTGGGTTTGTCTAATAAAGACTGACTGCCCATGTCTTTTTAACGAGTCTCTCCTCCTGTATACATGTGCAATACATGTCCGCTATGAAAAGTTTTTCCCCAATGTCTAGGTCCAAATGTCCCCAAATCAAATTTAGCCTTGTGTCATACTAGGCAAAGTTTTAAAAATATTCACATAAATATTATGGCTTTGTAAGGTGCCAGATTGCTAACATCAAGAATTCCGGTTGGTAATCTGTCATTTACAGTCTAGGACAGAATAAGCGGTCACCCCCGCCTGTGTACTGCCGGGTAGTAGACAAATATAACAAAGGCTACTGAATTTAAAAACAGTCGATTAACGAGTCATGGCAAAGACGCTTTAAAAGAATAAACACACATGCTGTTTTGAGTGAACGTTGCTCCGACAATGACTTTTCCTTGTCTGCCAAAATGGCTATTTGCAGTTTTTCCAACATGGCGGCGGGTTTCCCGCCATTTGCATAGAGAAAAAGCAAACGAGAAATCGAAAGAGAGCGGTAGAGGATATTGGAACTCTTTTCTTTTATTTGCATTTGGTTTGTTTCTATGACTGATGTCTCGTTGGAAACCGTGCGCTCACAAGGAGTTCTAAGTACAAACAAATGCTGTAAAGCGCTTACCACTTGTTTGTAAAGCCTGTAGAAAATATCAACGCCATTGCTGCACCAATTAAATAAGACTTTGTCTTTTTTTTTTCAGTTATGCATCAATAGCAGAACGAGTAAGAGAGACGTCATCAACATATGGTTTCGGGAGATAATTGCTTCAACATGTCAACAATCGTTTTCTTTTTTTTTTGTCCTTATTTATTGTGAATGCAAAACATTTTTTTTTTGCCTTTATCAGTTTCGTTCTATTATTTGTTTGTTCGGAAAGTAATAGCGTTTTCCCAGAAAGGGTATAAAAAAAAAGAAATAGAATTTAAGCTAAATTTATTGAAATATTATTTCTAAATAAATATGTAATCACCTTCATCACTGTAACCAAAACAAATGAGAATCTATAAGTAATAAATCTGATGTGGATGGAGAATATGAAAGAACTTCGACCGCCATTACAAGGATCTATCTTTTTTTCTTTTTTCATATTCGGTGTATAACGTATTTTCAAATTTGTAGGATAAACGTTTCCAGTCGTAACGTTATTTTCTCTTGTTTATTTTTTTTGCTATTGGTTTCGAAGGTTTTGGTTCCGATGGTGAAGCCACACAACGAAATAAACCTCGTCTTCCACCACCATCACCATGCAGCCAATTCCATCAGCTCTTCCATGCAAGAATTGGTCTATTTACTCATCAACACCGTCATCATAATGGAAGCGATCAGTAAGAAATAAATTCTTTGATATTAGATACGTCCTGGGTATGACGATAGACGACATCGGGCAGCAAGGCCTTTGATCAGAAGATTGGAGGTTTTGAGAAGCGTGGAACCACTTCTTAAGTACTGTTATTCCCAAGTCTACCCTGATCAGGGATGGTAGCAGCTGTTAGGGTCCTAACTATGGAAAAACAGTTACCCTTCCTCGAACTGGGGTCAAAACACTATGAAAGTATAAAAATAAAGTTTTATAGTATAAATACCAGCAATACATTTTTGAAAAAAAAATTACCGGTAATACATTTGACTCTCGACAAAAAAAAAAAAAAAAATTTTTTCACACAAATACATCAATGAAATCTGATCTACAAAGTGATTTCTTACAAAGAATATATATCATATTCATGCAAATCTATTCTAAAAATCTTTCGGCATTAAATAACCCATTGAGGTTGATATGGCATAAAACAAAATGAACCAAACCAAAGTCTAAGATTGGACTACCCAACCCAAAGATTGAACACATTTTTATATTAAGAAATATCAGCAAAACGTTTTGGAAAAAAATATATCACCAGCAACACATTTCTGAATAAAAATTGCCAGCAATACATTTGACACTCGACAAAAACACTCTTTACGTCAATGAAACCTAATCGACAAAATGATTTCTTACAAAGTATAAATGTTCTATTCATACGAATCCATCCTAAAATTCTTGTCGATATTAAATAACCCATTGAGGTGTTGATACGCCATAAAACAAAATAAACCAAACTAAACCAGATACGAGATAAAGCCGACGATGGCGATTAGTTCAGAATAGTTAATTTCTTTCTCTATTATTTATCTTTCAAATATTTCTCACAACAACAATAATAAAAATATTCTCATCTATTTGATGATAATTTTATACTTTTATTCTCTTGTTATTTATTGATTGGTTTCATTGATTCATGTT
>OZ038497.1:83369542-83412042 GCA_964036315.1 Acanthosepion esculentum | reverse complement strand
TGACATCACAAAAATAATATTAACTACTGCTTGAGAAACCGAATTAAGATTTGATCGTTTTCCACAAAGATAAAGAAGAGATTTTAGGCAAGAGAAATGTTGTTCTACAGAAGGATGCTGAGAATACCATGGACTGAACATGTGAGCAATGACGAAATTTTAGAGAAAAGGGTAACAAAGAGAACACGTATACAGAAAGAGATAGTTGAAATTTCTAGGGGGTATAATGAGGAAAGAGGGCTTCGAGAAGTTGACACTCACAGGACATATTGAGAAAATAAACGCATAACCTTCCTAACGAACGGGTGTAAATGGATGACAGAAAAGTGTCTAGGAGAGATATCAACTGGAGGAAATTTACTAATAGGTACAAAAGACAGGAAATTGTGGAGAGCCATCATCGTCTGTGTCCTGAAGGGGTATGTCACATAGAATAATAATAATAATAATAATAATAATAATAATAATAATAATAATAATAATAATATTCGTTACTATTTTTGAAAACGAATTAATATCGTTAAGCCGGGAGTAAAAAGAAAAGGGAACATCAATGAAAATGAATGTAATTAATTTAGCCAAATCTTTCATTGATAAGAAGGATCTTGTTAGTTGGTTAGAAGATTGTGTTTAATGTGGGAAAATCTTTTTGCTTTTCTGAATTCTGTTAGGGTTAGCCGGAAGGTTAGCCGGAAGGCATGAGAATAAAAACGTAACAACCCCGATTTCCCATTTGTTGACGAGATTCAAAGTGAAATTTGCTTCATTCTTTCTTTCATTTATTTTTTGCTTGTTCGCTCGCTCGCTCAGTCTATCTATCTATCTATCTATCTATCTATCTATCTATCTATCTATCTATCTATCTATCTATCTATCTATCTATCAAAAAACACAATCTATATATCTATGAACAGACTCAATATATCTAATTATGAAGAGAATCTATCTATCTATCTATCTATCTATCTATCTATCTATCTATCTATCTATCTATCTATCTATCTCAGTCTGTTCATATCTATCTATCTATCTATCTATCTATCTATGAACAAACACAATCTATATATCTATGAACAGACCCAATATATCTATTTATGAACAGAATCTATCTATCTATCTATCTATCTATCTATCTATCTATCTATCTATCTATCTATCTATCTCATTCTGTTCATATCTATCTATCTATCTATCTATCTATCTATCTATCTATCTATCTATCTCATTCTGTTCATATCTATCTATCTATCTATCTATCTATCTATCTATCTATCTCAGTCTGTTCATATCTATCTATCTATCTATCTATCTATCTATCTATCTATCTCAGTCTGTTCATATCTATCTATCTATCTATCTATCTATCTATCTATCTATCTATCTCAGTCTGTTCATATCTATCTATCTATCTATCTATCTATCTATCTCAGTCTGTTCATATCTATCTATCTATCTATCTATCTATCTATCTATCTATCTATCTATGAACAAACACAATCTATATATCTATGAACAGACCCAATATATCTATTTATGAACAGAATCTATCTATCTATCTATCTATCTATCTATCTATCTATCTATCTATCTATCTATCTCATTCTGTTCATGTCTATCTCATTCTGTTCATATCTATCTCTCTATCTCTCTATCTATCTATCTATCTATCTATCTATCTCATTCTGTTCATGTCTATCTCATTCTGTTCATATCTATCTATCTATCTATCTATCTATCTATCTATCTATCTATCTCAGTCTGTTCATATCTATCTATCTATCTATCTATCTATCTATCTATCTATCTATCTATCTTGACAATTATATATATAGTTATTTACTTTATTCTTTCTTTTATTCGTTCGTTCATTCCCTCACTATATCTATCTGCCAACATATATATACATAGGGTGTTCCAAAATAATGTATACACTCTTTAAATCGTTATCACTTATTCAATTTATGTATTTTTGTATTTTAAAAAGAAATCCAAGGGTGCTAAATCTGGTGATCTCGGTGGGTCTCTTTTCTTCCAATCCATGAGTTTTGCATATTTTCATCCATATAAGTTCTCACATCACGGTAATGTATTAATAACTATTAATATTTAAAGAGTGTATACATTATTTTGGGACACCATATATATATATATATATATATATATATATATATATATATATATAGATATATATATATATATATATATATATATATATATAGGTGTGAATCCTCTTCTCCCTCTAACTATGGGTAAATAGCAGGACAGACTGGGTTCTATAGCCTTGGATGGCAACTGGTCTAGGAGAAGAACAACTCTGAATTCAAAACCTGCGGAGGGTCGTTTGGGGACCTTGTGGCATTCGCTGCACCAGGTCCCTGCATTCGTCCCTCCAAAAGTGTGGATGGCCCTGCACAAAGCCTTCACCACTATAATCAAATCTCATATGTCGGGCTTTCAGTTTCTGGGAACTGATCTGCATAACCCCCATACGTCGAGTTCGACGGGAGAGTCCATCATATATATATTTATCTATATACATCTATCAAGATATATATATATATATATATATATATATATATATATATATATATATCTTGATCGATGTATATAGATATGTATATATACAGTGCTGTGCCAAAGTAAGTGTACCCCAAATATAATATTTTAAATAATTGTCTCTTTTTTCCATAATACACAAATCTTAATTAAGCTATATATTAATTAAGGAAAGCCTTTATTAAATCAATTGCAACCACTTTCAAATATTTTTATCTCGCTGGAATAAAAATATTAATTAAAAATTAAGATGTGCAAAGTAAGTGAACCTTTACATTTAATATTTGGTAACTGCTCTTTTATTATGTAACAACGTTAACAAGTCTTTTTCTATAAACTTTAAGAAGTTTCTTGCAGTAGTGGGTGCCGACTTTTGACCATTCTTTTTGGCAAAATTCACACAATTTCTCGGATTTTACCTCGATTTTCTTGCATGCATTGTCTTCTGTCACTTTAATCTCATTTTCAATTGGGTTTAAATCAGGACTTTGACAAAGACGTTCCGAAAGTTGAAATTTCTTCTTAGGAACCCATTATTTGTGGATTTGCTTTGACGCTTCAGATCATTGTCATGTTTGGAAGTTCCAGCGCTGACATAAACCAAACTTTTGAACTAAGGAAAAAAAACTTTCGTTCAAAATGACATGGTATCTTTCAGAGTCCAATGTGTACTCATTGTTACAGAATATATATCAAACATTAAAATCTTTCTTTACATAAATTGCTAAAAATTACCACTCCTCCTCTCCCTTCGTAAAGCCTAATAATGACAGCTTCTTTCTCTTTACTTCCCCCTTCTTTCTTTTTCTCTCTTCTCCCCCTTCCCTTTCAATATATCACTTCCGTTAAGTTAACCGATTAAATAGGTCAATGTCTGGTCCCTCCTCCCCTAATACTAAGTATGATAGATAGAAATATTAAAATAAACCCTCTCTAAACTCGATCATGTCTCTCACACCACTTTTCACTACCTTCTCTGTTAAATTACATAAACTTAATACTACCCGTCGAAAGTGTAAATGTTAATTTCATTTTTCATTTTTCGTTTTACCTTTTGGAAGTGCAGTCTGCTGATCCTACGTCCTTTAAAAGGGCTATGGTGAAATAAATTATTACATGGAGCCTTAAAGTGGTCTGTTTTTCTTTAAATTAATACATACATACATACATATATATATATATATATATATATATATATATATATATATATATATATATATATATATATATATATATAATAAATTAACTGATTTAAAATATGGTTTCTTCGCTACACAGGAATTACCATGTCTTCAAAAACCGAAGCTAAAAACTTCAAATTTAATTATATAATTAAATTAAAAATTCCAAAATTCCCTTGAAGATGAAACAGTCGGGGCTTCCACACAAAAAAATGGTGACTAGGTCAGAAGAGATTTAACGATGAGGAAATTCTAACTTACGAAAACAGTTCTTTTCTTCATTTTCATGGAAAAACAAAGGAATAACAATAGCTGTTACTTCTGACGCTTTCAAAGAAATATTGCATCAACAACAAGCACAGTTTCGGATTTCAAACGTGACATGTTTAATGGATGTCAGTTATCAGTTATCTCCTGCTAAATTCCCTTTGAAAGTTCTCCACTGCATGTGAAATTAGAACAGTCTACCCCAGTGAGCGAAATAAAGGGTTCAGTTCGACATTCCAACCACCTGAAGAAGACCGGAGTGTACAACGGCCGAAATGTTGTAATAAGTATGGCGACAAAAATGAGGGCAATACTCCGAATAATGTAAATGATGTACATAATACCTCATCTCAGAAATATAGACAGATACTGCATGCAGTTGGTCCTTATTTTTTGTGTAGTTTTCTGTATTCCGCTCCGTATCTTGGCAGAGTTTTATGTCTCCTTTGCATCATGTTAAGAATCTCATCAGTTATCCATTCGTTTTTTCTTCTTCGTCCATTCTCCTGTGGAATGACTTCGATTGCTAATGTCACTAAAGCTTCTCTTAATGTGTCCCATTTCGATTTTCCATTACCATTTTGTCCCCCGTATCTTTCTTTCACACTGTCCATATATTTTTCCTTCAAATTCCGGTTGTTCAGGATGTGAGAAATTTCAGCTTCAGACTCTTACTGAAGATCATTGTAAATATCCCATCGTTCTCGCCTGCATTCAATCACAACACGACCTGGTGTGCACACACTGTTATTATCCAAACTGCAACAAGATCACATAATAACGTCACAATAAAAGATCTTATGACCGAATACCAGAGGCTTATGAACCTTAAAAGAGATAACACAAGGGTTCAACCCCAGCTCTCACTTTGAAATTCATTTAAAAGAAGCAGCATTCGAGCAAAGTAAAAAAAAAAAACGACAAATGCATCAAGAAAAATGGCCGTCCGGTGTATGGCACTACACACGTTTCTGTCTGTTCAAGCAACATAAATGTCAATTAGGTCAATAACGCGGGCATAAGGAAAGTTTTTTTTTGTCGCCACTCATAAAGCTAAAACTTCAAATCAAATTCAAAAACAAGTTTCAAACTCAGTTCTGGAAAAAATCGTGAAAAATCCGCACCGAAAACGGTCAAACTCAAATTCTATGCCTGCAACTTTCAAAGTTGTCTTTAAATCCAGCAGAAAATATATTTCTGTTTCTATCAACAAGGTCCCAATTCGTTTTTCAGTTTGACACAGCTTCAGATATTATTTTCATGTCAACCCACGTGGGAACAATTTGCCAAGCCTGAATTGTGGAAACAAATAACATCCGGTAACGAGTTTCTACTCACCGATGAGTTAAATTGCACTGTTTCTTTGCACGAAAAACGCTTTTTTTCATATATATGTTGCATTACGGACTCTTATCTAAATTTAATTGTTTTACACTTGATGAATGTGCTTAATCTCTTCATTATTCGTTCACTTCTGCTTTTAACATGTTTTTCTCACTTTTCTCTGTTTCTGACACTGATAAATACTTCACACACACACACACACACACACACACACACACACACACACACACACACATACATCTTTTTGAAGATAACCCTGGATGTAGTACAAAGGTCAAAGCCACTCTGAAACGGAAACGAAATATTAAGCCATGTCCCTTATGCTGCACTTGACTTAGATCGCCTCCAGCGAGCTAGAGTAATCCAGTCAACAATTTACTCTGTGTGGGTAGCCTCCATTGTTGCTGTCAAGAAGACAAATAGTAAAGTCCGTATATGTGTGTTGTGGCCTGTTAGGAGCCAGAAAAAAAAAGACACGGAAGACAAAGGTAGGCTGAACAAGTGTATTGAAATAACAGATATATAAAAAGTAAGAGTGTTATTAGTCAGCAGATAAAAGTGTCCGTCCGAACGGTCAGGTTACACTACGTCCCCGCTGCCGATATTTATTTCTGTTAAAATACAGAAAATGTGGCACAAGGCCTAAAAAGGGGGATGGGGAAAAGGACGGTCTTCATCTTTCTTAACTTTAAACTTAGCTAACCACAAACACTGACCCAAACATACAAACAATATTCCTAACACCAAAAAACATATTCTTACTAACCTTTCTTACTACATCCACCATAATACCTCATTGTCTCTATGAAAATCCTAAATAGACTGCGTCTCGGCTGCTATATCTAACAGTCCCCGCCATGAGGAATGTATGTGGCACAAGGCCGAGTTTAATGTGGGTTTCTCCGAGCCCGTAGGCTCGGCCAAAAATATTCCCTTAGAACCCGCATAAGCGGGTTCGGGATCTGTCTACATTTGGCAAAGCTTCGTCCAGGTTCCTCTCTGCCAAAGCAGAGAGTTCAACAGAAGACTTCATGTCGACTGCCCACACAGGACGTCATGTCGACTGCCCACACAGGACGTCTCGCAGGTTAGTATTTTTGAAGGAGGAAGTGATAATTCTACTGTAGGTAGGTCACCATAACATGTGCAAATTATGCCACTGGCTTAAATAACTCTTTAGACTCACATAAATACCAATTACCAATACCAGAAGACCTCATGGCAAAGCTAAATGGAGGAACTTGCTAAAATTGAATTTTCAGACGCTTCCCTACAAATGGAATTTGACGAGGACTCCAAGGAACTACATACTATCAAAACCCGCAATACGACTGTCTTCTTTTTCGTGTCAAATCAGTACCAGTCATATTGCAGCAAACGATGTATGCCATGATTACGGGGTTGACCGGAGTCGCTGCATTCGTTGATGATATCACTGTTGCAGATGAAACCAATAAAGAACTTCTAATACGTCTGTTGTCTGTTTTCGAACGGATTCAACAATATGGTTTTCATGTGAGCAGAAAAATATCGATTTCTCCGGACAAGAGAAGACAAGACTGATCGGCAACCAGACCTGAAAATTATTTCTGCCATCAAAAACATGCCAGCACCAGCAAATATTTCGACATTACGTTCTTTTCTAGGCTTGGTATGTTGTTTTTTTGTTGTCATAACTCCATCGTATTCGAACTCCCCTGAATTACCTTCTGATAAAGGATAATTGGGAATGCATAACAGATTGACAGTCTGCTTTTACCAAAGTCAAATTTTTACTTTCTTTGAACTTAAGTTTCACACACTATAATCCATGTTTTGTATCGTTTCAGATACTTCTGACTATGGCCCCGGAGCCGTGATTTTCTACAGCTTTCCCGACGGCAGTCACAAGGCCGTTGGCCATGCATCAAGATCATTGACACCTGCTGAACGAAACTACGGTCATATTGAGAAAGAAGTCTTGGCAATTGTCTTTACATGAAGAAATTTCATAAGATTTCATTTTAGCCTGTTCTCAGACCATAAACATCTGGTTACCATTATTGGATCCAAGAAAAATATTCCTGTTTATAGTGCAAATCCTTTAAAACGATGGGCCAACATGCTATTGGATTACAATTTTACGATCAAGTACCACTCAACAAATTCAATTGGTCATGCTGACGACTTATTTAAATTTATGAATACGCACCGCGGACTACCAGAGGACTTTGTTGTTGTAGCAATATCCGCGTATCCAGAAATTGTTTCAGTGCTACACAGGAAGCCACAGTTTCTGACCTATGGTTGCAAAAAGTGATTCACTACTACCGCACAAAATGGGCGGCAGTATGTTCCTACAAACAGTTACAATACTTCATCCTTCGCACGACTGTATGTAAAAACCCTATCTGCCTGCTCACGATACGAATATCCTGCCATTGTTAAACGGAACACTTCGGTTTAACTCACTACTACACACGTCAAACGTTGAAGACAGACCAGCCACAAATGTACACGAATAAAAAATGTAAACTAGTCTACATTGAAACACAGTGCAATCTACCGTAATCTTTGTTTAAACGTTTAAGCTTAACTCAAAAACGAAGGATTTGCGGACATCTTTATAAGGACTTTTATCATTGTTTTTAAATGTATTTTTGATACTCCTTATATATATATATATATATATATATATATATATATATATATATATATATATATATATATATATATATATATATATGTATATATATATATGTGTGTGTGATGCAATGAGAACGAAAATAATATATAAATTCTAACGTTCACAGCATTAATTCAAAAGAGGGCTCGATACCGAGAGAGTAGACCAATAATTTATTATGACATTTTTCATATTTTCATTTTTCACTTTTCACATACGGCTTGCTTACAAGCAGAATTGTTCATAACCATTTTTGTTTCTCACCAGTCAAAGTGCAATTGAAATGCATCGAAACGAAGTTTCATTTTTGTAGTGATTAAAATTTTTTTGTCTGTATGAAAAAATTATAATAAATAAATATACATATTTGTATATATATATATATATATATATATATATATATATATATATATATATAGTTGCTTTAATTTCAGGAGAAAATAAAGACAAAAACTGTTCAACATTTGCATATTTTTTCATTATACTGTTCCTCGATCTAATACGCCGAAATCAACGGGAGAGTCCATCATACATAGGTATATATCAATCAACATGTGAAATCTTAGATCGAATTGAGGCAAAGAAGTGCAATAAAAATCAAGGTAAATTTAATTAAAACCGGATTACTTTGCATGGACCATGCAAAATTGGTATCACACAGCACAAACACAGGTGTAAAAATGAGTGACAGAACTAATTTCAACTCTGAACTAATTCCAACTCGGAATTAATTTCAACTCGGAAATAATTTGTTATGTTCCAAGTTCCTTGTACCACGGTGATGGTCCAAGGTAGAACCAATGAAGAATAACTCGAACAAAGGTATGGAATAACACAGATATATTACAAACAGAAATATGTACAAAGAAGTAGAAGTATTAGTAATGACTATCAGGTTAGGTTAGAGTGAACTATGTTGTCTCGACAAGTATCACTATTCCAATGTCTTACAGTAATAGTCTGACTGCGACTATGTCTCTGACTGACTCTGACCGACTATGAACCTGAACTCTGACTCTGAACTGTACGCTGCTCCCTCTTGAGGCGCAGTATTTATGATATCCGGAATAGTCCATTATTATTATGGGTAAGTTCCCATAACATAATTTCAATTCGATTTTGAAACCCTAAACCTAACCCTTAGTTCCGAGATGAAATTAGTTCCGAGTTGAAATTAGTTCCGATTTGAAATTAATTCTGCAACCCGTAAAAATGTGTTTTTGACTCTCATACATCAAAAATGGCAAGAGAGTTCATGGTAGATAACTTGTTATCTACCATCACCTGAAGAAGTACCATCTTAGTATTGAAACATGAAAGTTTTTGAGTAACGATGTAAAATGTTTTTATTGTAATTTATTACAATAAAAATTTTATAATGTTTTACTGTACTTTGTATTGAGCACTTTGAAAAGAAAATAAATGCTACGAACTGTAGATTTTTACTCCATCTGTTCTTTCTCTCATATATATATATATATATATATATATATATATATATATATATATATATATATATCATTTTTTTTCTTCTAATATACGTCAATGGGACTAACATATCTAGAATAGAGAGTCTCTGAGATTTTAGTTTGTTTGTCGTCTCCTTCTGCGGAAACCTAGCTGGCTCTCGACAGCGTGCTTGTCTGGAATATTCTTTCACCAGGAGTCGTCTGACCGTTTCTTTCTTCTGTTGATTTGAATATTCTCTTACTAAAAGCATGCGATCCCAGGCCCACTTCTGGTTGTGGACGGGAGGGTAGAATGGGCGTATGACCCACCTCCAACCAGCACTGCGTTCATTGTAACTTGAAGCCCGGCGTTCGAGGGCACGCCGAAAATTTTCTCTAGTGTTTTCTGTGAAATATGGAGCCGGCATTGAAACTTATCGTCAGTGAGTAATTTTATTTTTATTTTTATTTTTACCTGGTTTTTCTTAACCACAAAGCTTGCTAACCATATTTTCTATTCATTTTGTTTTTCTTTTGTTTTTTTTTAAAATATAGGTCAATGGGACTTATACTAAGTTAAAACTTAGTATTGTACACATTCACAATAGTATGTCATTCCTATCCCCCAGTACTCTCAACTAGTGTAAGCCCTGCGACTATCCCAACTACACCCCCCTCTACTGTTTTGTTTTGTCGTCGTTGTATATGTTATATTTAATAGGAGCAGGTAGGCTTTCCTACCGCCCGGTCTACACTACTCCCCCTCTATTGGACACGATTAGAGGCCCAAACCTTGTTTCGTGTTTAGGAAGGGGTTCCCGGATCTCTCTCTCTCTCTCTCTCTCTCTCTCTCTCTCTGGCCCCTGTACTGGTGCCGCTGTGTTTCTCCCGTGATGCGTGTAGTCTGTGGCATTGCCTGTTCATTCTGAGGTTACACGGTTGACAGTTCCCTGGTTGCTGTTTCCGACTGGTAGTTAGGAGTCCTAACTCTTGCGTAGCGTCTTGAGCGGCCGCTCTGATCAACAGTTGCATAATATCGGAGTGTCTGTAGTGGCATGTCGCGCATGGATAGGTGTCCCTGCAGTCATCTCCAGTGGGCAACCCTGAGGCCACATTATGATTCAAGCTGTGCCAAACCCCCTCTCTGCCCGCGTCATGGGTGATAACCGTCGGCTTCCTTTAACTCAGGCCTTCTCTTTTTCCAACACCAATTACCCACATGAATTACAAAAAAACAGAAATATAAACCTAAACCAGCCTTCCAAAAATCACCCAAACCTTTAAATATCTCCTCCAACATCTGTGACATTAGAACCAACTTCTGCAGCGTTGAGTCTTTCCTCATTGCTAAGTGCCCGGATATACTGGCCCTGTGTGAGACCAATCTTGACTCCTCTATCCCTTCCTCTGATCTCTCGATCCCTGGATACCTTCCTCTCCCCAGAAAAGACTCTCTAACCCACATGCATGGCCTGGGTGTCTACGTCAAGGACCATCTCCCTCTGGCTAGAGAGTGCTCTCTCGAATCGCCGGATCATTCGGACTTGTGTCTCCGGCTATCTCTTCTCAATGCTGTAAGCTATCTTTTCTTCCTCTACCGCTCTCCATCCTCTCAGGACTGTGGGATACTCGATGTCATTTCTGACAGCATAGATAGGGCCCTCTCTGTCCATCCGTACGCTCACATATTTGTGTTTGGCGATTTTAACGCCCATCACAACCAATGGCTTAAGAACGCTACTACCGACCTCGCAGGCATTCACACTCTCAACTTTTCAGTCTCTCAATCCCTCACTCAGATAATCGATTTCCCCACGCGTTTTGCTTACAACCGTGACTGTAAGGCCTCACTCCTCGACCTGTGTTTTACCTCCATCCCTGAATCTTGTAGTGCCACGCAGCTCTGTCCTGTCGGTAACTCCGATCATGCTGTAGTGTCTGTTAGCATCTCCTTCAGCCCCACCCCCTGCAAGGAGCCTCCTACCACCAGAACCACATTCTGCTACCAACGGGCTGACTGGGACTCGTTTCGTGACTTCCTCCGCGATGTCCCCTGGGGTGCTGCATTTAAGCTCCCCATTCAAGATTGTGCTTCAGAGTTCTCTTCCTGGGTTAAAGCTGGAATCGACGCTTTCATCCCCTCCAGGATATTCAAGGTCAAACCGCGCTCCTCCCCCTGGTTCACAGCTGCTTGCTCAGCCGCCATTGCCCATAGGAACCACTTCTTCCATCGTTTTCGTAGTGATATGTCCGACTCCAATAGACGTCTATTTACCTCTGACCGTAACGAGTGTAAGCGTATCCTCGACGATGCCAAGTCACTATTTGCTGCTCGGATGAAGGAACGTATTGCATCCCGCAAATTTGGCTCCAAAGATTATTGGCGCCTCTGCAAGAGCGTTCTGAACAATAACAAACCCTCCATTCCTCCCTTGTTCAATCAGTTTGAGGTCCTGACCACCTCTGCCGACAAGGCTGAATGCTTTGCTCGGAAGTTTTCTTCCAATTCTACGCTAGACTCTTCCGGGGTACCCTTGCCCGATTTCCCTCCCAGAACTGAGGCCCTCTTGGACGGATTGCACATAACCCCGTCGTCGGTATTGGGCATTATTTCTAACTTAGATCACCACAAGGCTACTGGTGGTGACGGGATACCAGCCATTGTCCTGAAGAAATGCGCACCTGAACTGGCGCCTGCCCTCTCTAAATTATACAACCGCTGCCTCAAGGAGTCCTGTTTTCCTGACTGCTGGAAGTCCTTAACCATTGTTCCTGTCTTTAAGAACTCTGGTGAGCCCTCCGACCCTTCCAATTACCGTCCTATCAGTCTCCTTCCCCTCTTCGGCAAATCTTCGAGGCCATTATCAACACCGAAGTGATTAATCATCTGATATCCCATGATCTGCTCTCAGACAAGCAGTATTGTTTCCGCTTTGCCCGATCTACTGCCGATGTGCTTACGGCCATCACCGAATTTGTCTACCAAGCTATCCATAATAACGGTGAAGCTCGTGCCGTGGCCCTTGACATCTCCAAAGCATTTGATAGAGTTTGGCATGCCGGCCTTCTTCGCAAGCTCCAGGCTTATGGTATCACAGGTCGATTGTTTGACCTGATACAATCAGTCCTGTCAAACCGGGAATTGAAGGTCGTTCTCAGTGGATTTATCTCCAGCTCCAATCCCACTAACGCAGGTGTTCCTCAATGCTCCATCCTAGGCCCTACTCTGTTCCTCATATTTATAAACGACCTTCCTGACGCCATAGACTCCCAAGTCGGCATCTACGCTGACGACACCACAATTTACTCCTGCCTCAAACACAAATCTAATGATGCTGACAAAGTTAACCTGGCAACTCAAATTGAAAAGGACCTCCAATCGGTTGTGAACTGGGGCGAGAAATTGATGGTTAACTTTAACGCCTCTAAAACAAAACTGGTCTCTATTAACCACCACAAGGATCCATCCCTGCATCCCATTAGAATGTCTGAAGACCAACTTCTCGAGAGCTCCTCTCTGCGGCTTCTCGGTCTCACGCTGTCCGCTGATCTGAGATGGAACAAATACATCCAGTCAGTTGCATCATCCACCGCAAGGAAAGTTGGTTCCCTGTGCCGAGCCAGGAAATTTTTCTCCCCGGAATCGATCCTCCAAGTCTATAAATCGACCATTCGCCCTTGGATGGAGTATTGCTGCCATATATGGTCTGGGGCTCCTGCTGTTTGCCTCAGGGTTCTTGATAAGATCCAGAGACGGATATGCAATGTGATTGGCCCTGATCTGTCATCTCGTCTGCAGTCGCTCTCTCACAGACGCGATGTTGCCTCGCTCTGCCTTTTTTACAAGTACGTTCACGGTAATTGCCCCGAGGAGCAGCTTTCGCTTGTCCCTAGGCCTCGTGAATTTAAACGTCCTACGAGGCTGGCATCCCGTTCCCACCCCTACACCGTTGAAACTGTTAGATGTAGACGTCTCTTCTACTCCAATAGCTTCATGTCTCGCACATCTCGCCTATGGAACTCCCTTCCCTATTACTGTTTCCCTGACAAATACAATCTCCAACGGTTTAAGTGTAGCGTCAATCGACATCTCCAGTTGCCTTGATCTATCCACTTCCCTTCTCCACATCCTTTCATTTTTCATTCCTATCTGCTCTCGCTCCAAATCTTCTGTAACCCCCTTGCCTTGATCGACCCACTGTCTTTCCCTTTCTCCACATCCTCTCCTTTACCACTCCTATCTGCTCTTCCTTCAACCCTTCTTTAACCCCTTGCGTGATAGTGGCCTCCAGCCTTGCTTGCGGTGATACGCTTAAAAAATATATATATATATATATATATATATATATATATATATATGTTTACACATTTCATTGAATGCAACAGACAAGTTTAGTTTTTTATGAAATTGCTCATGTGATCTAATACATTTTTCTTTTCAGATGATAAATTATATAAAAACTGTACAAATGTTCTTTTTTCCGAGCGCTTTCGGCTATACATTTAGCCATTTTCTAGGATGAAATATTTTAACTCTTAAATAAGAAATACTTTGTTGCATCTGTATATATATATATATATATATATATATATATATATATAGTGTGCAATGGGTAAATTGTCGCCATTTTATATTGTTAATTTGTGCGTTGTTTGTTTTTGATTTTGTTGACTTTATAATAGAGTCAGTTAAACACTGTCTGTGAGAAAAAGGAAACCATGACGTAACTCACTCCACCAGAAATTTGGAAATGGCATGTTGCACTGCTCAGAATTCGTGCCGGAAGCACCGAACATTTCAGAGTGTTTGGGTGTCAACAGATTGAGGTGGTATTACATTGTCGTCAGTCTGCGTTGTGACATGGAGGTGAAGCATGGATAAAAAAAATCCAGATGTGGAAATTGCGACGTCTCCCAAGGATTCTTTGATGGCGCAGAATTGTACGAGTTGATTTATCTTAAAGAAAATGAACAAAATTGTCCATATCGCCAGCTATGGTATCTATCGAGACAATAGTGTGATGGTAGTCCTCGACAAAAAATGAACCAATGACTTCACTAAGAAAAAGTTTTACAAACCGTTTTATAAGTTAAATTTCGACATCACTGTAGACACGAACAGAAAAGTGACCCAATACTTAGATGTTGAGTTCAATCTATTAGCTATTCACAAATTGTTTCCTGTCGGAGAAGCACATATTTTCTACGTAATTTCTCGAATATTCCGGCCTGTAAATGGAATTAATACTGTTTAATTAAAAATCACATCATTTAATTAAATAAATTATTTCTATAAAAATAACATGAAAAGAGAAAATCTGTCTATATTTCTGAGATGAGGCATTATGTACACTATTTACATTATTCGGACTATTGTCCTCATCTTTGTTGGCATATTTATTTGCTGACATCCATTAGACATTGCACGTGGAACTAGAACAGTCTACACAAGCGAGCGAAATAAAGGGTTCAGTTCGACATTCCAACCACCTGAAGAAGGCTGGAGCACACAACTGCCGAAACGTTGTGATAAATATGACAACAAATATTAGGACAATAGTTCGAATAATGTAACTAGTGTAAAAAGAGAAAATATATTAAAATACATATATATAGTATATATACATATTTCTTTTTTATACGTTAAAAGGAACGCACACACACACACACACACACACATATATATATATATATATATATATATATATATATATTGACTATCAATATATATATATATATATATATATATATATATATATATATATATATATATATATATATATATATTGACTATCAATATATATATATATATATATATATATATATATGTATATTGTGGTAATTTTTAAAAAACGTTACATTGTAAAATCATACATCTTTGTCAGTGTAGACATTATTGTTTTGGTCATGTCACTTTGTAGAAACCACAAGAATGCACGTCATCGTAGAGAATATAGAACAATAGGGCTAAAATGCCAAGATGCAGAACAATTAGAGAAATATGATGAATCAGGTGCATGAACAAAAAGTGACTGCATTGAAAATCAAATGTAAAAACCGTTCAAATCTGAGCTGCATTGGAGAAAGAAAATCTGTCGCACATAAGGAACACATGCTAATGTGCATCAAGTTGCATGCTTGCCATCTGCTGCAGATCCTGGAATAATCACGACTTGCCTCTCACGAAGCACCGGCTACTTCGCCAGATTTAACATCGTAAGTGATTTTGTTTTGTTTTTAGTAATTAGAAAATTTTGACAAAACGATCAAGCATGTATTTTTAAAAATTGATTTCACCTCAAGCAAGTCAGTAAAGCCACTAAGACACAAGGAGTTACTGGGTGCGGAAGAATTAGAAACAGAAACATTACTAATGAGCAGGAAGAGGAAAGAGTAATCAGGTGGACAGTAGATATCGATTGACATTACATTTAAATTTTTGCAGATTAATGTTGTTTGGAAAGCATGGAGCCAAAAGGGAGTTAGAGTAAATAAACTTTTACTATAGAACTTATGGCTATATCTTGCCAGCTCAACTGTAAATGATGAGATCTCGACGCCAGTCTAATACTGCGCTTAAATTAAAAAACGTCTAGGTACCATAGCGAAGGGTTCATCCGAAAAATTACCATGAAGGTATTTATAGAAAAGGTACAGGGAGGTAACCTTACGTTGGTGGGAAAGCGACTGAAGCCGTCCCGCCAGATAAGGACCGATAATATTGCTGATTCTGCTTTGGATTTTATCAAGGAGCTCAAGGTAAATATCTGCTGTACCGCACAATATGTGGCAGCAATATTCTAAGCATGGAAAAATAGTAGACTTATAGGTATTTGTGATACATTCTAGAAATAAAAATTGTCTCGCACGACAGAGTGAACCGATTTTTTAGCAGCTAACCCTGCAATGGATTCAATATAGTCTTTCCACTTGTTCCGCGTTTTAGGTATCTCGTCTTGTTCTTATTTTTAGTACTGCTCGCATGTTTCCACTGAGTCTAAGTACAAACTCACAATTTAGTACTGCGCTTAAATTTAAAAAGTTTAGGCAGCATAGCGAATGGATCACCTGAAAAATTACCGTGAAAATATTTATAGAAAAGACACAGGGAGGTGGAAAAGTGGCTGAAGCCGCGCCACCAGATCAGAACCGATAATATTGCTGATTCTGCTTTGGATTTTATCAAGGAGCTCAAGATAAATAGAAAGGGCGCCGGACCATATGTGGCACTAATATTCTAAGCATGGACGAATGGAAGACTTATAGATATGTAAGATAGATTTTGGAAAGAAAGATGGTCTCGCCGACACAGTGAACCAACTTTCTTAGCAATTCATTCAATATCGTCTTTTCACCTGAAAACAGCTTTAAGAATTCCAGTCTCAGAAGTAAAAAAAATAAAAGAAAGATGCATAAAGTTTTATTGGACAAGAGACTAGAAGAAATTCAAATATGGCTGACCCATAGAATATGCTCAATAGGATATTACCAGTTCGGTCAGGAAGGAGAATAAAGAAATATGTCCTCGTCTGAATTTCTGGAATGAGGAGTTATCATTATTTACACTATTTACATTCGGAATAATGCCCTCATATTTGTTGTTGTTATCACAACGTTTCGAACGTTGTGCCTTTCGGTCATCATCAGGTGTATATCGATTAGGGCAATCTACATAGAATTCTGATCTGAAACGTTTATTTAATCTCCGCGGGTAGACTGTCTTTGTTCCGCGTTTTAGGTATCTCGTCTTGTTCTTATTTTTAGTACTGCTCGCATGTTTCCACTGAGTCTAAGTACAAACTCACAATTACTATGTCACCAAATTCACAGACCAACGCTTTAGTCCACTGGGCTAATTCCCTGTGGTGAACTTGGAGACTTAAGTCTAACCTGACTGCCCATTAGTGCCGATAGACGCCTGTCATATTTGATTGCTGCTGCTGCTGCTTCTGAAGATGTGGTGTCATTCGTCTTTCATTCTTATTTATTAGCGACTGCCATATCGTATTTATTTCGACGCTAGGCCTACTAAGGGGTTCCTCATAGCCTAGCATATGCGCCGATTCTAACTCTCCAGGGGTTCTTCCTTGTCCAGTATTTTCATTTCATGCCACAAGTGTTGAGAAAATATATTTGATTTATCGAACAGCTTGTAACTAAGCAGATCGTCTGAGATATTCATATATATATATGTATATATATATATATATATATATATATATATATATATATATATATATATAGTTGTTAAAATGAATACTACAGAAGAATCCATGTTTCGTATAATCATATTTCTTAATGGTTTTAACTAAGGTTTTTCGAGCGGCACCCGTATGCATATATCTTGGTAAAGTATATGTGTTCTATCAACTGGAATTTGTCGTTTCATGTTTCAGCTAAAGACATCTGCCTCGAATAACACAAATGGAAGGAACTTCGTAAAAATCATATGCTTCGCGCGGTCAACATGATTGGATATATATCAGCGTAATGCTATTTAACAGGTTGACTGTCAAGGTCAATAATTAATTTATTGCTCACCCATTTCCACCGAGTTCAAGTACACACAATTGTTCGTTTATGTTTTGTTATATAGGAATAAAGCGTCGCTGCCTACACTTGAGTTTGAACATAGATCGCCAGTGAGCAAACGCAGGCGATCCCATTATTGAATTAAGTAGACGATGTGACCATAGAGGAAACACATATATGGAAGGTAACGTGTGTCTAACGGATCAACATTTCTAGGCTATCCTCTATTAATATTTGGGCCGCTATTCTCTACTCTATTCACTATACTATTTTCTATTCGGATCACTATATGGTAATTACTATTCGAGCGAGAATTATCGAGAAAGTATTATTACTGCAAAATTATTCGAAGGTGTCTGACGCCAGTATTTTTCAACGGCGTACTATAAGTTGTATCTGCGATTACAAAGTCTCTACTACAACGAGCTTTACAAAAGTGACAACGAGTATTCGTTGACATTACAAAAGTGACAACGAGTATTCGTTGACATTACAAAAGTGGCAACGAGTATTCGTTGACATTACAAAAGTGGCAACGAGTATTCGTTGACATTACAAAAGTGGCAACGAGTATTCGGTGACATTACAAAAGTGGCAACGAGTATTCGTTGACATTACAAAAGTGGCAACGAGTATTCGTTGACATTACAAAAGTGGCAACGAGTATTCGTTGACATTACAAAAGTGACAACGAGTGTTCGTTGACATTACAAAAGTGGCAACGAGTGTTCGTTGATATCACAAAATGTTTCAATAATTTTTTCCTATTTCCTGTTTTTAGTTGCCAGAACGAACTTTTATTCTTGTTTTAGACGCCAGTTACCAGTTATTTGTGTTAAAAGCAACAAAAAAACAAGAAAAAAACAAACAAATCTTGGTCGTAGTTTTGATGGCAAGCCCACAAAAACGAGATAACTCGTGGTCTGCATCATAAAAACAAACTGTTTTCTCGTGGTTGACAGTCGATATGCTAAGCATTCTGTTTGCTTACTTTGATAATCCACTCGCAAAATAATAACCTCTTTATTAAATACCGATGCACTACCATAAGCCCCGGACGGGCGTTAAAATTCATCGAATTTTGAGATTAAGTATAAGCTATCCTTTTGTGGCAAGCCGTATAAAACCAATGAATATCTGTGGGAAGCGTTTTAATCACTTTTAAACGTGTCGCTCTGGCGACATATAGACCCCCTGCTCGGCCCCAGACCTGAAAGCCGCGTTTGCTTACAAATTTTCTTTTAATCTTTTGTTCGCCATTTTGTTCTTGCCATTAGTTTTCTTTCAGGTCACGTTTGAATTGCCGCAGGCATTGTGGAGCGAATTGGAAACGGTTTTATGGAGCTAGTCATTTCTTTATCGACGATGCAGAAGAAGTACTTTCTTTTCTTACTTTATTTCCTTTATTTTTTCTTTCTTTTTCTTTGTTTTTAAAGAAGGTGAGATTCACTTTGAGTTTTTTTTCTTCTTTTTGTCAGTTTAAAGTTCATGATAGAAAATGGCAAAGGAGTCTGAAGAGGATTAACGCCGAAGAATCAACAAATAAAAAAGAGGCCGACGAATGAATGAAAGAATGAATGAATAATTGAATGAATTAAGGAACGAGTGAACAGAATTCTCAGCGCAGTCGCTTGCCCTCTCCCGCCCACTTCCTTCAATCCGAAACGCTATGATAATTATTTTCTGCTTGGATAGATCTTTTCAAATACGACTGGGGATATTTTGAAGGGGTTAGAAAACGCTGGCAGTAGTCGGGCTGAACTGATAAGAATGTTAGATTTTTTTTTTTTTTAATTTTATTTGTTTCACGACATTATCTTTTCATGAGCAGGAAGGGCGTCAATATAAAATGCTCTCTACACAATTTTAGACATTTTGAGCGTTATATACAAAGCTTGCTAGTAAATCCCATAATAAAGAGATGAAGCGAACAGGGCATATTGTCAATGAAACAAGGTTTTGTGTGAATATGGTTTTCGGAAACTTGTTTTTTTTAATGATCTTTCTTCTGTTATATTTCGTGTCCCTTCGTTGTGGGCGGTCATGGCTCTCCACAGCTCCCTATATCCTGTAGCTCTAAGCAATATTTATTCCCTTAAATCTCTCTCAGTTCTAATACCTATTTACAACAGACTCGTTAGGTATGTTACTCGTTGTTCACTTTTGCCTCTCTTACCTTCAATATCTCCTGTGAATGTCAAATTCTCCAAGCCCTCATTCCACGTTAAAGGCACCAAAATTTGCATCTGTCTCTTTTTGGGGGGCTGAGTAAAAGTGTCCCTTTTGTTGCCATTCTCCTTAAAATTTCCTCGTTGTTCACATGTTTCGTCCAGGGTTGGGTGTACGGCTGGTGTAGTATATAGCGGCTCGAAATGTAAAATCGGCGAGCTGAGTTCGAATTCCGGTCGAGTTCGTTACTTTCATTTCAAAAAATAATACTTGTTGACTTAAAATCCTGTTAATGAAATATTCACACGTAAAGAAAAAAAAAGAATTATTTTTACAATCCAAAATATGTTTCGGTTTTAAATAATCCACAAACCGTAAAAAATCAAACAATTCAATCAACCAATAAAATCGTCTATGGGATTTTCACTATTCTACTATAAAACCACGAGACCCGGGTTCGAATCTCACCATGGTCGATTTGGCAGGTAGGAGATTTCCTGATGTTATCGGTCTGGAGGGATGACGATCCCAGCGTGCGGTACCTTTGGAAAGTGCCTGAAAACCATACCCACGGGTTGACCCAAGCTTTGTGAGTGAAATTGGGTAGACGGAACCCTTGGGGTCTGTCGATAGCTGTGCTAGCACAAAGTCACAAGTCATCATGACCGAGGGTTTGAGTGTGCTGGCCTTGTTCGGATTGTTGATCACACTAGATAACACGCTCTCCCCCAGAAACTGTAACCAAGGTCTGCTCAGCATATTTGCAGTATAAACTATAGGTTAGCTCTGTGGGTGTTGAACAAACACAAATGTGCCTGAGCGAGTGTCTGCAATAGGGATTGGCTAGCCGCCCTAGTCGATGGGTACCCTCGAATACGAATGGCCAGATATTATTATTACTATAGAACCACATCAATTTGTGAGGAAATTGTCCATTATTTGCTGTTATATCGGAGGAAGGTGTTAGCTTTAGTATTGGTCTTAATTGTAAATTTATACCTAACAAGGCAATTGAATTTTACAAGCATCGGTAAGTAAGTGGGGTGATTCGATGCTGCGTAATGGTTCTATATCATCGAGAATACTGAATTGGTTGAAAGACTTCGAATTTCGGTTGAGGCTGCATAAGTTCACTTCAAGCGAATGGCATGAATTTAGTCTCCCTGTAGTCTAGCCCTTAGCCTGATTTAGTGGCAAAATATATCGATCCTATCAAGCAACGATGGAGAAGTAGCGGGTGAGTAAACAGCATGGCTAACTGTTACTCTCTTACTGAAAAATTGTTTTAAAAGAAAGGTTTTATAAATTTCTAGCGAAAGTAAGACTGGCTGTCCGGTCAGTGAATGCCGAATGTTTCCCTATAAAGAAACGCCTAATATTACGATCAGCATAATTAACTTTCAACCGCGGTAGTAAAACTAACTGATCTAAAAAAGCTACTACACCAATGAGCAAACTTGACAGGAGTCATTGATTATCTATCTATCTATCTATCTATCTATCTATCTATCTATCTATCTATCTATCTATCTATCTATCTATATATCTATCTATCTATCTATCTATCTATCTCAGTCTACGATCTATCTATCTATCTATCTATCTATCTATCTATCTCAGTTTATGATCCTATCTATCTATCTATCTATCTATCTATCTATCTATCTATCTATCTATCTCAGTCTATGATCCTATCTATCTATCTATCTATCTATCTATCTATCTATCTATCTATCTATCTATCTATCTATCTATCTCAGTCTACGATCGATCTATCTATCTATCTATCTATCTATCTATCTATCTATCTATCTATCTATCTCAGTCTACGATCTATCTATCTATCTATCTATCTATCTATCTATCTATCTATCTATCTCAGTTTATGATCCTATCTATCTATCTATCTATCTATCTATCTATCTATCTATCTATCTATCTCAGTCTATGATCCTATCTATCTATCTATCTATCTATCTATCTATCTATCTATCTATCTATCTATCTCAGTCTATGATCCTATCTATCTATCTATCTATCTATCTATCTATCTTTCTTTCTTTCTTTCTAATCAGTTCTCTTTTCTTTCTTTCTAAGCTTTTACTCCTTTTTTGTAATATATTCTTTCTCGCTTTCTTTCTTTCTTTCTTTCTTATAATTTCCTTTTTCTTTCTTTCTTTCAATTTTTCTAAACATTTCCTTTTTCTTTCTATTCTTGCCTTCTTTCTAATCATTTCTCTTTCTTTCTTTCTTTCTTTCTAAGCTTTTCGTCCTTTTTGTAACATATTCTTTCTTTCTTTCTAATAATTTTCTCTTTCTTTCTTTCGAAAAACCATTTCCTATTTTCTTTCTTTCTTTCTTTCTTTGAAAGCTTTTACTCCTTTTTTATGTAACATATTCTTTCTCGCTTTCTTTCTTTTAAACCTTTTCTCCCTCACCTCATTTGTTAATTTGATCTTCCTCTTCTCCCTCTTTTTCTTTCTTTTTACTACTCTTCTTTTACTGCATTCTATTTTTCTATGTTTCTCCACCTTTTGTAAGTCTTTTTCCTCTTTCTTTCTTTCTTTCTTCGCATTTCTCTCCATTTCGTTCTCCAATTTCAGGTTGGTATGCTGCCTTTCTTTCTCCTTCCCTAATTAACTTCCAGAAATGCACACACACACAAACATACACATGTCGACTTGCGCTATAAATCAGGCGTTAATCCGGTAAATAGAAAAGGGGCGCCATGTATAAAGATAAAATATTCGTTCACGTTTTCCCTCTTCGGGAATAAGTCCATAATTTATGGTTAAAAAAAGATATATATATATATATATATATATATATATATATATATATATATATATATATATATATATATATATATATATATATATATAACAGGGCGATGAAAGAGACTTGGGAGATGAAAAACTGTAATAATACTTATAATAAACTTTCCTTTAAATATTATTAGTAACTATATAATAATTGTATTTACGGGTAAAATATATTGGTGTAATAACGGGAGTAGGAAGATTTGAATATAGTTTCATATTATTTAAATTAAGAGAGAAAAAGAGAAAAAAATCAACAGAAAATTCCAATGAAAATTGAAGTTATGTCGGAGTCTGGTGAAGCACGTCGTATCTCCTTGGGCTCTAAATGCTTGTAAATGAAGATTTACTGTTGTTGTTAATAATCGCCATAGTAAAAAAAAGAAAAGAAAAAAAAGAAAAGATTTTACTGTTGTTGTTAGTAGTAGCAATAGTATAAAATAAGAAGGAGGCCTGGCCCCCCTGAGCCAAATGGCCCACCATGGTATGGATATGCTCTGGCGCCCATAAACCGAACTAACTATAATGCTGACACAACGAAAAATATTGCTAAAATGTATCAGTCATCACGCGGGTCAACAAGGACTGCGATCCCCAGTGAGAAACCAGACAGAGATCGAAAAGTCTGCAACTGGAACAACCTGAGCTAGAGGAAAACCACGCCGAGGACAGTTCTCACAGAGGCCCTCTGTATTCATTAAAAGAAAATCCCACAAAAAGAACAATAAGTAAGTTGTTTAGGGAAAAGTAAATTGAAGTAACCATAGCTTTTTATACCGTTACGATAACTCTAACAGCGACAACAACGAACAAACCCGCCAATTACATCACCCCTCAAACAGAATAAATATCGATGCCAACAATCTAGCCAATGTCAGGCGTGACATCATCAAGAAAAAAGAATAGCTTACATAGAACTCGAAAGCATCGGCTAAAACATCAAAAACAGATTAAAAGTTAACATCGGGGGTGCTAAATGCCAATAACTCAGAGGAGACACATGCAGAGGAACAAATAGAAACCAGCTGTAATAATCCCTCTGAGGTACACAAGCAAACAGAGAAAGATAATGACGAATATGAGAGAGAACAAGAGATGAAAAAACAACCGATATAAATGGGGGAATGTAAAGGAAATGTCATTCGAGGAAAAGTCGACGATTTCAAAAGTAAGAAAGAACCGTCAAGTGAAGGAAACCATCAACCTTGTTAACCAAGTAATTAGAAAAATAAGGGACGAAAGGAAAGACCAATAAATCTGACAGAAATTAATCATCGTATATACGAAGTCTCGGTAACGATCGCAAAAACAATAGGTGGAAAAGTAAAAACAGAGCATAAACGAAAGAGAAAAATTCCGGTCTGGAAAGAAATAATAGAAACTGAAATAAATAAACTACGAGGTCAATTGTTACTCCAAAATAAAAGAAAGAAAAAGGAGACAACTGAAGCGAAGCATTGACATAAAGAATAAGAATGACGTACTAAAAGTTAAAGAGAAGCTGAAACAAAACATTCAAGCGAAGGCACAGAGTATCAGGCGTTATGAAAATAGAAAAAGATTCTTCTGACAAAATAAGATTTTCAAAGAAGATGCCAAAAAACTATATCGAGAACTTGGAAAAATAATATAGAGATAAATGACCCATCTAATATCGAAGAAGTCGAAGAGTTCTGATCCAAGATGGGGGAAAACAGCAAAATGCATAATGAAAGAGCTACATGGACCAAGAACAGGAACAATACACACATATAGAGTGCCAAAAATGAACTTCTTGCATCATTTGATTGTAATACACGTGAATATGAAAGGATTATGCTAAAAATAAGCAGATATATATTTTTAATTTATTTAACTGGGCGTGCATATATATATATATATATATATATATATATATATATATATATCATAAAGAGATAATTTCTTGTACTACCAATATAAAAGTTCTTAACAGCCGGGTTTTCAGTAGATGAAATAGTACATTAATAAACAATTGATTCAGTAAGACACCTATTATGTAATGGACAATTTATAGGATTTCTGCAATTACACAATTTATTATTGCTTTCTGTTTTGGAATTACTATTATTACTTTGATTTAAGTGTTGATTTTAAATTTTATTATTATGTATTTTAATATTTTTTCTAGATTATCAATACAACTCTAACTTAATTTAAGCCTATTTTTTTTATTGAAAATCTTGCTTAGAGGATTATTACTAGGGAAATGTTTCTCAATCAAACTGTGAAACTTCTGTCCTAACTTTTGATTAAATGGAGTGGGGGTGTACCAAATGATTTTTCTATTTCTCTTTTTTTTAGGGCTATGATTATTATGTTATATATATATATATATATATATATATATATATATATATATATATATATATATATATATATATATATATATATATATCATTAAGAAACAATTTATACAAAGAATTAAATAGCATTGTTAATCTGATTAGTGGCGAAATCACTCCGGTAACAGGAATTAATGATGAAAATGTAATGTCTTTACGACATCAGATCTGCAGCACGGTAATAATCAGAACCTTAAATTCAGTGGTAAACTACTAAGATATTTTTACTCTACTAATTGGATTATACTTAAGTACGTGTCACTTTAACAGATAAACACACATAACAAGACAATTTCGTGGATTTCTAACTTTCCAAAATTCAAAAAAAATTCTTACTTGATCGATATGAAGAAGAACGTCGCGCGCTCCATAAAATATATTCAACTTTGAATAAATAGCATAATTTAAAAAAAAACATCTTTCGGTCTACACATCGTTCGCCTTAGTATAGAAGAAAATTGTGCCATGAAGATGATAATTTGAATTATCGAAAGTACTTGGTATATGTCTTCCATCCGACAACAACTCGAATATAAGGATCTTATTATTCAAGGAATTGATAGTAAGTTAATGTCTCATTAATTTCTGCTAGTGAAGTGATTTCGCCATTAATCATATTAACATCACTAGTTAATTCTTTGTATAAATTGTTTCTTTATAATATAAAATATAAACTGCACAGTCTAATCTATCTATCTATCTATCTATCTATCTATCTATCTATCTATCTCTCTCTCTCTCTCTCTCTCTCTCTCTCTCTCTATATATATATATATATATATATATATATATATATATGTGCTAACCTCATCGTACACAACAATAACTCACCTGTAAGATCCAAATTACAGAGAACCAATATTATATATGAATTCACATGTCGCCTTAAGGAATTGTGTTCATAATTAAACCAAATTCATAAATAATTACAGTGGTTATACTACAACATTCTTAACAAGAAGACTTACGCTAAATCTCTCTGATCATAGCTCAATTAGGTCTCATTTAAATAAACATGGAGACCTACCAAATTCCATCATACTCGTTGATAATACAAATATAATATCCTCATCCACATGCAAAAATGACTAAAATGATGGACGCATTAGTAATATATAAGAAAAAGCCAACGCGCAATCGCATCAACTATAAATACGGCCACAATGTTCTAACCGATTTTGGAAAAAAAAGCATTCCTAAAACTCTAGATACTTAGATAAAACAATCCATACATTCAGTTAAAAAGAAAAAAAAAATCATCCTTGATAATGGTTAGAAGTATAGCCGAAAGCGCTCGAGCATACAGAACACTGGGAAAAAATGTTTATGTCCAGAAAAGAAGAAAATTATGAGAAAACATAAAATTTAAATAAAATCTTAATCGCGGTACCTTGTTAGTTGTTTTTAATGAAACTTGTATAAAAGACGGGTTGCTACCCAAACACACACACACACACACACACACATACACACACACACACACACACACACACACACACACACACATATATATATATATATATATATATATATATATATATATATATATATATATATATATATAACGATTATGTTATGTGCTCACCATTCTTTTTGTCTTCGTTTACTTATGTTGTCATTGATTGATGTAGATGTCTATCAATTGTGCCTTACTTCCCGAAAAAAATCCCCCTTTTCGAAAGATAAAACGGGGTTTATTTCAAGCCACTTGCTGTTCAAATGAGCGCGGGGTTACAGCGGCCGATAAACTTTTCCTCGGTTCAATGAAAAAGGTTCTTTTTCAAAATTTTTCCCTCTCATTCAAAAATTTTATTTCTTATACTAAAATAATTAATCAAAGTCGATGGTGGAGTTCGACTGTTCGTCTTTGGAAGTAGCAAACAGAACATCAACTAACATTAGATTGACCGGAAAATAATCTTGCTTTTTTATTTTAGGGGTGGGTACGAATAAAAAAACGTTTCTTGTAAAAGAAAACTTTAGTTTATTTGTCAAGAGTATAATAATCGTTATAAAGAAAGCCCATATCCTTTTCAAAAGCCTTTCTTAATTTAAAGGACCTTTGCGATGGTGTGTATACCAGCAACCGAACAGCGAGCAACCACGAAGTTCTAGAGACAATGGCAATAAAAAAGGAAACATGCTCAGAATAAGGAAGAGATAGTTGAAATTTCTCGAGTATATAATGAGGAAAGACGACTTGTAAAATTTGATACTCCCATGACATTGAGAGATAAGAGAGACAGGAAAGCAACGTATAATATAAATTATAAAAATATAACCTAACCTGAGAATAAACCCTCACTAAACTCGATCATGATATCACACCACTCCTCACTGTCCTCTCTGTTAAATTACATAAACTTAATACTACCCGTCAAAAGTGTAAATGTTCATTTCATTTTTCATTTTTCGTTTCACCTTTTGGACGTGTAGTCTGATGATCCAGCGTCCTTTAAAAGAGCTATGGTGAAATAAATTATTACATGGAGCCTTAAAGTGGTCTGATTTTCTTTAAATTATTAGCTCTGAATTTACATTGAGCTCTCAGAATTTCATCCTCCGTGGGAATACCTATACGGATTACCAAATTTTTCGTAATTTAATTAATTACACACACACACACACACACACACACACACACACACACACACACACACACACACACACACACACACACATATCTATATATCTATCTATCTATCTATCTATCTATGATGAAACGAGAAATACTGTTGGATGTAAAAATTCCGTTAATGCACACCGGCCTAGACAAGTCTAATTAAATTAAATGTCACTCTGGAACTTGTATACACTGGTTCTTCGAAAATACCTTTTAGCCAGGTGTGATCTACCGTTCGCCCAGGGAGGTGTGTAAAACGAATCAAAGCCCCTAATAATGGTTATTTTAGTAATACTGTAATAAAGTAGTCCGAGATATAATAGGAATCAAGAATAATTAAAATTCATTAATTACATAAATTAGTTTGTTTATTAATTGCATAAATTAGGTTGTTTACATTTCGAATACACATACATTGTTGGCAGTTAGACATATATTGTCTTCACAGTTAACATGGAAATGTCCCAACAAGAGATTCATATTTCAAATTTTTATTGATGCTTGCTTTGATGTCAACACATTCGTGATCGATCGGTAAATTATGCCTAGCTAAAAAGTGGTTTTCCAAGACAAGAGAATACAGGTTCTTTCCTTGTCGAAATGGGAATTTTCTTTAGTAAGAGTTTTTTTTTAATCTAAGCCAATAGATATTAATTTAATTGAGTGAGAGAAAAAACGAACTGGAATGTATAATCAAACACGTGTATCCACTACAACAACATAGACACGAATATATATATATATATATATATATAGTCGCCTGACGATTGCACTAGCATGAAACAGACTGTCGCCTCTAAGTGCTGACTTCCTTGTCCACTTTTATATTTACACACGCTCTATCTCTGATATTGAGCACTTTATCCCATAAATATAGCACACTTTAAGACTATATTTCTGCATATATATATATATATATATATATATATATATATATATATATATATATATATATATATATATATATATATTTAAAGAAAAACAGACCACTTTAAGGCTCCATGTAATAATTTATTTCACCATAGCCCTTTTAAAGGACGTTGGATCATCAGACTACACTTCCAAAAGGTGAAAAGAAAAATGAAAAATAAAATGAACATTTACACTTTCGACGGCTAGTATTAAGTTTATGTAATTTAACAGAGAGGGTAATGAGGGGTGGTGTGAGAGACAATGATCGAGTTTAGAGAGGGTTTATTTTAATATTTCTATCTATCATACTTAGTATTAGGGAAGGAGGGACCAGACATTGACCTATTTAATCGGTTAACTTAACGGGAGTGATATATTGAAAGGGAAGGGGGAGAAGAGAGAAAAATAAAAAGAAGGAAGGGGGAAGTAAATAGAAAGAAGCTGTCATTAGGCTTTACTAAGAGACAGGAGTAGTGGTGATTTTTAGCAATTTATGGAAAGAAAGATTTTAATGTTTGATAGTAATTTATATATATATATATATATATATATATATATATATATATATATATATATATATATATATATATATATATATATTACTTCAAACGAGAATGGGCCCTCCGACATGATTTGAACCTGCATTCACCTTTGCAGAAGGAACCACCGTTTTGATCTTGCTTTGACAATTAATCAAAATCTCATTTTGCCTTTAAATAAACTTCAAAGTTCTTGTTTATTTTTCTCTTTTGTTCAAGTGCCTTCGACTATTTCAGTCATTATCAAGAACTGGGTATTATCAGTATAGTCAAATGTACTTGAAAAAAAAAGCAGAGAAAACATGAAATCTGGACAGTTTATTCATGATTAAATTTCCAATGTACATCATCCCATTTGGAAATTTAAAAAAATAATAAATTAAATAGACAGATCTTCACAGTTAAATTTAGCAAAACTTGCCTGGATGGATTCTTTCTACATAAATATAGACGCACAGACGCGCACTTACACAAACGAACACACATACACACACAGGGCTACTCGAGTTTTCAAATTTGACAATATTAAATAGGCTTCGTATATATATATATATATATATATATATATATATATATATATATATATATATATATATATATATATATATATATATATGTGGAGGGGAGGGAACTGCTCTAAATTCAGTGTTTATATATTATATCAACCAATCCTGAAGAAACCTGTAGTCGGTCAAGCTCGAGTTGTGATATGGTAATATATATATATATATATATATATATATATATATATATATATATATATATATATATATATATTCTCATATTTCAAAAACAGGAGCTAAAACCTTCAATTTAATTATAAAAATTAAATTGAATTAAAGTATTAAGCTCTGTTCATCTACAAGCGAAATTTTTTAAATAACTAATCTTGAAATTTACGCAGCCCTGTAAGCATATTCATTATATATATATATATATATATATATATATATATATATATATATACACACATATATATATGTGAGTGTGTGTATTTGGTTGGATTAGTGTGAGTTTGTGACCTTGGGTTTCAAGATTTTGCGATCGTCACACAAACTGATTAATTTTTTAAAATTTTGGATTTAAAAAAAAAATCAGTTTGTCTGACGATCGCAGAAAGCGTGAAACCCAGGGTCACAAACTCCCATCAGTCCAACCAAATATGTTTGCTCTATCTTTGATATTGAGCGCTTTCTTATAAGTACCGTGCATATTAATATATAAAATATATTACACACACACACACACACACACACACACACACACACACACATACACATATATATATATATATATTCATATACACACACTTTTCACACGCACACACACGCACACACACACACACACATATATATATATATATATTTATATACACACACTTTTCACACACACATATATATATGTATATATATATTTATTTTAAAAATCAGGATATCAGTTGAATCTTGGTTCCAACCTTACCTCTGGCGATTTTTATTCAATGATATTTTAGCACTTTATCTTTTTTTTAAAAAACTCATGAACGCCATATTATTTTTTTAAAATAAATAAACAAACGCAGGACGTTATTTGGAATAGAAAGCGAAGAGGGGGATATTCTATTAAAAGTAAAACATCAAAAATCATCCTTGATAATGGCTAAAAGTATAGGCGAAAACGCTCGGATATACAGAACATTCGGACAATTCCTACATAACTTATGTCTAGAAAAGAAGAAAATTATATGAACGCAAGAAAAATTAAATAAAAAAACTGAAACGCAGTTCCTTGTCAGTCGTTTTAAATGAAACTTCGAAATGCGTGATAAAAATTAACATACTCAAATTGCGATAGTCTATGGAAAATGGTTTCCTTTCTTTTGACTGATGCTTTTGCTTGCTCCATTTCGCAATGTTTGAATGATGGAAAAACAATTTTAAGTTCTTTCTGGTTAAATGCCGGCCCTAAAATGTCGTTTAATAAGCTGTTGCTTGCTATACAGAAATGCAACTTTGTGAAGAGAAAAAAAAAAAGAAGTTCAGTTTGGTACACATCTGATTGATTTTTAATTGCTAATGATAGCACAAGTAATCTGGGCACCTCGACGTTGTTTAATGATTTTCAAGCTTGTCTAGCTCGATCAGTTACGACTGAATAGTGAATTCGGTCCTCACTAGGTGCCTCATACATTCGGCCATGTGCTACGTTTAAGCTACGCCTAAAATCACTATAGGACACGTAAATAAGTCGGATTTCAACCCATCGAAATTAGTAATTCTGCTTGAAAATTCAACAAAATGATTTCTCCAGGACACGTTCAGTTCAGGTAGTCTATTTTTCGGCGACCAATTATCGCCAAAAAAGAAAACTTAACAATGGTTTAGGCAATTTCGGATTTGAAAAGCTGAAAATTATTTTAAAAACACTTTTTAGGTTAACATGAAGATACAGATTACGCAAAGGCGTTTGATAAAGTACGCTACAAAGATCTGTTACAGCTGCTCAGACATTTTGATATATTAAGGAAAGACATTAGAGTAATCAAGAATCTATACTGGCAGCAAATTGCCTACATACAGACAGAAAATGAGTTCAGCAGATATACAAAAATAGAAATGGCTGTAAGACAAGGATGTGCTTTTTCACCGGACTTATTCAACCAGTACAGCGAGGCAATTCTGAGAGAACTAGACGTCCTAACAGGATTCATTATTAGCGGCCACAATCTTAACAATATAAGCTATGCAGATGACACAGTCTTGATAGCAGACATGGAAAAGAAACTACAAAATCTCTTACAAAAGGTAACGAAGGAAAGCAAGAAGAAAGGACTAAGTATAAACTACAAGAAGACAGAATACATGGTCATCAGCAAAAGGATGAACTTAAAATACAAATTACAAATCGGGGATACTAAAATCAAACAAGTACAGAAATTTAAATATCTGGTAAGTGTTCTAACAGAGGATGGAAAGTGCGACAGTGAGATCCGAAGATGTATTGGGATGGTCAAAGAAGTATTACAGAAGCTAAGCAGAATATTAAGTGACGGAAATTTTCGCTATAAACAAAGAAAAGAATTCTGTACTGTTACGTGATATCCATCCTCCTGTATGGCAGTGAATGCTGGGCAATCTCCTCAAAGATGAAGAAGAGACTTGAAGCAACAGAGAAACAGAAAGATGCTAAGCATTCCATGGACCGAACACTTGAGCATGAACAAGGTTTTAGAGAAAATGTAAACAAAAAGGAAACTTACAGTTAACACCAGGAAGAGGCAGTTAAAATTTCTGAGGCATGTAATGAGGAAAGAGGGCTTGGAAAAACTGATACTCTCAGGACAGATTGATGGATATAGGGACAGAGGAAAGCAGAGTGTGGCATACTTGATGAGCATTTGAACAATAATAGTGAAAAGCATTTAAAGCGTTTACACGGCCCTGTGGGTAATGAATCATTCTCCACCCCGCAACTCCTATCCCACAGAGGAAACTTTGCTAGATTCTCATAACTCTATCGTTAGATGACTTAGTTCCACCAGCTCAGATCTCAAAACTAGGACCTGCCATGCCGAATTCATGGTAGAAAACTAGCCTTATTCCCTTCGTATTTCTTTTGATAAGTAGAAAATTATTCCCTGGGACAACCTCCCGAGAGGGTGCTTCCTTACAGTTATAATATTCTTCTAAGATCAACCGAGGTCTATAGTACAATTTTCTCATAATGTGCATTTCTAACTTCCTCTTTCTCCCGTCCATACAACAATCTCATTTAGTAACACTCTACCTTGAGCGGTCCTTGAGCATTGTATTGAGTGGAATGACAGTAAAAAAAACAAAAAAACTATTTACACTGTTCGAACTACTGTCATTGTCATATTCACGACGTTTCGCCCATTGTACGCTCAGGTCTTCTTCAGGTGATATACGTTGGAATTTTGAACCAATCCCTTTATTTCGTTCATCGGTGTAGATTCTCCTACTTCCACGTGCCAAGCCTTTTTTTTATATCTCAGTTTCAGTTATCTCCCTTTAGTAACGCAACACTCCATGTCTTTTATTCACCTCTACTATTGAACTGACAATTCTTTGGATGAAGTCACTGGATTACTTCAACCAACATTTTCATCAACTGTGTCATGTGTTTTTGGGGACATCAATGTATTATCTTTATTAACTACAGTAAATATTTTTAACCAGAGCTCATATTACAATTTGTTGTTATTATTGTTTTTCTCTGGAAAATCCGTATTACTGGACCCCATATTCTATTCATGTCTCTGCTTGGCAAGCTTAGGTTTTTTTTATAATTACACGGATTCATTGAACAAGATTTCTAGTCCTTGTTAGGTTCTTTAAAAACTTTTAACTGCTTTTTGTGATGTCAGCGAGTATTCACTGTTACTTTCGTAATGCTCGTTGTAGTAGAGACTTTGTAATCGCAGATACAACTATAGTAACGCAGTTGAACAATACTGGTGTCAGACGCCTTCGAATAACACTTGAACTAATAGTAATTGCTCGATAATTCTCGCAGGAATAGTAATCGTCGATTAGTGATCCGAATAGTAATAACTATAGTGACCAGTATAGTGAATAGTATAGAGAATAGCGATCCATACAATATTAGAGGATAGTGTAGAAACAGTGATCCGAATAGTATACAGTATAGTGATCGGTATAGAGAAATAGTATAGTGAATAGTATAGAGAATAGCGATCCGTATAGAAATAGAGGATAGTGTAGAAATAGTGCTCCGAATAGTATACAGTATAGTGATCAGTATAGAGAAATAGTATAGTGAATAGTATAGAGAACAGCGATCCGTATAGAAATAGAGGATAGTGTAGAAATAGTGGTCCGAATAGTATACAGTATAGTGATCAGTATAGAGAAATAGTATAGTGAATAGTATAGAGAATAGCGATCCGTATAGAAATAGAGGATAGTGTAGAAATAGTGGTCCGAATAGTAATCAGTATAGTGATCAGTATAGAGAAATAGTATAGTGAATAGTATAGAAAATAGCGATCCGTATAGAAATAGAGGAAAGTGTAGAAATAGTGGTCCGAATAGTAATCAGTATAGTGATCAGTATAGAGAAATAGTATAGTGAATAGTATAGAGTATAGCGATCCGTATAGTAATGGTGGATAGTGTAGAAATAGTGGTCCGAATAGTAATCAGTATAGTGATCAGTATAGAGAAATAGTATAGTGAATAGAATAGAGAATAGCGATTTGTATAGAAATAGAGGATAGTGTAGAAATAGTGGTCCGAATAGTAATCAGTATAGTGATCAGTACGGAGAAATAGTATAGTGAATAGAATAGAGAATAGCGATTTGTATAGAAATAGAGGATAGTGTAGAAATAGTGATCCGAATAGTAATCAGTATAGTGATCAGTACGGAGAAATAGTATAGTGAATAGAATAGAGAATAGCGATTTGTATAGAAATAGAGGATAGTGTAGAAATAGTGGTCCGAATAGTAATCAGTATAGTGATCAGTACGGAGAAATAGTATAGTGAATAGAATAGAGAATAGCGATTTGTATAGAAATAGAGGATAGTGTAGAAATAGTAGTCCGAATAGTAATCAGTATAGTGATCAGTACGGAGAAATAGTATAGTGAATAGAATAGAGAATAGCGATTTGTATAGAAATAGAGGATAGTGTAGAAATAGTGATCCGAATAGTAATCAGTATAGTGATCAGTACGGAGAAATAGTATAGTGAATAGAATAGAGAATAGCGATTTGTATAGAAATAGAGGATAGTGTAGAAATAGTGGTCCGAATAGTAATCAGTATAGTGATCAGTACGGAGAAATAGTATAGTGAATAGAATAGAGAATAGCGATTTGTATAGAAATAGAGGATAGTGTAGAAATAGTAGTCCGAATAGTAATCAGTATAGTGATCAGTACGGAGAAATAGTATAGTGAATAGAATAGAGAATAGCGATTTGTATAGAAATAGAGGATAGTGTAGAAATAGTGGTCCTAATAGTAATCAGTATAGTGATCAGTACGGAGAAATAGTATAGTGAATAGAATAGAGAATAGCGATTTGTATAGAAATAGAGGATAGTGTAGAAATAGTGGTCCGAATAGTAATCAGTATAGTGATCAGTACGGAGAAATAGTATAGTGAATAGAATAGAGAATAGCGATTTTTATAGAAATAGAGGATAGTGTAGAAATAGTGGTCCGAATAGTAATCAGTATAGTGATCAGTACGGAGAAATAGTATAGTGAATAGAATAGAGAATAGCGATTTGTATAGAAATAGAGGATAGTGTAGAAATAGTGGTCCGAATAGTAATCAGCATAGTGATCAGTACGGAGAAATAGTATAGTGAATAGAATAGAGAATAGCGATTTGTATAGAAATAGAGGATAGTGTAGAAATAGTGGTCCGAATAGTAATCAGCATAGTGATCAGTACGGAGAAATAGTATAGTGAATAGAATAGAGAATAGCGATTTGTATAGAAATAGAGGATAGTGTAGAAATAGTGGTCCGAATAGTAATCAGTATAGTGATCAGTACGGAGAAATAGTATAGTGAATAGAATAGAGAATAGCGATTTGTATAGAAATAGAGGATAGTGTAGAAATAGTGGTCCGAATAGTAATCAGCATAGTGATCAGTACGGAGAAATAGTATAGTGAATAGAATAGAGAATAGCGATTTGTACAGAAATAGAGGATAGTGTAGAAATATATTCTGATTTAAGTAACAGTATTTTATATAATTTTTTAACCTTTTTGTATCTGGTTTTATGATTTTGACCAGGGGTGTATGCATTTCCTTTTCAATCACGTGATCTACTCATTCAAAATGGTATCCCCTGTGTTTGAATTCTGGTGATCTGTGTTCAAACTCCAGTGTCGACAACGACACTTTTTTTCTTATACAACACTGTTGTAACATCTGGGTATCTTTTTAACACCACGTTGTGCGCCTCTCCTTTCTACTGCAAAATTTTCCCGTTATAATCATTTTTTTTTTCATGAGCCTGCATTGTATTAGATTTTTTTGAAAGCGTCGTTGATACAACCCTCATTTCTAACTAGTCAGCCTAATTTCTTCCATTACTCCTGTTTCATGTCAATGCACAATTTCTGAAAGCACGTTGATGTTGGCGTTCAAGTAACGTCTTCCCAATTCAAAAATAATTTGTCACGTTCTCTTTAGCACCGTCGAGTTTAACGATAATATCTAGTCAGGAAGCTGGGACAAGGAGGAGCTGACAAAATGGCCCTGTTGGTAACGACGCATCGCGGCGGTTCGTTCCTTTCAAACAGGTTTAACGGGGCGCGGATGAGGCAGAATTCACGTCTACAGGTTCACCCTTCGTTTGATAGTCCTTTAAAATTCATTGATGTATGTATTGTTTTACTTATATAATCAAAGGTTTGCAAGCTCTTTGCTTACATCTGCGTTCGTGCGTGTCAAAGCAATAGCTCTTAAGTATACTTATTTAAATGTATGTATATATGTGTGTATCTGTGTTATTATAATATATACGTAATATATAAATATATATATATATATATATTTATAGTCTGATTCATGCTAGATGCGATCGTCAGGCCTGACGATTGCATATAGCATGAAACAGACTGTCGCCTCTAAGTGTTGACTTCTATGTTCACTTTTATATTTACACACGCTCTATCTCTGATATTGAGCACTTTATCCCATAAATATAGCACAACTTAAGACTATATTTCTTCATATATATATATATATATATATATATATATATATATATATATATAATTGCTGGCCACTCGTATTCAAGGATACCCGTCTACTAGGGCGGTTAGTCAATCTCTATTACAGACTCTCGCTCAGGTTTGTTCAGCAACCAAAGACTCCACCTGTGGTTTATACTGCAACTATGCTTAGCAGACCTTAGTTACAGTTTCTGGAAGGGAGCGTATTATCTAGAATGATAGACAATCTGAACGGCACACTCAAACCCTCGGTCACGATGACTAGTAACTTCATGCTAGCACAGCTATCCACGGCGCCAAGTGTTGCGTCTACGCAAATTCACTCGCAAGGGTTGGGTCAACCCGTCGTATGGATTTCAGACACTTTTTAAAGGTGTCGCACGCTGGAATCGTCCCTCCTCCAGGCCGATAACATCAGGAATTCTTCCTGACAAATAGACCATGGTGAGATTCGGACCCGGGTTTTATGGTCAGAAAGTGAACGTCTTAATCACTCGGCTATATATATATATATATATATATATATATATATATATATATATATATATATATGTACACACACACACACACACACACACATACATATATATATATATATATATATATATATATATATATATATATATATGATTAATGGCAGTAAAAGTTTGTCACTTAGCTGATTGATATTACCATCAAAATTATGATTCCAGAGTTTCGTAGGCAGACCTATCTGTCCACTCTTCAGTGAGGATCAACAATTTACTGCTTATATCTTTTTCAATTTTTTACCTTTAGGCTCATTTAACACTGGTGTAAGTTTTCTTCCGTATTCTCTGTGTTATGTTAATTATATACTGAACTATTCCTTCCCTTCCGTCGTAAAAGGGTGCAGTAGCTCAGTTCTTAGAACGATTTAGTAATTTTCTTTCAATCTTGTTCACAATATATCAAATTAACAGTTCAAATGAACGTCGTAATTATGAATGTTCACTTTTCCTGTCATCAATCAACGCCATTTGCTGACACCTGTCGTCAAGCGATAAGAAACTTATTTTAACATTTTTGGAAATTAAAATAAAAATGTATACGTCTCGTTAAACCAGAATCTCTTAATTTTATGAATTGTGAGCAAGATTAAAGCACAGTTACTAATGTTTATTTTTTTCTTAAGAAGCAGTTAAAAACATTTTTTTGCGCGGGGACACTGATTTTCTTACGATGTCGTGGAAGTAGCAAGTAGCTTGTAGATTTGTTGACATTCAAACAGTAAGAGACGAAATATTACAAAAACATGAAAAAGTAGTCGCGATTGCATGCTCTGGCTCCAAGTTACACTTTGCCACTGATATATATATATATATATGTATATATATATATATATATATATATATATATATATATATATATATAATGGACTCTCCCGTTTCGACGTATGAGGATCTGACAACTTAATTGATTGAGTTATGAAATTTTGTGCGATAATCTTAAGTGGCACTTAAGAACCGCTAGTGATTTACAAAGGAGGCCGCATATGGAGCAAGAGTGAGGATTGTGAGATGAGATCACTGTTAGATTAGCTGACCGTTTAAATCTTGCTCTCGGTTCAAGAGTCCACTAAAACACGTTGATCTCTACCCGCTCCAACGCTAAGCGCTTGAGGGTGTTATTGACAGCAGACAATACATATATATCCGGGAGCAGGACAGACTGGGTTCGATAGCCTTGGATGGCAACGGGTACAGGAGAATGAAAATTCTGAATTCAAAATATGCGGAGGGTCATTTTGGAACCTTGTGGCACATGGTGCACCAGGTCTATGTATTCGCCCCTTCAAAAAGTGTGGTTGGTTCTGCATTGTAATCAAATCATATGTGCTGGTGCCTGGGCTGTCGGTTCCTAGGAACTGAGCTGCTTGACCCTAATACGTCGGAAAAACAAAGGGAGAGTCCAACGGACACACACGCGAACACACACACACACACACACACACACACACACACACACACACATACATATATATATATATATGTGTGTGTGTGTGTGTGTGTGTGTGTGTGTGTGAAAATATTTTTAGATATCCAGTAACATTTATAAGATGTGTCCTAATTTATATATACATATATATATATAAGCATTAAGACAAGATATTACAACCAGGAATCATACTTTATAGTGGCAAAGTATAAATATGGCAGAAGTGTCGCTATTTATATATGTTAAATAAAAGAAATTAAGAAGTATCTTATTGTGGAATGGGTTCTGGTGAGGAAAATTCGTGCTTTTAGTTTCGGGAACAAAATGTGCAATTTGTGACGGGAGGAGAAGTGGCAATAATGCAATATCCTAAGCTTCTGTAAATGAATAATAGGCGGTAATGATCACAGTGGTTCGTTTATCTATCTATCTATCTATCTATCTATCTATCTATCTATCTATCTATCTCAGTCTCTTCATATCTATCTATCTATCTATCTATTTTAGTCTTTTCATATCTATCTATGTATCTAACTATCTATCTATCTATCTATCTATCTATCTATCTATCTATCTATCTATCTATCTATCTATCTCAGTCTATGATCCTATCTATCTATCTATCTATCTATCTCAGTCTATGATCCTATCTATCTATCTATCTATCTATTTCAGTTTCTTCATATCTATCTATCTATCTATTTCAGTTTCTTCATATCTATCTATCTATCTATCTATCTATCTATTTCAGTTTCTTCATATCTATCTAGCTAGCTAGCTAGCTAGCTAGCTATTTCAGTCTCTTCATATCTATCCATCTATCTCTATCTACCTCTGTCTCTCTCTATCTCTCTATAATAATAATAATAATGATAGCACAGATTGTTAACGCCTAACAAAACACGTAGTCCAGAGAATTACTGGAGTTTAACGTTTAATGCTTAAAGTTTAAAGGCAGAACTTTTCTTTTGAACGAAGTGCTTAATATCAAAAAATAAAGCAACAACAGATCAAGAAATGTTGAAAAGACTCATTTTGTTTTCAAGTTTCACAGATACACCGCTCAATGTCAGATGAATCATTTGAATAGATTAACAGAAATCATATCTATTTTTTTTAAGCGTTTCACCTCAAGCAAGGCGGGAAGCCACTACACGCAAGGGTTTACAGAGTTGGAGTGAGAACAAATAGGAGTGATAGAGGAAAGGATGAAGAGAAGGATAGGGGATAGATCAGGGCATCTGGAGACGTCGATTGACATTACATTTGAATAGTTGGAGATTATAGCTATGAGAGAAACAGGAAGAGGGGAGGGAGTTCCACAGTCGAGAAGTGCGAGGCATGAAGCTATTGGAGTTGAAGAGACGGCTACATTTAACAGTTTCGATGGAGAAAGGGTGAGAGCGAGATGCCAGCCTAGTTGAGCGCTTAAATTCATGAAGTATGGGAACCAGCGAAAGCAGCTTCTCGGGGCAGTTACCGTGAAAGTATTTATAAAAAAGACAGCGGGAGGCAACGGCACGTCTGTGAGAGAGCGGCTGCAGACGAGATGGCAGATCAGGGCCACTTATATTGGATATCCCTCTTTGGATCATATCAATAACCTTGAGACAAATATAAGGGGTACCAGACCATATTTGGCAGCAATACTCCATGCAAGGGCTAATGGTTGATTTGTAGATTTGAAGGATCGACTCCGGCGAGAAAAAAATCCTGGTGCGGCATAGGGAGCCAACTTTCCTAGCAGTGGACGAAGCTATTGACTCAATGTATTTGTTCCATCTCAGGTCAGCAGACAATGTGACACCGAGCAGTCGCAAAGAGGTGCTCTCGTGGAATTGAGCGTCAGACATTCTAATGGGGGGCAGGGATGGTTCTCTCTGGTGAGTAATAGAGAGCAGTTTTGTTTTTGAGGCGTTAAAGTTAACCAGCCAATTCCTGCCCCAGTTCACAACCAATTGGAGGTCCTTTTTGAGACAAACGGCTAGGTTAGTTTTTTCGGCAACACTAGATTTGTTTTTGAGGCAGGAGTAAATAGTAGTGTCGTCCGCATAGGTGCCTACTTGAGAACCTATGACATCAGGAAGTTCGTTAATGAAGATAAGGAACAGAGTAGGGCCTAGGATAGAGCCTTGGAGAACACCTGCGTTCGTGGGATAGGAGCTGGAGGAGAATCCGTTGAGAACAACCTTCAATGTACGGTTCGATAGGAATGATTGTATTAAGTCGAACAATCGACCTGTAATTCCATGACCATGAAGCTTGCGAAGAAGGCCGGCATGCCAAAACCTATCAAAAGCTTTGGATATATCAACATCCACGGCACGAGCTTCTCCGTTATTATGGTAAACAATTTCAGTTATGGCTGTAAGCACATCAGCTTGGTAAACAATTTCAGCACATCAGCTGTAGAACGGGCAAAGCGGAAACCATATTGAAAATGCTTAATTAATAAGTTTTTTATGTAATATATACGAATATATCTGTTAATGAATTCAACAGATGAATCTGACTTTGACGAGCGAGGCATCTGTGAAACATGACTTCGGAAATATGTCTTTTGGAAATTTCTTCAGCTATTAACTCGGTAAATATATGTATGTATGTATATCTGAAAAGGTATGAGTCATTTTCAAGGTTACACTGACAGATGAATAAAACATTTAAGGCAACAGACAGTTGGTTCTATAGAAAGATGCTGAGAATATCTTAGACTGGACATATGAAGCAATGACAAATGTAAGAGAAAATATAAAGAAAAAGGACACAGTAAATCTCCTGTGTAAGGGGGAACTCGGTGTTAAGAGGTAATTTGTGTGGTTAGGGTGGGAAGATAACAGTTAACCCTAGCTTGAACAGGTTAAGCTTGTAGTGATTGGGGAAACATCCTCTTAGGAGTCGGTTCCACAGGGCAGTGGTTCGCGGGAAGAAGCTGTTCAAGTGGAACTTACTTTTCACTGATGGAATATGGAGGGAATGTGGTGGTTTGCTTAAATCTAAGTGGCATGGCGCGTTCTTGCCGTGAGGGTTAGAACTTAACATAAAAATGAGATAGTTGATGGCACATAATGAGGAAAGAGGGCTTAGAAAATTTGACACTCACATGATAGGCAAAAGGGACAGAAGAAAGCAGAAAATATCCTACAAGAAGACGACGACGACGACGAAGAAGACGACGAAGAAGAAGACGACGACGAAGAAGAAGACGATGACGAAGAAGAAGACGAAGACGAAGAGGAAGACGATGACGAAGAAGAAGTCGACGACGAAGAAGAAGAAGACCACGACGAAGAAGAAGAAGAATGGATGCACACACGCATATACATACCCATGCAAACACCTTTGTATCCTACAAGAAGAAGAAGAAGAAGAAGAAAAAGAAGAAGAAGAAGAAGAAGAAG
>OZ038497.1:83354542-83367042 GCA_964036315.1 Acanthosepion esculentum | reverse complement strand
ACGATAGCATTGCTGGGAAAAATGAGGCGAGGGAAAAAAATGTCAGTCTGTCGAGCAGGAGTTAAAGTTGAAGCAACAACTTGTCGTCAACAAGGGAAGCCAATTCCTTTTCTGTTGTTATATTACATTCACGCGTCCACCTAGATTTATTGCATAGAAGATAATTAAAAAAAATAGGAAAAAATATTTTCGAAGATTTATAAAAAAATACGTAATATTTAAAAGTTTTTTCTTAGCAATTATTTCTTATTACAATAAGAACTTTTAAGTACGAAACTGAAGCTAGCAGTTATAGATTTGTAGACGTATTAACCGCTTAGACCAGTTGTTATTAATTTCCCCTTTAAAAAAAAAACAAAAAAAAACAACAACAAAAAAACAGGGATAGAAACTCAAACACATGTATGCACTAAAAATAACATTTATATTAATAAGAAATGCTACCAAGAGACAAAATGCTTCAAGCTTTTGGTGTCCATTCTTTTAGATCAAATACAAGTTTTTGTGTAGCATGTATATTGCAAGGCCAGTCATTGAAAGCAACCAGTCAGCAGCAAAGCACCAAAAATATGTAGAAATTTGTTAAACGATCCACAACGATTATTACCAAACAATCAATCAGCTTTCTTAGAATTATAATTAGTTACAGAATCTGTCAGGAGATTCTAGTCTGAGAATATTCTGATAAATCTGCATAGCAAATTTTTGAAAAAAAAAGTAATGTGATACTGATTAGTCAAGGTTTGATTATTCGTTTTGGAGATATCAGAAAATTAAGATCAGTTCTCTACAAATTATACTGATCATTTTAAGGCTTTCAGCATTATTAATTCATAATGAAGCAACATAAATTTCAATTCTGCCTTGTCTCCAAAAATTACCAAATATTATTACCTTTTCAATCTCAGGCTGATTCCTAGAAGCTTGTTTTCGTAACTTCAACTTTAGGGTAGTGTCATCAATCGACTTTCAGCCCAGTCTTACTATATGGCCTCAGCAGTAGTATCTTTCGAACAACATTACTTCCTTCAAGCTGTCTCAGCTTAAACAAATACACTTAAAATTAAAAGAAATCTTGCTTCTTTCTCTCACTCTGTCTATTGTTCTATTCTTTAACCCTTTTCATCTTGTTCCAAACTTATATTTTTAACTTAACCCTTTTCTTTCCATTTGTCAGTGTCACATAGTGCTAAATTATTACTATAAGAACTTTTAAGTACGAAACTGAAGCTAGTAGTTATAGATTTGTAGACGTACTAACAGTTTAGACTGGTTGCTATTAATTTGACTGATTAAAAAAACAAGACAAGGATAGCAACTCAAACACTATGTACCCACTTAAAATAAAGTTTATATTAATAAGAAATAATGTCGGATAAAAACAATTCTTTCAAAAATTAATGTTGGTTACGTTTCGGTTACGAAACTAAAGTTAGCAGTTATAGATTCGTTTGGTTCCGCGGTCGATCTGATATAAGCACACTTTTGCTTCAGAATGTAGAATAGGACATGCGACTGTATCATATGGAGGGACGTCCGTAAGAACAACACCGGTAGTGCATCCATGAAATGGACTAACCAGTCCACCTGCAAGACGTGGCAGACGTGTGAACAACACAAGTATAAACAAGGCTAGCTGGAAGTCTTGGGTAGACAGATTACAACCGTTATCTGCAACTTGACGACCACTCTGCCTTCAGGCGAATAGGAACCCAAACGAGGCTATGCCATATGGACAGACTCATCTGGGAAGGTAGACAGCTACCCGACCCCGTGTATAGGGTGTATACGGACAATTGTTGTCTGAGCCTACGAGCTCAAAATCGCCGCACATAAAATACCGCCCTTGTGCTACATCCCGCCTTTGTGGGGAGGTCCGGATAAATACGTAGACAGATTACAATCGTAATCTGCAGCTTGTCGACTTCTCTTCCCGAAAGCAGAGAGGAACCCAAACGAAGCTATGCCGAAGGGCACAGTCTCGTCTGGGGAGGTAGACAAACCCGACCCCGTGTATACGGGGTATACGGGGAATTTTTGCCTGAGCCTACGGGCTCTGAATCGCCCCACATAAAAATCAGCCTTATGCCACATCCTGCCTTGTGTGGAGATTGGTAAATACTAGAGAGATTACAACCGTAATCTTCAACTTGTCGACCTCTATACCTTCAGGCGGAGAGGAACCCAAACGGGGCTATGCCGAAGGGCAATTTTTTCCCTGAGTCTTTGGGGCTCGGAATCACCCCACGTAAAAAACTGGCCTTGTGCCGCATCCCGCCTTTGTGGAGAGGTCTGCGTAAATATCCAGATTACAAACGTAATCTGCAACTTTACGACCTCACTGACTTCAGGCGGAGAGGAACCCAAACGAGGCTTTGTCTAAGAGCAGAGTCTCGTCTGGGTTGGTAGACAGCTACCCAACCCCGTGTATACGGGGTCTACGGACAATTTTTGCCTTCAGCCATGTCAGTGCCCAGGTTAGTTACAGTTGTTGTTTAGGTCTTATTTCAAATGTTGGCCGATGAACCTCCATCATCTTCTCCGTAACACGACACTAAAATTTCTACGGACGTATGCTGGATCATTTCCGCCATTTTCAGACTTTCCATCTCATCTTGAGTATACTACTTAAAATGTTATAAAACAGGTCAATAAGCTTGTCATCTCCCTGATTAATTTTCCAGGCCTTACAACCACATAAAGGGTCTCATGTAGCTTGATCCTGGTGTTCTGTTTATCTTGGTTGCATTACCCCCACCTGCTTCAACCGGTGTGTATATAGGGATCTTTCTTTTTTCTACCTTGGGCCACATTCCGCCTTTGTGACAGATTACAACTGATACTCAAGAAAACCACAAAGAAGTGGTTTCTCTGAGGTAAAAAGGGATGCAGGTTCGATTCTTGTCGAAGACACGATTTTTCTGTTGTAGAACTTCTCAATTTAAAGATGTTGTTAATTTCACTGTTCAATAAAACAAAAAAAATACTGATGGCAAGTCTAAAACGTGTAACCAATAAAATTAACGTTTATAAAAAATAAACATATGAAGAATGGAATGTTTGTAAATGTTTAATTATTAAAAGAAATTAATTAAATCATACCAAAAATCTCAGAGTTGATGGACTCATGTCCAATTCAGAGTTGCTGGACTCATGTCCAATTCAGAGTTGTCCTTCTCTCAGACTGGATGCCAACCAAGTCTGCTTTACTATTTAACCCGTATATTGAGGTTGGAAAAATATAGATATATTTCTTTTACTAAGGTTATTTGCCCGAAAGTGACACATGTCCAATTCAGAAATGCTGTACTCATGCCCAATTCAAATTTGCTGGACTCATGTTCAATTCAGAGTTGTCCTTCTCTCAGACTGGATGCCAACCAAGTCTGCTTTATTCTTTAACCCGTACATTGATGTTGGGAAAATATAGATATATTTCTTTTACTAAGTTTATTTGCCCGAAAATGAATGTAACGGAATTGAGTCGAACGGGAACTCGAATCGATCCCCTTACAATTACATTTTTTTCTTTTTTTTTTATAAAACTTCCTTTTTGGTCCGCTTTTAGTTTCAAATTAACAATTCATTCTTCATATAACCCCAATTTAATGCCATAAGTTTAATATCCCGATTAATTTTATAAAATTTCTTCCCTTTAAGACTAATACCTTCAATCCCCTCCTTACCACTAACTCGGGCATTTCGTCTGACTGAAACATCGAAATGAATATATTCTGTATCAATTTTTCGACGGATGTCAAAGTAAGATTTCTAATTCCGACATGAACACTGTCTATACACCGGGGTTGAATAAGATTGACAAAGTTGTCGTCTGTTGTAATAGATCTAGACTGCATATAAGGTAAATTTGGATTTTGTTGTGTAATTTATATGTTTCGTTTTAATAAATACATTGAGCTCATTTTGTAGATCAGTTTTAATATTTGATATTATTAGGATCCATTTGGATTATATACCAACGGACTTATTACCAGACTATATATATATATATATATATATATATATATATATATATATATATATATATATACTGGGTGACAAAAATAATATTCTGTATGTTTTCCACGTTTTTATTTAGTTTACTTGTGTGACCGTAACAAAGCTTGAAAAACACCAAAATGTTATTTATTCTTTATCAGTGCTTGATACTGAGATATATATATATATATATATATATATATATATATATATATATATATATATATATATATATATAAAAAATGAAATAGACTGTGTCCGTCATTTATTTTAATATATTTTTTCTTTATACGCTATTTTTATAGATACAATTATTTAATAAAAATGTTATATCTTAATAAACAGTATTAACAACATTTACCGGTCTGAATGTCCAGGAAATATCATAGGAAATATGTTTTCCAACAGGAATCGAACCTATATGCTCCACGGAACTGTCATATAGCCTGAGGTTCTATACTATTTAGCCACAAAGGAAGCATCTGGTTAGCAAAGTCAGATTACTGTTTTCAACCAGACGCCACATATTTTATATATATATATATATATATATATATATATATATATATATATATATATATATATATATATATATATATATATATATATATATATATATATAAAGGAAGAGGTCATAGCAGTTCGAATTAGAGAAAAATGTATATATTAATATATATATTCTCTCTTCTTTTTAATATATATATATATCACTTCCGTTAAATTAACCGATTAAATAGGTCAATGTCTGGTCCCTCCCCCCCTAATACAAAGTATGATAGATAGAAATATTAAAATAAACCCTCTCTAAACTCGATCATGTCTATCACACCACTCCTCATTGCCCTCTCTGTTAAATTACATAAACTTAATACTACTCGTCAAAAGTTTAAATGTTCATTTCATTGTTTGTTTCACCTTTTGGAAGTGAAGTCTGATGATCCAGCGTCCTTTAAAAGGGCTATGGTGAAATAAATTATTACATGGAGCCTTAAAGTGGTCTGATTTTCTTTAAATTATTTGCTCTGAATTTACATTGAGCTCTCAGGATTTCATCCTCCGTGGGACTGCCTATACGGATTACCAAATTTTTCGTAACTTAATTGATTATATATATATATATATATATATATATATATATATATATATATATATATATATATATATATATATATATATGATTATGTTATGTGCTAACAATTCTTTTTGTTTTCGTTTACTTATGGTGTCATTGATTGATGCAGATGTCTATCAATTGTGGCTTACTTCCCGAAAAAAATCCCCCTTTTCGAAAGATAAAACGGGGTTTATTTCAAGCCACTTGCTGTTCAAATGAGCGCGGGGTTACAGCGGCCGATAAACTTTTCCTCGGTTCAATGAAAAAGGTTCTTTTTCAAAATGTTTCCCTCTCATTTCAAAATTTTATTTCTTATACTAAAATAATTAATCAAAGTCGATGGTGGAGTTCGACTGTTCGTCTTTGGAAGTAGCAAACAGAACATCAACTAACATTAGATTGACCGGAAAATAATCTTGCTTTTTTATTTTAGGGGTGGGTATGAATAAAAAAACGTTTCTTGTAAAAGAAAACTTTAGTTTATTTGTCAAGAGTATAATAATCGTTATAAGGAAAGCCCATATCCTTTTCAAAAGCCCTTTTTAATTTAAAGGATCTTTGCGATGGTGTGTATACCAGGGACCGAACAGGGTGCAACCACGAAGTTCTAGAGACAATGGCAATAAAAAAGAAAACATACTTAGAATCAGGAAGAGATAGTTGAAATTTCTGGAGTACATAATGAGGAAAGACGGCTTGGAAAATTTGATACTCCCATGACATTGAGAGATAAGAGAGACAGGAAAGCAACGTGTAATATAATTTATAAAAATATGACCTAACCTGAGAATTTCTCCCCAGATGCGTAAAAATTATTTTTAAGATATAATTATATTTGATATCTATCTATCTATCTGTCTATATATATATATATATATATATATATGTGTGTGTGTGTGTGTGTGTGTGTGTGTGTAAAGACTATATTTCTTCATATATATATATATATATATGTATATATATATATATATATATATATATATATGAAGAAATATAGTCTTAAGATGTGCTATATTTATGGGATAAAGTGCTCAATATCAGAGATAGAGCGTGTGTAAATATAAAAGTGAACATAGAAGTCAACACTTAGAGGCGACAGGCTGTTTCATGCTAGATGTAATCGTCAGGCCACCTGTATATATATATATATATATAGTAAAAGTAATAAATCCGTTAGTATATAATGCAAGTGGATCCTAGTAATATAAAATATTAAAACTGAGCCACAAAAAGTGCTCAATGTATTTATTATTACAGAGCAAATTTGCTTAAATAATGAACATGAAACAATACAGAAATAACAATTCCAGAAAAACTTTCCCTACCTTATACTCTGATGAAGCTTTAATAAAAGCAAGACATGTTAGATTTGTAAACGTTTTCTATTTGTTTTTTAGCCTATCTATCTATCTATCTATCTATCTATCTATCTATCTATCTATCTATCTATCTATCTATCTCATTCAGCCTTTCTATCTATCTATCTATCTATCTATCTCATTCAGCCTATCTATCTATCTATCTATCTATCTATCTATGAATCTAATTCATTCAATCTATCTATCTCATTCAGTCTATCTATCTATCTATCTATCTGAATCATTTCATATCATTCTGTCTATTATTTTATTATTCATTATTTGTTCATACCTTTCTTAGCCTGTTCATATCTCAATTTGTTTTCTTTCTATCTATCTATCTATCTAACTATCTATCTATTTCATTCAATCTATCTATCTGAATCTTTTCATATCATTCCATCTATTACTTTATTATTTATTATTTTTTCATACCTTTCTTTCTTCGCCTGTTCATATGTATCTCATTCAGTCTATCTATCTATCTATCTATCTATCTATCTATCTATCTATCTATCTATCTATCTATCTATCCTAGACTGTTCATTATCCATCTTAGACTGTTCATTATCTATTTTAGATTGTTCATTATCTATCTATCTATCTATCTATCTATCTATCTATCTATCTATCTATCCTAGACTATTCATTATCCATCTTAGACTGTTCATTATCTATGTTAGATTCTTCATTATCTATCTATCTATCTATCTATCTATCTATCTATCTATCTATCTATCTATCTGAGTCATTCTGTTCATATATTTCTGTTGTGAGTTTTTTCATATCTTTCTCTCCATCTCGACATGTATGACGGTCGATGTCTGTTTTAATACTTACACATATGTTTTGGGTAATTATATCTTTCCAAGATTGACAGGCAACTGAGTTGAATGCATTCTTACAAGTGAAGAGACAAGTGGCGGATTGTCTTGAAGAAATCTTTGCTTTTGCTGTAGATGTTAGTTTCCCATCATCCCATTTGTCATTTTAATCTCTTTCTTCTAACCCGCTCCCCAAACTTAGTAAATTGGAAAAAGATACGACTTGGCCTGGAAGGCAAAAATAAGAAAACACCAGTTTGTCGCAATACTAAGATCTCCTTAGTCTGGCACAAGGTTATATGAGTGCGTGAACTTGGAGACAAGGGAGAGACTTTTTTTCTATTTTTTTTAATCATGTCGCCCTCAAGCAAGGCGGAAATGTCTTTAGAATGCATGGCGTTACAGGGACTGAAAGTGAATGAGAATAGGTAGGATTGAGAAAAGGAAAAAAATATACAGGCCTCAATAAGATAGAAGACGGCGATTGATTTTGCATTTAAATTTAAAGGAGTTCTACATTATATATATATATATATATATATATATATATATATATATATATATATATATATAGCACACTAGGTAGAGAGGCATGCAGAAGTGTTGAGGTCTCACACATGACACAAATAAATATATACACACAACACAAATATATGCTTACGCACATCACGCACACACTCCCCTAAAAGTAAAAGATAACATAGACTTAACACCCCCACATCCTAACAGCCAATACAGCTATCAAAATGACTAAGGAGGGATTCTGAGGCTCAGTAATCTCCCAGCCTCTATTTTTTTTAAATGCTTAAAAGAGGCTGTTTGACCAATACAAGGACTGATCAAAATTAACGATAAAAAAGAAATGAAAACTACAGACAAAGTTCCAGTAACAAGGTGTGCCAGAGAAAAGCGATAATCACAACAAAAATTGCAATATGAGGTATGGTAAAAAAGATGCAACAACGATGAGGACAATAGTCCGAATAATGTAAATAGTGTACATAATACCTCATCTCAGAAATATAGACAGATACTGAAAGGCCGAAACGTTGTAATAAATATGGTAACAAAGGTGAGGACAATAGTCTGAGTAATGTAAATAGTGTACATAATACCTCATCTTATAAATATAGACAGAAACTAAAGTTCACTTTCAACAGAGACACTCGTTCACTTCTGTACAGCAGGGATTTTTCTCCTAATGATGTCCAAGCTCTCCTGGCACAAGGTTTTATGAGAGAGAAAACTTGTAGATTAGGGAGAGCCTTATATATATATATATATATATATATATATATATATATATATATATATATATATATATATATATATTAAATCATTTAACCCACAAGCAAGTAATGTCATTAGAAATGGGAAAAAATAAACAAGAAGATAGAAGATGGCGATTGACTTTGAATTTAAATTTAAAGATTATAGATTAGAAGGGCGTTCCACAGGTGAAAGGTGCCAGAAAAGAAATTTATGGAGCCGAAGTGGCGGATGGGACCTAACTGCCAATCTAGTCGCACGCTTAAATTCATCTAGTCAGGGCACCAGAGGAAAAAAGCTCGTTAGAGCAGTTGCTATGAAAATATTTGTAGAAAAGACAGAGGAAATCTTCGCCACGTCGGCGAGAATGTGACTGAGGTACTCATATAACAAAATGGTGTTGATGTAACGCTTCTGCAACGTTGCATTTTAACGTTGCAAATATGTCGGATATGCGGGTGGTGTAATAGAAGGTGGCTTTGAATGACGAATTAGAGAAACGTGTTCCAATTCCAGTCGAGTTTGTTACATTCATTTACGCGCAAATGCCATTGGTAAAGGTATTAATTCATCTCTTCCCCATCTATGGGTTAAACTGTAGGACTTGTATGTGGAGTAATCAATGTTATCGCCTAAACATTGTTAATGCAATGTTCAATCGCAAGAAAATAATTATTCTTACAATCCTAAATATATTTATCCCAAACCGCATTCACGGTGAAACACATGTTTACTTGAATCTACTCACTTCGCCCTTGTAAAACTTCAATACTACAAGGAAAGCAATACGAGAAAAGGCTATACGAAAATACTGAAATCGTCAACTGCCTTAAAGAAAATAGGTTTATACTAAAACATACATCATCAGTAATATATATCTATAAAATTACATTTACCCTGAAAGTATCAATTAATCCATCAGTTATGTTTCCATGCGTGATATACGCTTAGGCGATCATGTATCTTTCGATACATGACTGACGAGGCAGATTTGTTACCGTAGTAGACCAATTGCCATCCAAGGCTATAGAACCAGGCCAGCCCTGCTATTTACACATAGCTAGTGGGAGAAGAAGAGGATTCATACCTTTTGCAAGGGTATTAGTACGTAAGTGATTGTAATGGATTCGACTGGAATTTGAAACCGGGTCTCCGATTCTTCAAACCGTGCTTCTACCTATTACTCTACGGTGCTGCCTGAAAATATGCAATTATGTAATAAGTATTGAGTTGAACGTATATAATTGCGTTCAAAATATATTTAGTGGAACCCAGAAAATTGTGTACAAAACATTTAGATTTCGGCATTAAATAATCCATTGAGGCTGATATGCGACTAAACAGAATCAAGCAAATCAATCCAGAAAATATATTTCGGTTTTAAATAACGCCAAAAGAGTTTATAAGTGGTAGAAACAAATCAGTCAATCAATCAAATGAATTGCAAATACTTTGCCTTTTGATGTTGCAGATACGTGGCCTTATAACATAGTAAATACGTTGCCTTTTAATGTTGCAAATACATTGCCTTGTAACATTGAAAATACGTTTGCTTATAACGTTGCAAATACGTTTGTTTATAACGTTGCAAATACGTTACCATGTAACATTGCAAAAACATTGCCTTGTAACGTTAAAAATTTATTGCCTTGTAACTTTGTAAATACGTTTGCTTATAACGTTGCAAATACGTTGCCTTGTAATGTTGTAAATACATTTCCATGTAACATTGCAAATACATTGCTTTGTAACGTTGAAAATAAATAGCCTTGTAACTTTGCAAATACGTTCACTTATAACGTTGCAAATACGTTGTCTTATAATGTTGAAAATACATTGCCTTGTAACGTTGCAAATACGTTGCCTTGTAAGGTCACACTAACAGAAATGGATATCAAATTCTACGAAAATATAAAAGCGTTCTTTTGTCATCTAAAGTAATGATTCCCAATTTAACCGAAAATATACGGAAATAAATTCCATACCTTCAATACATATTATTAATTTGTAAAGAAAGGAGATGGATTTTTTATTTATTTATTAATCCGACAGATTTTTATTACGTAAACGTTATATCCACAAAAAAAATAACATTTAAATAATACAAAAACCTATTGAGGGATGAATCAGTATTGACCAGTGCAGTCTTTTTCAGATACGGCACTTCGCAAAGTTACCAAGTCGTTGTGACAAGGTGAAGGATAAGCGGTTAGTTTGGTGTCTGGAAAATAGTCGTTCAGGGTCGTAGGTGCACTACATTTACTACAGTATCAGTAGAAGTGGTGTTTGTTGAGCAAAATAGCCTGACGGAGACCAACCCTCTCCCGGCCGGTTTTTGGATTAAGAGTTGCCTTCTTCTAGGTCGGTTGCCATCCAAGGCTATAGAAACCGGTTTGTCCTGCTATTTACCTATATGAGAAAATGATTCTTACATTTCCCAAGGGTATAAGCCCGCAAGTAAATGTAATGGATCCGACTGGAATTCGAACGCGGCTCTCCGATTCCTCAATCCGAACCGCTATCCATTGCTCCATCATCTTCATCTTCATCTTCATCATCATCTTCTTCTTCTTCTTCTGCTGCTGCTGTTGCCTTAGAATTCAGCATTCCTGATTTTCATTCAAACTCCAATGAAAAACTCAACTCTCTCTGACATTGATCGTTTGCAAATTTCTCTTTCATTTTTTATTCATTTTCTTCTTCTTCTCGTCTTCCACTCTTCTCCTCTTTCTTCTTTCTTCTTCTCCGCCTTCTTTATTCGTTTTCTCATTTGGATCTCTTTTTCTTTCCTTTTCTTCTTTCCTGACCCTCTTTCCTCCTCTTCTATTCCTCCTCGTTCTTCTACTCGTCCTCTCTCTTCCGTTTCTCCTCTTCTTCCCTCTCCACTTTCCCCCCCTAATTTTTATTTTCCCTCTCTTCTTTTTACGACGTTTCTTCTCTTTTTCTATTTAATTTGTTCTTGTTGTTATCCTGCTTTATCCTCCTCATCCTTCACTATCCTTCTCCTCCCCCTCTCTCCCTCTTCCACTCCTCCCCTCACTTCTCATCTTTCTCTCTTCTTTTCTCCTTGTCCTCTCCCCCTGCTTTGCATTTTTCGTTTTCTCCTCTTCTTCGGTATACTTCTCTTCCTCATTCTTTTTTTTCTCTTCCTTCTCGCTTTTCCTTTTCTCTGTCTTCTTTCTTCCTTCTGCTCTTTCGTATTTGTCTTCTCTTTCGTTTCGTCCACTGCCTTTTTCTTGTATGTTTCTGTTTCTTCTCCCCCTTCTCGTCTGCTTAATACTTTTCCTTCTCTTCTCTTTTCTTTTTTTCTTCTTCTGCTTTCCACTTTTTCATGTTGTTTCTTCTTCTTCTTCTTTTTTTTTCTTCTTCTTCTTTTTCTTCTTTTTTCTTCTTCTTCTTCTTCTTTCAAATTTTAATTAGAAAGGACATCGTCATTCCTCTGTCACATACGCGCACAAAATCCCCGAGACTGTGTCAAGGGAGAGGGCCGTCGTACCTGACACTAATTGCAACCGGAAAAATCGCCGACCAGTTGTGTTGAAATCCCCAGCCGATGCCAAAGTTGATGAGATTTAAACAAAAGACATGTCACTGCAAATATTAGATTCCTCGACATTTTCGTCTTCCTTCACCTATTTTCGCGTCCCCTTTATTATATGGTGCAGCAATCAATGAATATATATATATATATATATATATATATATATATATATATATATATATATATATATATATATATATATATATATCAGACAATTTCGAAGACTTTTACTTTAACATGTTTCACCGATGAACTGGCGTCATCAGAAAATTATTTTTATTTCACGAGACAACAAGTGATTCCTGTTCAGCAATCTGTAAACTTTGTTTTTAATTTAATTTTCTTTACGGAAATTAAGTCTTAACTAACGTCAATTCACTTTTCATTTTCATTAT
>OZ038497.1:83347042-83349542 GCA_964036315.1 Acanthosepion esculentum | reverse complement strand
AACTTCCATATCGTTAGCGATGTATTTCAAAATTTGCGGGCTTAGCGGAATGAGTCGTATTAGTTCTCAAAGTGACCGCTTGGCGTCGGTGGCTGGCCTTTCAATTGGAAACAAAGGCAGGTGTACAGTATATAAAATACGATACATTAGCGCATGCGTAAGAAAGTAGCTGTGAGAAATCTATTATTTTTGTTATTTTGATTAATATACCTACAAAGATTATATTTATTTATGCCATATATAAAGGGTGTTTCATTAAGACGGATCAAAGTCAGCAGTAAATAAATCAGTGTTATTGGCGAAAATTTATTTCTTTCTCTATTGGATCATGTGATTTAAATCATGGCAATTACGTGAAAAATAATATCGCCCAAATGTCCGCCACAACTCCACTCAATGGTCAAAATTTTTGATGACATCTTTGCATAGTTGCTCATCGATCTCACCAATATACCTTATTATCTCATCCAATCAGCTGTTGAATTGTTGTTGGCTTGTTGGCATAGACCTTACTTTTGAGATGATCCCAAAGGAAGAAATCTAAAGGCGTCAAGTCGCATGATTGTGGTGGCCACTTGACTTCATTGTTTCGAGAGATGATGCAACCTGGGAACTTCTCATTCAAATTCTGTTTGAACGTCCATTTTTGTAATAGACTTTGATAACTTTAACACGTTGTTTGATTGTTAATCTTTCCTTAGTTGAAATTGCCAAAGACTTAAGTTGTTAAATCTGAAAGAAAAAGAAAAAAATCATTAGATGCTTAAGCTTAATTCACATTTAAAATCGGTCCAAGTTATTGGAATACCCTATACTTGTTTATAGTATTTACATTATGACCATAACTATTGGTAGGTACTATAGTGATTTTATACCTAAAAAAATAACCCCTTCCCATCTACGGACTTATGGCTTTAACGGAACATCCATCCCCCTTAGTAATTCGTTGATGTGAGGTTTGTCATGGTTTGTTATGTATATGAACTTGGGTGGTCCGTTCGGAAAGTCATTACGTTTTATCTGGAAAGTTACAAAAACAAAGTTAAATTTATTTAAATCATATTCATAAAAATAGTTAATAAATCACTTCCCACCCTGCAAGTCGCTTTCTACAGATGTAACGTCACAAGCCTATCCCTAGTCAGTTGTTATTTCCATGAAAAAAAACCCTGATGCTTGACACTCTCCCGTTTCACTAGTTCAGACCTTCACAGCTAAGATCCGATATGTCACGTACACGTGGAATTCTGTTCGTATTCAATTAATAAGAAGTAAGTCCTATTTCGACAGCTTCTTTCCAAGAGCCAACCCATTTTGGAACTGACTCCCAAGGGGATGCTTCCCCGACCGCTACAATCTCACCTTTTCAAGTTTAGTGTCAATCGTTATATACCCTCACATATCTTCCTAATTTCCCATTGTTACATCGCATTCTGTGACCTTCTAACTTGAGTGGCTCTTTTATTGCGTGAAAAAAAATATAAAAAGTAATACACGTAACCTAGGTGTGAGTGGGTGATAATTTACGAAATTATGTCACTGCCAGCTCCACCTAGCGCTGTTGACCTGAATTTACTTGACTCCACCTGAGGCGTCGTTAAGCCTATCAACGGGGACCCGATAGGCAACATAATCGAGAACTGCCTTAACGGGGCATGAAATCGGCCGCATGCTGTCCTTCACGGTACTAAGGGTGAATTTATTGGATAATCTTTCCTTTGTTATTTTTTTAAAAAGTTAAACATGTGTACAAACCATTTGAAAAGATACTGCCTTGATTACATGACGCAAGTTTATATATATATATATATATATATATATATATATATATATATATATATATATATATATATAGTCTAAGATTACGTTTTAGATCGTTTGAAAAACGTGACAAGCGTTACTAAAAGTTTCATGGTGATATCGAGTATGCCATAAAATGTCTCCGTGCTTCGATAGAATCAATCGTCCGACACTTTAAGAATATGCTTGTCCCGTTTTTAATACAACCGAAAAAAACTATATGACCCTGTCTTCAGGATATCGAACGCTGTATGCAAAAACATAACGCTAATTTGTAGTCCATTTAAATTACATTGTAATTAAGTAATAAGATAATGATATATATATATATATATATATATATATATATATATATATATATATATATATAGTCAAACCTAATATATATATAATAGTACATGCATTTACATATATATATATATATATATATATATATATATATATGTATATATATATATATATATATAATAGTACATGCATTTACATATATATATATATATATATATATGTATATATATATATATATATAATAGTACATGCATTTACATATATATATATATATATATATATATATATATATGTACTATTGCATACATAATCATCTATATATCGACGGCTCTCTTTTTCTCTGTCTGACAGTCTGCCTGTCTGTCTGTCTGTCTGTCTCTCTCTCTCTCTCTCTCTCTCTCTCTATATATAT
>OZ038497.1:83257042-83342042 GCA_964036315.1 Acanthosepion esculentum | reverse complement strand
CTTATTTTTCTATCTCAATTACTGGCGTTGTTTATTTATTTGTGCAGGATTCCATTCCCGGAATCCACAACAATATATATATATATTTAATGGATACAGGCGTTTGACTAGAAATCTTTTTTTTAAACACTGTAGCTCTCATCTGCAGGGCATTCGTGAGTTGTAAAGAAACCGTACGTTTCAGCAGGGTTCGAACCTGCGTCTTCCTTATGTAGAGGGGCGCCATTTTCAAGTCTGGTGTGTTTTACATCGCAGACACAAGAGACAGTCAAGTAACACATAATTACTTTATTAACCCTAATGCATATCTCTTTTGAAATCTGTTCGAAGTCCTTATTTGCTAACTTCCTTTCTTAAAGAAAGCGTAACTGAGCTTTACTGTGTTCGTCTTTCGTAGCTGGGTGGTCTGAAGCATTGTTTTTCCAATATGAGGGACGCAGGTCGGACCCCTGTACATTTCCTTTAAGACTCTCGAATGCCCAGGCCGGTAGACGTCAGGGATATCTGTTCAAGCATGTGTACTTACTACATATAGCGTTTACAGTAATAAAGAGTAACGTTCTTTAATTGTATATTCATATATTTCTAAAGAATTAACTTTTAATCCGACATTTTTATTAGTTAAAAACTTTATTTTTTATGTTTGAACTGGACACCCTGTTTTGATTTGTTTTTTTATATTTTTTTAAGAAAGATTAATAAAGAAACTGTACTCACAAGACAGGTTCGAACCTAGTTTCTGCTTGTTGAAAAAAACCATTAGGATCCCTCATATCCGGAATCCCTCCTATCCGGAGTGCCTTATATCCGGAATCCCGCATATCCGGACATGATTTTGATGTGTATATTTGAACTATTTGGGTGATATGTAACTGATTTGAAATTTCTGTTTGTTCAAGAAATTTATTTTGGATAATTGCTTATGCTTATTTCACCCTAATGGCTTCTATTAGTGCAAAAGATGATCGGAATAAGAAGAAAAGACCAATTCTGGAGTTTCTGTCTATATTTCTGAGATGAAGTATTATGCACACTATTTACATTGTTCGGACTATCGTCCTCATCTTTGTTGCCATATTTATCACAACGTTTCGGCCGTTGTACGCTCCGGCCTTCTTCAGGTGGTTGGAATGTCGAACTGAACCCTTTATTTCGCTCACTGGGGTAGACTTGAGGTCACATAGCACAGTGGATAAAGGCGTTAGACGCTGGCGAAGTTAATTGAAACTAATGGCTGAGTTCAACAAGGAAAGTCAACATTGTATGATATAAAATCTTCCAAAGAAACTATTCCCCAGCATTCACACAGTCACAATAAACAAGGAAATAAAAACAGGATTGTAATGAAACCTGGAGTGAAATTGAAAAAACTATTGAAAAGATTGTCAGTTTTATGGAAAGAAAGCCAGCATTCAGCTATAACAATTGCAATAACGCACGCAGACTTAAAAAGTATCTTTCGTTTAAAAAATTTCAAGAACAAAAGCAAAACGAAATGCGGAAAAAGTTGAGAATGACATTAGAAGAGAAAGAATCCTCATGCAACAGCGATTAAAAAATCCTCGTTACATTATTTGTTTTGCATACGTAGCATACTTAATTTAATGAATTTTCATTAACATTACATAATTTATTTCTTTTTCCTTAAAATCAATTCCGTTATATTTCACTCACCATTAGCTTATTTTGTTTACTATAAAACATTGAAAATAAATGTTAAACTTGATTTCAGTTGTTTTATTTTAATCTAAATATAACCCTGATAACCGGACTTTGTAACCAATTCCTCATATCCGGAAGACCTTAGTCCGATTGTCAGGGATTCTACTGTATTTAGAAATGGAATGTTTTAGACCGCTCATCCAGAGAGAGTGTAACGTCGAAGGGATGTCATATTTGCCCCTTTTAAGGGATACACACTGCTTCGTTCAGTTATTTTCGAAGGACATATCTGCTACGTTTCCTATCTAAAACGTGAATAAAAGCAGTTTCTAAAGAATTAATTGATTTATTTTTATAAAAATCTCGGATTACAAATAAAACCATTAATTCTTTAGAACGAGGAAGTGGGCATTCTTTAAAAGAGTAAATTCTCCTACAAAGAGGGGCGTTGATTCGAACTATACAGGCGCTGTCATTTTTGTTAAGTTTTCTCGGGTGTGCAGGTCGGTAGTCGTAATACACACTGTTCAATTAGAAAACCGGAACATTGCATCAGTGAAATTGTTCACCCTGGTGATGTTGAAAAATTTACCGGCGTTACTTAGGCGTCGGTCAAATATTACGACTACTATTACGGGTGTATGGAGTCATTATTATACTTCGGAATATTGCTAAAATCACGCGTAAGTAAATAGCTGGTTATGAGTGATCCCATATGTGACTCGCACTTTTCAAATCTTTCTCCAGGGAATTGTCATATGTCGGCAGTATTTTAGTACGCTCATTTTGATTGGAAGGGTCAGCTCGCTGGTATCGTGTGAATCAAAACCTTCTTGTTATATCGTACGAGAGAAAAAATTCAGTGCGTAAGCTCAGTAACGCGCATGCATGCACAAACACACGCGCAAACAAACAATGGTGAACCAATAATCACGTGCCTGACACGTTGTTACTAATAGAATTTTGATCTGGAATTTTCACTGCGAAAGATACAGTTTACCACTAAATTAATTTCATTGGCAAGGAAGGAAATTTTTATCTCTATCTATAAAAGGCAGGCTGTGTGTGTGTGTGTGTGTGTGTGTGTGTGTGTGTGTGTGTGTGTGTGTGTGTGTGTGTATGTGTGTGTGTAACGAATGCACGGCCGCAATTTTCGACGGATTTGCACCAAAATTTACATGCACATGCTCCAAGTTAGTGGAAGGCCAAGACCGACCTTGCATTTCCCAACTCCCATCCATATTGGAAATAATCGATTTTTTCATGCTCCTACGACAGTTTTCATGTAGTTTGCAGCCATTTTCTACTGGCCAGAGTGAGAGCCTATAGCTGGCTGCCACGAATAGGCAGGGAGATTCTATTGGCCAGCATGAGAGCCAACAGCTGACTGACACGAATGTTAACTAGCGTCGATAGCTGCATTCGTCACAAGTGGGAATAATTTAAATCTGCATGGCACTTTACTCCAATTGGCTCATTCGCTTGCTTAAACTCAACGTTGATTCTGATTCCGTAGAACTGAGTTTGGTGTGAAAAAGTATTTGTTGTTAACATTCTTTTTTCATTCGGTTTTTCCAGTTACGAATCCTTTTTTTAAAGTTGATCGTTTTGTGTTTATTTTGTTTAGTTCTTTTTTCGTAACAGATTTAATGCTTAGTATAGAGCTTAGAGAAAATTCGCAGTGTGAGATAGGCAAGAAGTAAGGCATGTAGCAACATCACCACGGCAAAGGGCACTCCTTTAAAGGCAAGGAAGGGTAAAAATATTTTAAGTCAAGTGATAGCGATTGCTGTATGAGTCGTACGATTTTTGAATCAAGCACGGGCAACGCCTAGCCATGCTGCTAGTTATATTATATTATAAACAAGATTCGAATAAAGAATTGGAGACGTCAAAATCAAACCAGTTTCAAAAGAGGATGGAAAATGCGACACAGAAATCCGAACGCACATTAAAATCGAAAGAAGATGCCTTTCAGAAACTAAGTAAACGCCTAAGAAACAATAAAATTTCTTTAGAAGAAAAATAAAAATGTTGAAATGCTATGTCATACTCCTATATGACAGTGGGTTTAGTACAATCTCGAAATTGAAGACAAAAGAAGTGTCATTCTACAGAAGGATGTTGATTATTTCGTAGATGGAGCGAGTAAGCAAAAAGGAAATCTTAAAAAAAAATAGACACATAATAAGAAAGTAAGGGTTTGGAAAATTTGACACTCACAGGGCATACCGAAGGCAAAACCGGACAGATCTGCGCAAATATTGGCAGAACGGTGAGTGAGAAGGATGATAAAAACCAAACAGTTCTAAGAGATACAAAACATAGGAAGTTGTGGAGAGTCATGATCACCCACGTTTTGAAGAGACACAGCACGTAGAAGAAGATTCAGAGTAACAGTCTAAGCCAAAGTAGAAGATCAAAAACGCCATTTCTGAAAATTCGTAAACGCAATAGAGGCAAACCGTTAGTAATCTCCATTTTAAATGACCCCTGAGTTTATCTCATGCTCGATGGTGATATAAGTGTGATATCACTATATCGGCTAGGGTGGCTTCCAGACTTATCATAAACCTTGACTCTAGGAAGTCTACTGATCCGGACAAAATCCCTGTAGATCTCAGGAAACTTGGTTCAGAACGGTCTTCAATCTTGGTGGAGTAGTTCAACAGAATTCAAGAAGGGATGTTCCCAATCCCATAGACAGTGTCTAGTGTGTGCATATCTAATGTTGTTAAGAGTGTGGCCGCCAGTAATGAATCCTAGTAGGAATTCTAATTCTTTCAGAATCGCCCCATTGAATCAGTTGAATAAGTCCGGTGAGACGACACATCCTTGTCTTACACACCTTTCTATTTTTGTCTACTTATTGAATTCGTTTTCTAGCCATATGCAGGCGGTTTTCTCCTATATAAGTTCTGGATAATTCTGATATTCTTCCTAAATATATGAGGCTTGCCTAACAGTTCCAATAGTTCTTTGTTACGTATTTTATCAAACGTATGCATGCATGTATGAAGCACATGACGTCAGTAATTACACAGAGTATTACACTGTGATCTTTATGTAGTAAAACTACAAAATATTTTTAATTTTATGAATAATAATCAGAGTAACCTTCAAAATTTTTTTATTGGTTTAGGTGCATATTGTGCCACAGAAAAATGTAGTTGATGATCTATTTTATTTAGGGTGAACACTGCCTAACTTGCCAACCTAGACAGCACATCCCTGGTATCTATGTGTGTATGTATCGGCTTTGTTGTGTGGGCGTCACTTGGTTACCTCATGACGTCTTTTTAATTCTTGAAATGTTGGCGTAATTTAACCATTTGAACCCTGCGTTCCTGAACAATTTTAAGCCTTCTCCCTGAGCTCCTGAGTCAAACTTTGCAAATAATTGGTATGTAAAGTTTCACGGTAGATACAAATATAGTTACAAGTGTTTACCCACCGTTCAACCGGTGGCTGGGCATTAAGTAATTTTTCTCTACCACTGTTTAACCGGTAGCTGGGCAATATGTCATTTTTCACTACACCGGTAAAGCGGTGGTCAGGGCTTAAATGGTTAAGTGTGTATTAGAATTTTGTATATTAAGTGTTTTAATTGCATGATACACAGGACGGATGTTGGAATTGAATTAGTAATACTATATTAAATCATCTGTAAATGTTTGGAGCTTATATTCTTGAAGCATATTTTTTACGAATATTTGTGATATCAAAAAAGTTAGTCTGAAATGCGAGTACATTTTATTCATCATATATTTTTTAATTTTGCTATATTTATGGCCGAGAGTGTTAAATATCAAGCATAAATACTAAGAGCACAGACATAGGAATCAACACTGCATGGTGATTGGCAGTTTCACATTTCAAGCAATCTTCAGACATGAGTTACTAATCCGTTATCAGGCTTTATATAAGCCTTCTGAGTGGAACTTACTCTTTATCAAATGAACAAAAAGGGAATGGAGATAAATTAACACGGTGAATATACCATGGTGGGTCCATATCATGGTGACCAGTGAGTAGAAGCTGATCTCTCCCCTGATCTAACTCTCACAGCTCAATGTGTGTTTAAGTGGGGGGACTGGTTGGTATCATTCAATATCTCCCCCCCCCCCACCGCCAAAATCTAGTAATATTTCATCCCCACTGACGAGGATTCATACCCTCAATGAGTCTACGTGTTCCGAATGCATACTGAGTCTAACGGTAACTTCCGACCTCAAATGAGACGCGTATATTGAAACCCATCGGAGAAGATGCTGGCAGTCTTGTTTCCCCCCAATATATATATATATATATATATATTGTATATTTAGGCAGCCAATTCTCTTTTAGGGCTGTCTGATTGAATAAATTACAAACATTATGTCTGCTTATTTTTATCACAATCCTTTTATATTCACGAATATTTTTCCTTATATTATTTAATTGTCATATACGGAAAATATTCGGGAATATGAACGGATTATGATAAAACTAATCAGACATAATGTTTGTAATTTATTCAATCAGACATATATATATATATATATATATATATATATATATATATATATATATCCTGTGGAAATAGGTATAGACACTGCACGGTGACTGTTAACTTCACGCCTCAATGATATCTTCAGACTATCTATATCGTTTAGCGATCCTACGGTGCAATGATAAAGTAAATGTTGTGGTGAAGTCAATCTTTTACATATATATACATAAATACTGCAGATATAGGAATCAACGCTGCATGGTGACTGTCAACAGCACGTCTCAATTCGATATTCAGACTAACTACATCGTTTAGCGATCCTGCAGATGCGGTGAAAATTACTAAAATTTAGTAACGTTACTTTAACCAATTGAAGCTAAAACACTACAACCATTTGTAAGGAAATATCTAAAATAATAAAAAAAGAAATACCTTTTTTTTGTACCAAATACAAGTGCTGTCTGGAATAATCATGACGCTGGGTATTTTTCCAATATTTTCCCATAATAATAAGCTTGTAATAGCAAATGGGACACTCCCTGTCGGCTGGGGCTTCAAAATACGCCGACTGCACCCCAGCAGAGGTGGTACCCCCCAAATTAGTTCTCCACAGTAAGACGACAAACTACGTCCAACACCAAGGCATCTGAATAGGAGGTTTTGAGGAGCGTGGAGCCATCTCTTAATTGCTGTTGTTCCCAGGCCCACCCAGATCCGGGGTGGTAGCTCCTGTTAGAGTCCCAGTTATGGGTAAATAGTTAACCCCCAAACAGGTGTCAAAACACTATAGGAGTACAAAAAGATGTCTCAGTACCAGCAATACATTTTTGAAAATATTAGCAGCAATAAAAATCTTGTCGGCATTAAATAATCCAATGAGTTTGATATGCCGAAAACCAAACCATCCCAAACCAAACCAAATCAGCACTGTGCCAGTGGCGGGTAGGAGGTTGGGGTGGTGGGTAGGTAATTGTAGGAAATAATCATGCAGGCTCTTGTATTTGATATTTGTAAATATAGCAGGACAGTTAATTTTCTGTTTAATTTCTGAGATGAGCAATTGGCAATATACATTAATTAATTCGAAATATGTCCGCCATCTTTGCTTGTAGATGTTTCGGTTAAAGAGCATCTTGTTTCGACAGTTGTTTATCATGTCGAATTCGCAGTCATAATCAAATATGAAAAACCATCTTGCGTTCAATATAAAAACTGAAAAAAGAAAACAAAAAAGAAAGAAAGAAAAAATCAAGAATTCGATCTCTGAATCCGATAGTGAGGCGCTGGTTCAGCAGGAACGAACAATGACTGGCATCACAGGGACTACTAGCACACTAATCACCCATATCCCATATCAGCCAAACAATGGACACCAGATGATGACCAAAAGGTATTTGGTCGAAACGTTGTCTATAATAACATCTGTAACAACCAAGTTGCGCACAATAGTTCGAAATAATTAGTGTAATGATAACAGTTTTCATCTAATGTAATAGGAATTCTTAAGACTACCACGAGGATTAAAAACACATAAGATTAAATAAAAACTTAGGAAGAAAATAATAATAAGCAATAATAATAATAAACAATAATAATAATAATAAAACTATTAATAAGCAATAATAATAATAATAAAAATAATACAAATAATAATAACTATTGTCCCAGTTATCATCAGAGCATTAGGGTCTATACCACCAAACTTAATCTTACATTAAAAAAAACAGGAATAAAGCCTAGTGTTCAATTGCTTCAGAAGTCTGCGTTGCTCGACACCCTAAATATTCTGAGAAAGGTTTTATCTGTCTAAGGTTGTTCGGCCTGATGTTGAACACCCATAATAAAAGATCTCTGGTTGAAAACGGAAAATCTTGCGGAAGATAATAATAATAATAACAATAATAATAATAATAATAATAATAATAATAATAATAATAATTTCTCAGTTCTATTAAAAATTCGTTCAGTTATTTTCGCAGTGCATCTGCATTGCTTTTGCAATGCAGTTTGACGACATCTGCCACGGGTTATTAATATCTAACCATTGTATACACCTGTCACTTCAGAGACCATCATAAGTGCTTGCTTCCTTTACAATTGGTAGTGAGTGAGAGGCTAGAAAAGGGCCGGGCTTGTGCTGAAGAAGAAAAAAAGATACAAGCATGACAACACTTACGCGTTCCAGATATCATGTGTAGAGTCGGCTGTGTGTGTGTGTGAGAGAGAGAGAGAGGGGGAAGAACGAGAGAGAGAGAGATAGATAGAGAGAGAGAGCGAGAGAGATAGATAATAGAGAGAGAGAGAGTGAGAGAGAGAGAGAGAGTAAGGGCCCTGCTAACGACATCCGAAAATCTGCTGTCAGCCAACACAATTCTGACATTAGTGCTATTACTGGGGCAAAGATATGCTCTTAGAAATCCCCGCTTCTCCCAGGCACTTACCCAAACCGAACCTTCATGTTTGCTGCCTCCCACAAATACAACAAACATGCATTGAACAGGAAACCCATTCCTATCCCATCGTGCAATGCAGATTCCGTTTCAGGCCGGAACTCTGATTCACTTCAGTTGGATAGCATTGCGTTATTTAGAATTAAACGGACTTATGGTGACCCTTTCTTTTTTTGAAGAATAAACGAAATACAAATGTGGCCAATTTGCAATAAGTAAATAGCAACCGACGAGAAATAACGTAAGGAAATTCGACGGCGCAAACGAATAGCAAAAGATGCCATCAAGAAACGAAGCAAAGAATTAAAAGTTAGGAAGATTTCATTAGAAACAAAGAAATGAGCGTCTGGCTCTGATGTGACGCCTAATCTTGTATATGGCACTGAATACTGGACAATTTCATCCAAAATGAAGAAAAGATATGGAGAGACGAATCCTCAGTCTTAGGTAACATCCAGAAAGTGGGTGAGGTAATGGGATTGGAAAATAATTTTAGAAACCAAGAAACAGTGCTGGACTGGTATGTAATGTCTAATGTTATATATGGAACTGAACGCTGTACAATTTCATCAAAGACGAAAAAAAGACATGGAGAGACGAATCCTAAGATAAAGTCTTAAGTAACACCAAGAAAGTGAATGAAGTTTTTGGGATTGGAAAATAGCATTAGAAACGAAGAAAATAGTATAGACTGGTATGTAATGTCTAATCTTATATATGGCACTGAATGCTGGACAGATTTAATCATAGATAAAAAAAAAAGACTTCAAGCAATTAATGTTGAAATTCACGCTTAGATAACATCTGGAAAGTGAGCAATGGTTTTTTTTTAGTTTTTTTTTTAAGCGTATCACCCCAAGCAAGGCCGGAGGCCACTGTCACGCATGGGGTTACAGAAGGGTTGGACGAAGAGCAGATAGGAGTGGCAAAGGAGAGGATGTGGAGAAAGAGAAGGACGGAGGGTCGATCCAGGCAAGGGGATCACAGAAGATTTGGAGCGAGAGCAGATAGGAATGAAAGATGAAAGGATGTGGAGAAAGGAAGTGGATAGATCTAGGCAACTGGAGATGACGATTGACACTACACTTAAATAGTTGGAGATTGTATTTGTCAGGGAAACAGTAATAGGGAAGGGAGTTCCATAGGCGAGATGTGCGAGACATGAAGCTATTGGAGTAGAAGAGACGTCTACATCTAACAGCTTCAACGGTGAAGGGGTGGGAACGGGATGCCAGCCTCGTAGGACGTTTAAATTCATGAGGCCTAGGGACAAGCGAAAGCAACTCCTCGGAGCAATTACCGTGAAAGTACTTGTAGAAAAGGCAGAGCGATGCAACATCGCGTCTGTGAGAGAGCGACTGCAGACGAGATGACAGATCAGGGCCAATCACATTGCATATCCGTCTCTGGATCTTATCAAGAACCCTGAGGCAACCAGCAGGGGCCCCAGACCATAAATGGCAGCAATACTCCATGCAAGGGCGAATGGTCGATTTATAGACTTGGAGGATCGATTCCGGGGAGAAAAATTTCCTGGCTCGGCACAGGGAACCAACTTTTCTTGCGGTGAATGATGCAACTGACTCGATGTATTTGTTCCATCTCAGATCAGCGGACAGCGTTAGACCGAGCAGCCGCAGAGAGGAGCTCTCGAGAAGTTGGTCTTCAGACATTCTAATGGAATGCAGGGATGGGTCCTTGTGGTGGTTAATGGAGAGCAGTTTTGTTTTAGAGGCGTTAAAGTTGTATGAAGAGGTTGAGATATAACATTTGGAACAAAGAAAAGAATGATGTCCTGCTATTTAAATGCTAATCTCCAATACGGCCATGAATACTGGACAAGAAGCGGACAGACGAAGGAAAGAATTGAAGCGACAAAAATGTTTTTCTACAGACGGATGCTGGGAATACCACGGAATGAGCATGTGAGCAACAAATGTCTTTTTAAAAAATTGGAACAGTAAGAAATGTTATAGTTACAAGCTGAAATAAACAGCTGAGATTTCCAGTAGATAATGAAAAATGCGAACCTGCAGAATTTATCAGTTACAGGAGAGACTGAAGCTAAGAGATTCTCCGGGAAACAACGAGTAACGAACTTAAGTTTACCGAAATGGTTGGCTGATCGGATGCAAATTAGTGCGATAAAGAAGCAACCATTATCTTCTTAATAACTGTTCTTTTATTGTTTTATCTTCTTAATAATGTTTTTTTTTCACATATTCTTTCACACGCAGAAAACCCCTTTGCGTCTTAGTGGTTTTATTGCCTTGCTTGAAGTGAAATGATTAAAACATGGAAGATATTTAGAGAGAGAAATGGACATAGATATACAGGCAGAAAATAAAACATTGACTTCAGTTTACTTAAGGGTTATACATATAGTTAATGTAGCTAGATTACAATAAATGATCGTATATACCGATCAATAAGCACGCGTTCCTAGCTATGTATCTATTGACAGTACCCAGACCACGTATTCATATACTGGAAAATACTCCTTGGGCGTCAACAAAATCATGTAACCTCATATGCATAGTATGCTCAATTTTGGTGATGTGGCAAAAACCTCTGTTACAACGTGATATGGTCGTAAGGTGAGAAGAAAATATAAAATTATGAATACGTAAATGATAACGTAAGAAAGTAAAGGAAAGAAAGAATAGTTTGCAAGGAAAAGGGAAAGAGTAAAGGAAAGTAGGGCAAGGAAGGAAGGAAGGAAGGAAGGAAGGGAGGAAGGAAGGAAGGGAGGAAGGAAGGAAAGGAGGAAGGAAAGAAGGAAGGAAGGAAGGAAAGGAGGAAGGAAGGAAGGAAAGAAAGAAAGGAAGGAAAGGAGGAAGGAAGGAAGGAAGGAAAGGAGGAAGGAAAGAAGGAAGGAAGGAAGGAAGGAAGGAAGGAAGGAAGGAAGGTAGGAAGGAAGGGAGAAAGGAAAGGAAAGAAGGAAGGAAGGAAGGAAAGGAGGAAGGAAAGAAGGAAGGAAGGAAGGAAAGAAAGAAAGGAAGGAAAGGAGGAAGGAAGGAAGGAAAGGAGGAAGGAAAGAAGGAAGGAAGGAAGGAAGGAAAGGAAGGAAGGTAGGAAGGAAGGGAGGAAGGAAGGAAAGGAAGGAAGGAAGGAAGGGAGGAAGGAAGGAAAGGAAGGAAGGAAGGAAGGAAAGGAAGGAAGGTAGGAAGGAAGGGAGGAAGGAAGGAAAGGAAGGAAGGTAGGAAGGAAGGGAGGAAGGAAGGAAAGGAAGGAAGGAAGGAAGGGAGGAAGGAAGGAAAGGAAGGAAGGAAGGAAAGGAAGGAAGGAAGGAAGGAAAGAAGGAAGGAAGGAAGGAAGGAAAGGAAGGAAGGTAGGAAGGAAGGGAGGAAGGAAGGAAAGGAAGGAAGGAAGGAAGGGAGGAAGGAAGGAAAGGAAGGAAGGAAGGAAAGGAAGGAAGGAAGGAAGGAAGGAAAGAAGGAAGGAAGGAAGGAAGGAAAGGAGGAAGGAAAGAAGGAAGGAAGGAAGGAAGGAAAGGAAGGAAGGTAGGAAGGAAGGGAGGAAGGAAGGAAAGGAAGGAAGGAAGGAAGGGAGGAAGGAAGGAAAGGAAGGAAGGAAGGAAAGGAAGGAAGGAAGGAAGGAAAGAAGGAAGGAAGGAAGGAAGGAAAGAAAGAAAGAAAGGAAGGAAAGGAAGGAAGGGAGGAAGGAAGGAAAGGAAGGAAGGAAGGAAAGGAGGAAGGAAAGAAGGATAAAAGGAAGGAAAGAAGGAAGGAAAGAAGGAAGGAAGGAAGGAAGGAAGGAAAGGAAGGAAGGTAGTAAGGAAGGGAGGAAGGAAAGGAAAGAAGGAAGGAAGGAAGGAAGGAAGGAAGGAAAGGAAGGAAGGTAGGAAGGAAGGGAGGAAGGAAAGGAAGGAAGGAAGGAAAGGAAGGAAGGAAGGAAGGAAGGAAAGAAGGAAGGAAGGAAGGAAGGAAAGGAGGAAGGAAAGAAGGAAGGAAGGAAGGAAGGAAAGGAAGGAAGGTAGGAAGGAAGGGAGGAAGGAAGGAAAGGAAGGAAGGAAGGAAGGGAGGAAGGAAGGAAAGGAAGGAAGGAAGGAAAGGAAGGAAGGAAGGAAGGAAAGAAGGAAGGAAGGAAGGAAGGAAAGAAAGAAAGAAAGGAAGGAAAGGAAGGAAGGGAGGAAGGAAGGAAAGGAAAGAAGGATAAAAGGAAGGAAAGAAGGAAGGAAAGAAGGAAGGAAGGAAGGAAGGAAGGAAAGGAAGGAAGGTAGTAAGGAAGGGAGGAAGGAAAGGAAAGAAGGAAGGAAGGAAGGAAAGGAGGAAGGAAAGAAGGAAGGAAGGAAGGAAGGAAAGGAAGGAAGGTAGGAAGGAAGGAAGGAAGGAAAGGAAGGAAGGAAGGAAGGGAGGAAGGAAGGAAAGAAGGAAAGGAAGGAAGGAAGGAAGGAAAGAAGGAAGGAAGGAAGGAAGGAAAGAAAGAAAGAAAGGAAAGAAAGGAAGGAAAGGAAGGAAGGTAGGAAGGAAGGAAAGGAAGGAAGGAAGGAAATGAGGAAGGAGAGGAAAGGACTAGAACCAGTTGCCAGAAAAGGGAAAAGAATTAGCATTAAATAAGAAAGTAAGAATCCCCCGTTATGCAAATTAATTGAAAGAAAACGAATAATTCCGTTATTATTTCCTTTTTTTTTTCGTATTTACCAATGAAACATGGCCTAGTGCGCATGTTAGTACTCCGTATGTCCATTCCACAAAGTCGTTCATTGCCGATTGATCACAGATTCTCGATTGGATTTAAAACAGGAGAGTTTTCAGGCCAGTGGATAGTACTTTGATTTGCTCACTGGTAACACTTGACAGTGTGTTCGTGCAGCGTTACAATTTTCGTACGCTTTCACCGCAGACAATGGCCGTAGGACGACAACTACTCGACACTCGAGGCAATAGTGTCTGGACGTGATAATAATCTGATGCAATCACAGATGACACAATATTTTTTAAGGCCAAACAAATTTCATCATAAGCCCCGAAAATAGATTCAGATTACTGCACACCACTGCAAATGACCTAATCTGAGGAAAAATTAAAATCGTTTACAACATGTCACTCTAGTGGTTCTAAAACTGACCGAATGGTGAAAGAAAGAAAAATAAAGTGGATGTTTCAATCAATTTACACAAGGATGTAGGTAACAAGAAAATGAACACGGAAAGGAAAAGCTGAAAGGAAGACACAAACTGAGTAAAAAATGTCCAAAAATAATGGAAGCCCTAATAATAGAAAAAAGAAAATACCAGTGCCCAATAACATTAACTACGAACACGGCGACAATGTGTTGCCCGTGTTTGGAAAATAAAAAAACATTCTTATAACTTCAGACACATACATAAAAAAAATCACACATGCGGTTAAAAATAATAATCGTCCTTGATAACGGCTAAAAGTATAATCGAAAGCGCTCGGATATGTAGAAATATTGGACAGTTTTTACACACTTTGTGTCCAGAAAAGAAAACATTTTTACGAACACAAAAAATAATATAAAACCTGTCAGTCGTCTTTAACGGAACATGTATAAAAGAGTGATTGCTGCCCAAATACAAAATATATAGGGTGTGATGGATAAATTATCGTCTAAATTATGCAAAAATTTATATAAAACTGACATCTTATTTTAACAGATATATTTACCAAAATTACACAGAAAATATCTGGAAATAGTAAAGAGTAAATTTAGTCAATGAAATCGCCACTGGTTTTAACAACGGCCTCCAGACGACTTCAGAATCTCCTGCAACTCTTCTGGGCGGTCTCCTTTTTCAAGTGAACGCTGCCATAATCTTTACCTTCATCTTTAGTGTTCGAAGGAGTTTTGTTGGTCTCTCGCTCAACTGTGCCCCACACATAATAATCAAGGGGGTGCAATCTGGGGTGTTAGGTGGCCAGATTTTCTGGTAGTCATTACTGGGTTCTTCTGCTTTTGTGACATGGTGCAGAGTCCTATTTGAAAATAAAAGAGTGGGCCATTCTAACAAAACAAAATATATTGTTCAACCCACCAAAATAAAATAATAATAAGTAAAAACTTAAAGGAGGAATTTACTCTATCACCTGTCATAATTGCCACAGGGAATACATAGGAGAAACCTCATTGAATTTAAATAACAATTTATATGAACACAAAAGGGATCTTTTACAAAACACACTCAGTGTATTAGTTATTCACCGTAATGAGTTTGAGCATAATTTTGATTTAAAAAGCGTTGCTTTAATTAAAACAGAAAACAATTTACCAGACAGGAAAAAAGAATTTACTAGGAAGGAAAAAAAAACAATTTACTAGGAAGGAAAAAAACAATTTACTAGGAAAACAAACAAAATACGAAGACCGGTTACGTATACGAAAAAAGATTATGCCGAATTAAGGTGACGAATAAAGATAAAATAAATTTATTATTTCTAAATTCTTATAAGGTTTACGTACATAGGACACTAAAGGTAAATGACCAAAGGCCCAAAAGCCTTCCGCAGGAGCTAGCCTAAATTCCGCTTGAAGGGCCGCTTCTAGTCTAGTTCTTAATAAGTACTTCTAACTATACTTCTTTTGTCATGTCCTTTCATCATGTAGACGATCATGGCTCTCCACAACTTACTCTCTTTTATAATATCTGTCTATATTTCTGAGATGAGGTATTGTAACTATTTACACTATTTACATTGTTCGGACTGTTGACCACGTTTTTATTGCCATAATCACGACGTTTCGGCCATTGTACGCTCCAACCTTCTTCAGGATCTCTCTATATTTCTGAGATAAGGTATTGTAACTATTTACACTATTTACATTGTTCGGACTGTTGACCACGTTTTTATTGCCATAGTCACGGCGTTTCGGCCGTTGTACGCTCCAACCTTCTTCAGGATCTCTCTATATTTCTGAGATAAGGTATTGTAACTATTTATACTATTTACATTGTTCGGACTGTTGTCCACGTTTTTATTGCCATAATCACGACGTTTCGGCCATTGTACGCTCCCTCCTTCTTCAGGTGAAATACGTTGGAATTTCGAACCGAGAGTGTTTATATTGAATAAATTAATCGGTCTGCTGCTCGGAATATTGGTTCACTGTATCGTGCCAGACAATTTGTCTCGACTGAATCCATTTTGAACGTTTATAAACCTACTATTAGCTCGTGCTTTGAATATTGCTGCCATATATGGCATGTTGCTCAGGTGGTATATCTCAAGATTCGCTACAAAATTCAAAGAAGGGTCTGTAATGTTATCGGTCCTGACCTGGCATTTCGACTTCAATCACTTTTTCACCGCCGAGATGTGGCTTCCTTCTCTCCATGGTACTTGTTCTAATGAGATTTATCTTCAGTGCTTCGACATCACGATTTTAAGCGTGCTACTAGATTGGCAATTAGGTCTCATCGTTTTACAGTTGAACTAGCGAGATGCAACCGTAAGTTCTATCCCAATAGTTTCTTTTCCTGCCCGTGAAAGCCACTTCTGGTTTCTTGCTTCCTTGCGACTTACGATCTTCAACAATTTAAATCGCCATCTTCTGTTTTCCTGAATCCTGTTCCCCCTTCTCCTGACTAATATTTGCTCCTTTTCATTTCACTCTCATTAAACGCTTGCGTCTTAGTGGCATTATCACCTTTCCTGGGGTGAAATGATTAAAACAAATCTATCATATACATTCTGAGGAGAAATGTATGACACAGTGGAAAAAGTTTTCTTGTGTCGCGTTTCGTCCTTTAGGGCCTAATTGGACTAAATTTGTTATGTTGGTGCGGCGACGCATGCGTACGAACGAGGAATGCTGGGAATTTTTTATTTTTATTTGTTTCCACTTTTCATATATTTTTCGTCAATAGTGTTCTTGATATATAAAAATATATATCGTTATCTCATACTGTGTTTATATATATATATATATATATATATATATATATATATATATATATATATATATATGAATCATTTACTTAAATAATATTTTGACATATCATGTCGATTTGTTTTCGTTGTGATCCTTTAGAGTTCACGAATTCACTTCTTTGTAGCCATAGAAAACTGAGTAAGAAGAAATACCAAAATTTTATTTCAAATAGTTTTTGTTTTCCCAAGTACTTTCAACCTCATCTGAGACCACTAAAGAAAAAAATTACTATCAATTTTCTAAGCGACATATATATGACATACACATATATGACATACACATACGCAAAAATATAGAATCTTTTACGGCAGGAAATATTCATTCAAACAAATAATTTACCTGGACCATAGCTGACATTAAGCTAATGGACGCCAAAACAAGAAAGCGTCTCACTTGCTACCGCATGCATCTTTCCCAAAGCTGATGTTGATCATCTGTATGTGTCCAGATCTGAAGGAGGCAGAGGATTAGTTCAACTAGAACTGTCTTACAAAACTACAACAATTGGCCTTCAAGGATACTTGGAAACTACAGAAGACTGGATGATGATATATATCAAAGAACATGGAAGTAGTAAGCGACTTTATTCCGTAATAAAGGAAGCCAAGAAATTCAAAATGGAGTTACAAATGGGTGTAGAAATACAATTAAATCACAATATACCGACTGAAGCTGTAAAATATTTTTTTTAAAAGCAATAGCAAATGCAACCGACCAAATACAGAAACAATGGCAAGATAAAACGCTTCACGGCTAATACTCTGCCCGTACCAAACAAGCTGATGTAGACAAACCCCGTCCTTATCAGTGGCTACGTAGTGCAGGACTAAAAGCTGAAACTGAAGGTTTTATCTTTGCTGCACAGGACCAATGCTTGTTAACTAGGAATTATCAAGCACACATACTAAAATATTGTGTAAGCCCAAAATGCAGATTCTGTGATAAATATCCAGAAACAATTGACGATCTTGTATCAGGTTGCGAGGTATTGGTACCCACTGATTATAAAACCTGGCATGACAGAGTGGGCCAATATCTGCACTGGGAAATATGCAACTTCTACGGAAAGGAAACTGAAAGAAACTGGTATGAACACCACTAAGACCCGTTTACGAAGATAGGACCTGTTACAATTCTATGGGACTACACAATACACACTGACAGAACAATCAAAGCCAACCGCCCAGACATTGTTATTAGAGACCACAAATAAAAAAAAGTGCCTCCTTATTGATATGGCAGTCCATGCAGACTGCAATGTAACTTTGAAGATCTTCGAAAAGCTATTAAAATACAATGACCTTGAAATCGAAACCTCAAGTACAGCCCACGCCATTCGGGGGATTTATCTATGTAAAGTTTTTTTTTAATGATGCCATTTGTGACCTTAGGTCTCTGGGCGGGACCCGGAAAGAAAGGAGTACACATCAGAAACGAAAGGAAATAATAACAATAATAATAATAATATACACAAAAGATAGTGCATTCAATGCATCGCGAAATGCTTAGAAACTTTGCTTTTTGATCATGAGAACTGCATTTAAATCTCAGCAAGATCGATTTACCAGGGAGGTTTATCAGTCTGGAGATATACGTGGCTCCTTTGGAAAATTCCTGAAAAGAATTCTTTGGGTTGACTCAAGCCTTGTAGGAGGAATTCGGTAGACCGAACGGTTCAGTAGCTGTCGATGCTTGTGCTAGTCATCGTAGCTGAAGGTTTGAGCACACTGGTCTTTCACCTAAAAATTGGTCACGCTTGGTCTCTCCCCCAAAACTGTAGCTATGGCCAGCTCAGCTTCGGCTCTCTCGTTTGAGTAGATGCCTACAATAGGAAGTGGCTAGCTAACCTGACAGACGGATGTGTTCGGAAACAAATAGTAGCCGTTGGGGTTGTTTCGGTAGGAATCCTTCGTTTACACCTGTTTTTTATTAAAAGGTACTGACGAGAAATATATGTTAGGCCTTTTGGTATGATTCTTCTGGTGGCGAATAAGTCGTTTGATGTCAAGGAGAGATTTATAAAAGAGCTTGCCGAAATTGTGTATAATGTTCAGGGTATTTTCGAATATCGTGAGCGATTTTCGAGGAAAGAAAGTCGGTACATCGTCAATGTAGCTAGTGTGTGGTTAACAGTTCAAAGTTTGAAATTAACGTGAGTTCATATGTTATGACTAGGGAAAAGATTTTGGTCTCACATGGCGAAAATAACCTTACGGTTCTATGCACGTCTCGATTGAAACATTTTTTATATTGAGTTGCCGCACTTTGATGTGAAGGGCTTCCAGAATGTTTAAGCGTCTTTTTTGTATTTGGATTAACAGAGTACTGTTGTATTGTAGACTAAAATCTAATGGAATTTTGAAGGTAGGGATAGGCGTGGAAGAGTGCAATATATGAGTATGCACATACTTGTACACTCATATATCTTAGTATTTAGCACATCTTCCAGCTCTTTTATGGGTAGAACATCTGCAACATTCTGCTGTACCGCAGTCATCACTTTTGTATTGTTGAAGCCAATGCAAGTACAATGGCTCAACAGCGGGCTTTTCCTAGAAGCTTCGGTATAAAAAAAACGAGTCCGTGAAAGAGCAGACAGCAGCAAAAAGAATTTGAAAAAATCATATAGGCAGTGATTTCTGACACGACAGGGATATACTAATATATAATATTACTATATTATATATATACTATACATACTACTATATTATAAATATTCTATACATACACTATACTATACATATACTATACTATATATATTCTATACATACACTATACTATACATATACTATACTATATATAGACTATACATACACTATACTATACATATACTATACTATATATAGACTATACATACACTATACTATACATATACTATACTATATATATATACTATACATACACTATACTATACTATACATATACTATACTATATATATATATACTATACATATACTATACTATATATATACATACATTATACTATACATATACTATATATATACTAAACTTTATATACAGTGATGTACTAATATATAATGCGTACCTGACTATGAGGTATTGAGGAGATAGCTCAGTTTACATTGTGTGTCCTCAATTTGTGTCCTTGTGTCAGACCTTGTTAATTGTTGTAAATAATCCTAGGATATATGCCATTTAACATAAACAGGTGCCGTGATGGCAGCATGGTAAAACGGAAATGACAATGCGAGTTCGAATTCGACGGCTTTTATTCTTTAGAAAAGTTGATTCTTGCGAGCTCTCAAATCACCACATATCTCATCCAAAAATGCCCTGTTGAGGTCAGTTTAACAAAAAAGAGAGACGATGATGAAATAGTTAGAGAAATCATTCTCCAATAACTATCTAACGTGCTAAGTCAATAAGAACAGTCAATGCATTTACACACATTATTAACCTTGTGAGCCAGCCTTCTTACCCACACATACATCTTTGTGCAAATTACTTGAAACAAAACGAATAATTCCGTTATTATTTACTTTTTTTCCCGTATTTTTCCAATGAAACATGACCCACTGCTCATGTTAGTACTTCATATGTCCATTTCTCAAAATCGTTCCTTGCAGATTGACCACAGATTCTCGATTGGATTTAAAACAGAAGAGTTTCCGGGCAAGTCTTTTGTACTTTGATTTGCTCACTGGTAAGTCTTGCCAGTGTGTTCGTGCAGCGTTACAATTTTCATACGCTTCCTTGGAGTAACAAAAAGAGTCATATTGGTAGCATTTTGACAAATTATGGCCAACTAGCTGAAAACCTGTATTGCAAACATTTTTATAAATAAACTTATTTATAAGTAAGGGTGTACAAATGAAAAGATTTGAAATTGATAACTTTTTTCCATTTCACTGAAACAGACATTTAAACTCTTCTATCTTATCTTCTTTCTTTCTTTCATTTTCTCACTGAAACCAAGTAGCGTCTGTAATATGTCATGTCCGTCTTTTACACGGTCAAAAGGAAATAGTCCATTATTTAAGAGGCATTGGCATGGCGTAACGGCCGTGCGAACTAACTAACAGATGGAGGGACAAGCAAAATTATAAGATACTACGCTGGAAATAACTTAAAATGAGGGGGTATAACAAAAACCTGCAGAAACCGCCCCGATCTCACCCGTCGCATGAAAACACACGTGCAACATGAACAGACTTTACAAAATAGGCCAGGCTTTCTACAAAACAACTTCGTTTGCCACATATCTAATACTAGCGTAAAAGCCACCCTACCAGGCGACATTTAAGCTAATTCCTGCAGAGGGCACTTGATGGGCCTTCATCACAATAGGTAGGAAGGAGTAGATACGATATGCAACAATAAAATACAGAAGAATTCAAAATTGATCGCTGCATTTAAGTATTGCATTAATATTTAACCTTACCTTTTAAAAGTTCAACGATAATTCTTCTGCCGTCACTTAATTTAAAAACAGTTTGATGTACGTAGGTCCTTACTTTCCGTACAAACAATTATTTTTATTTCATGGATGACTTTCGCTAGATTTCGAAATTAATTTCGAATATCCCCAAATTTATTTCCAAGTTATAAAAATTATTATCGTACAAAAAAAGTTCGTCGCCAAAAATCACGTGAAAAATCGCCGAAAATAATCGCAGTAATGAACACTTGGGAATCCAAAATTGCAGGATTGGGGGTCTGGATTCGCCCCGGAATTTTTTTTAATTTGCTCACGGAGTCGGTCTGATTCCAAAATGGTATAATATATTGGGCTATGGCTTCTCGGAGTAAAGTTGAAAAAGCGTGACACAGTGACACACTGACATTTGCATTTGTTACAGAGAAGGACTGTAAGGGACTTGCTGACTTCAAGAGACATTGTCGTCCGCACGAGAACTATAACTATGGATCAAACTTATCAACGATGGTCCTACTTTTTGAACAAGTCAGCCATTATGTTACGGAAGTCCTGTCGACTTCTCCGTGGGGGTATATATCGACCGATTCAATACACGAGTCGTGACTGCTGTCCTTTCTGTAGCAAGTATGATTTTACGGGTTCGAATTGTTAGCCCTACCCCCAACCGGTTTTTAATGCAGAGTTTTCCTTATCATAGATTGATTTCCAATGAAAGGGATCGAGCCTAGCCCCTAGCAGTTGTGTGTAGTTGTGTGTAGTGTGTCTGTGTGTGGGAGAAACAGATTCATTCATTATTTTCCGGGCCTTGGCTGGAATTTGAACTCGACACACCAAATCCGATGTTTGTGCCGACAACCATGACACTAATCGAATATCAAAGAGCCAGATTAAAAACATCTTCTGATGATTGGACAATTGGTGTGCATTTTGGGAAACACTCCTGGTGAAAATTGTTTAAATTAATCAATTAAAAGCTTAAAAGTTTCACTTGTTTGTTAATAAACTAAATTTTCTAATTAAACGTAAATGTTTCGCAAATATATTTCAATTAAAGTAACAGTATTTTATATATTTTTTAACCCCTTTGGTATCTATTTCCATTATTCGGACTATTGTCCTCATCTTTGTCGCTATATTTATTACAACGTTTCGGCCGTTGTACGCTACTGCCTTCGTCAGGTAGTTGGAATGTCGAACTGAACCGTTTATTTCGCTCACTGGGGTAGACTGTTCTAGTTCCACGTGCCATGTCTAATGAATATCAATTATCAGTTATCTCCTGCTAATTCCCCTCTCTAAGTTCTCCACCGCCTTAACCAGGTATTGAACTCACACTCTTTTGGTCCTGAAGAAGGCCGGAGCGTTGTATTAAATATGGCGACAAAGATGAGGACAATAGTCCGAATAATGTAAATAGTGTTCATAATACCTCATCTCAGAAATATAGACAGATACCTTTTGTATCTGGTCTTAAGATTTTGACCAAGAGTGTATGTCGTACCGACATCTTCCCATCACGCTATGTGTATTTAAATATACACACACACACACACACATATATATGTATATATATATATATATACATATATATATATGTATATATATATATATACATATATATATATGTATATATATATATATATGTATATATATATATATGTATATATATGTATATATATATATATGTATATATATATATATACATATATATATATACATATATGTATATTTTATATGATACGCAAACGCGCTCACATACATATATATGTATGTATATATGTATGTATGTATATATGTATGCGTGTGTGTGTGTGTGTGTGTGTGTGTGAGAGAGAGAGAGAGAGAGAGAGAGAGAGAGAGAGAGAGAGAGAGAGTAATCCATTCGAAAACACGTTTTCTATTATCGCTAGATTAACCATTCAACGAATATAAATGCTTGACTGATTTTGTTATCTGGGTGGTCCTGATTCCTCTGAAAAATTTGCATTTTTTTAAAAATTTAAATAAAAATTGTTCTAAAATCCTTCACGCCTCATTTACCGTGAAAACAAGAAAATTAAACCGGGTCACAATTTTCTCGCTGAAGAGTCCGTTCACAAACTTGTCACTAACATTTTTTTTTCAGTTGATTTCACTACATTTTATCAAAAAGTCGATAGGATAACTCTGCGTGGCCTAATCAGAGGACACCAATCAAATTTGCGAAGTCTCCATGAACAAGTTTGTATCAAGTATTTCCTTTAGGAAAAAAGAAAACGAAGCTAGATTGATGCTAGAAAATTTTCAATTTCCCAACATGTCTTAAGAGAACTTTTTATTCTTCCTAGACTATTGCGTCCGTAGATACAAACACACATTTGACGAGTTGAACAATAATCATTTAAGCATTGCATACCACATTGATATCCAAAGAAGATCGGGATGGCCAAAGATGCTTTCCATACGCTAAGCAGGGGATTAAGAAACAGGAAAATATCGTTAGAAACGAAGAAAAGTACTGAACTGTTACGAGATAGCAGTGATTGCTGGATATTTTCCTGAAAGATGAAGAAGATACTTTAAGTAACCGAAATTCGGTTTTACAGAAAGATGCTGAGGATACCTTGGACCCAACATGTGAGTAATATGGAAGCTTTAAGGAAAATTTGTACGAAAACTGTTGTAATCTAGGGAAGGTTACTGAATAGAATAATCAAACGAAGGTTGGTAATGAACGATAATACTTAGGACAAGAACAACACATATAAGATTGGTCAGTGGAGCGTAGAAGTAGTCAACTGCTAGAAGTGAGTCAAGTGAATTCCACAATGAATCTCCAACTGCAGGATATCTATCAGCCGGCCCACGCGGTCAGATGTGGCACAAGGCCGAATTTAATGTGAGGTATCCGAACCCGTAGGCCCGGCCCAAAATTCCCCGTAGACTCAGTATAAAACTGGGTCGGGTAACTGTTTCCCAAGACGAGACTCTGCCCTTCGACATGGCCTTGTCTGAGGATCCTCTCTGACGGAGGCAGAGAATTTGACCAGCACAGCTGGAGACAAATCTCCAACTGCAGGATATCTACCAACCGCCCCACGTGGTCAGACGTGGTACAAGGCCGAATTTAATGCCAGGTATCCGAGCCAGTAGGATTGGCCAAAGATTTCTCGTAGACCCCGTATAAAATTGGGGTCGGGTAGCTGTTTCCCGAGACGAGACTCTGTCCTTCGACATAGGCACGTCTGCGGATCCTCTCTGCCCGGACGCATAGAGTTTGACCAGCACAACTGGAGACGAATCTCCAACCGCAGACCACCATACAGTATTTACTACTGTATTTATGTGAATGGGGACATTCATTATCGTCCGTAGGTATGCTACAACAAAAAGGACACTTATAGAGCAGTTGAATTTTCTGGAGAACATAATGAGGACGGAGGGCTTAGAAAGTCTGTTACTCACAAGATGGATTTGGGCAAGAGGCACAGAGAAGAACAACGTATAACATACTTAATGAGCACGAGTAAATGGATGGCAGAACAGGGATTAGAAATAAAGAAAAGATAGAATTGATTTAGAGATGCAAAGGACAGCAGGTTGTGGGGAGTCATGATCTCCTGCGTCCTGAGGGGACACGACACATGAAGAAAGATACAACACCTGAATGAATCTCCTAATAGAAAACAGCGTTCCTGCTTTTAATCCCAAGGTTAGTGTACTGATAATGATGGCGGCTATGCTGATGACATAGGCGTTCATAGTTTAAGAAAATCAAAATTCTCTACAAAATGTTCTAAGAAGTAAAACAAGAACTGAAATGCAGACAGTGATGGTCTGATTCTCTCATAGGTCCAGCATATGGAATTAATACGAAACACTTCAAAGGCTTCGGTGTATGAATCAGTTATAAGCAATTTAGTATAAGAGATAAGGAAACTGAACATAGAATAGGCTGCGCTAGGTGTAGTTTCACCCTACCCCGCAAGATGCTAAAAACCATATCATTAACCTAAGAACTCGCGTCATAATCTTAAATTCTGGTCTAAATGAAATGCAGGATTCCCAACTAGCTTAGAAGTGCTTAAACTGTCAACGTCTTTCTCAAGTTAATGATTAAAAGAAAAATCTATAACTTCTTGTATACGGAGAGAAAATGAATGATTTCAGTAAATACAGAAAAATAGAAAAGGCGTAAGACAATGATGTGTCTTCTCGCCGAACTTATTCAACCGATACTGTAAGGCGAATCTGAGAGAACTCGAAATCCTACAAGGACTTAGTGGCAGCCACAATTTAACAACATAAGGACACGCTGTTGATAGCAGAAACAGAAAATAAAATACAGGCACCTCTCCCCTGGAAGGTTGTAAGGAAAGCGCCAAGAAAGGACTAACCCTCTATTCTAAGAAGAAAGAATGGATGATTGTCAGCAAAAGTAATAACCCAATATGCGAACTAGGAATTGAAGATGTCAAAATCAAGGAAGTACAAAATTTAAATATTTAAGAAGTGTTTTAACAGAGAAATGCGACACCGAGCTTCCAAGACATATTGGAATAGCGAAAGATGCCCTCCAAAAGTTAAGTAAAGTATTAAGAAACAAGACAATTTCTTTAGAAACAAAGAAAGCGTACTGGACTGTTATGTAATATCGGTCCTTCTTTATGGCACTGAATACTGGACAGTCTCCTTGTAGATGAAGAAAATTGAGTTATCAGAAATGTGGTTCTAGAGTAGGATGCTGAGAATTCTATGGACGGAACATGTGAGCAACAACAGTTTTTTTTAAGGGAAAATGAAAACAAAAGGGACTCTTATATTTAGAACCAGAGAGATACAATTGAAATTTCTAGATATATCTTTCTGTGCTTGTTTCATTTTGGTATTACTGATTTGCAATTTATACTTTATGCTCACCCTTTTACTAACAACCATACTTTCTGTCTTCTTGCAGTTAATGTTTAACCCTTTCTTCTCACTTCCCTTCACTATCTTCTGTAGAAGTTGTTGTAGTTTTCTTTCCGTTTCTACTATCATCTGCATATCTTATGTTGTTAAGATTGTGGCCAACAATAATGAATCCTGGTAGGACTTCTAGTTCTCTCAATATCACCTCGCTGTTTACTTAACTTATATGAAAAACATGCCTCAGAATAAGTGACATAAGCTGGTACAAATGATTTTCAATCTATATATATAATTCCTAAAATAGTGTGTATGTAAGTGTGTACATTATTTGCATTATTCGGACTATTGTTCTCATCTTTGTCGCCATATTTATTACGTTGTACTGCTCCGGCCTTCTTCAGGTAGTTGGAATGTTGAACTGAACCCTTTATTTCGTTCATTAGGGTAGACTGTTCTAGTTCCACGTGCATGTTTTTAATGGATGTCAGTTATCAGTCATCTCCTGTTAATTTCCCTCTCCAAGTTCTCCGCTGCTTTAACCGGGTATTGAACTCACACTCTTTGGGCCCTGTCACTAGATCTAACCAAGGACACATGGCACAGTGGATAAAGGCGTTGGTTAGATCTATATGTAAGTCTCTGTGTGTGTGTGTGTGTGTGTGTGTGTGTGATCGGATATTGTTTATGCATTTCCACAGTTTTCATCGATGATTTTTTGTTTGTTTGATTAGTAATTCTTCAGTGCTGGTTTTGTGTTCAAATTGGCTGGAAAAAATTACAACCTTGAAGGTGAAAAATCGAAAAAATTGATTTTTTTGCACTTTGCGACAAAATCAAAGGCAAAATTTAATGTCTGTAAAAACAGCGTACAATCAATTTAGGGAGTTGAAATCTAACGCAAAAGATTATTAGAATTATAAAAAAATATTATCGTATATTATTATTATGATGGTCCATGGAAGAAATTCCTTCCTTGAAAGATTGAGAACGAAAAATAAGGCCCTTTTCAGTGCCACCCACCATCCAAATTGATAACCCCATGGGCCTCATTTGCACCCAGTTGTTGTTACTAATATTGATTTTGGGGTGGCTGACATTAAACTTAAACTGCTCCAATTGAACGGCAAAAATTCCCAGGTATGAAAGACCCGGTCGAAGGGGGGGGGGTTATACAGCTAGTCGTTGATAATTTGAGAATGTTATTAATCTTTTGCATTGGATAATATTCATTATTCATAAGTTATTTTTATGGGAACTTACCTATTACAATAATGGACTCTTCCTGACTCTATAAATACTGCGCCTCTCTGAGGGAAGAGGAACGAGTCGAGACGCAGTCTGACTGTGCACGACTCCTGTCGAACTCTCTGCTTTGGCAGAGAGGAACTCGGACGAGGCTTTGCCGCAGGGCAAAGTTTCGTCCGGGGAGGGAGACAGTCCCTGAACCCGTTTATACGGGTTCTAATGGGCATATTTTTGGCCGAGCCTACCCACATTAAACCGGCCTTGTGCCACATTCGACCCACGTGGGAGGGTTGTTAAATATCGGAACGAGTCGAGAACTAACGAGTCAAGACAATATTAGTTCACTCTAAACCAGGCTGACAGTTAATACTAACCCTTCAACTTCTTGTATTATATTTCTGTTGTAATATATCTTTGTTATTTACTACTCTTGTGTTCGTGGTCCTAACCTTGGATCATAACCGTGGTACGAGGATATTGGACCATAACAGTTATCAACTTCAAGTTGTTTTCTCACCCCTGCAAAATTGTTAAAGCAGAAATCTCCAGTTTGAAGTTTTGCAAACAACTTTTGACCCAATTAGATAACGCGAAAAGAGAGCTTTGAAAATTTGTCAGGACTTATTGAAGGCAAGAGGTACAAAGTGAAGAAGCAAATAAGCTATTTAACGTGATTTCGCAAGGAAAGTTGGCTCCCTGTGCCGAGCCAGGAAATTCTTCTCCCCGGAATCAATCCTTCAAATCTATAAATCAACCATTCGCCCTTGCATGGAGTATTGCTGCCATATATGGTCTGGAACCCCTGCTGTTTGCCTCAGGGTTCTTGATAAGATCCAGAGACGGATATGCATCGTAATTGGCCCTGATCTGTCATCTCGTCTGCAGTCGCTCTCTCACAGACGCGACGTTGCCTCGCTCTGTCTTTTTTACAAATACTTTCACGGTAATTGCTCCGATGTGCTGCTTTCGCTGGTTCCCAGGCCTCATGAATTTAAGCGTCCTACGAGGCTGGCATCCCGTTCCCACCCCTTCACCGTTGAAACTGTTAGATGTAGACGTCTCTTCTACTCCAATAGCTTCATGTCTCGCACCTCTCGCCTGTGGAACGCCCTTCCTTATTCTTGTTTCCCTGACAAATATAATCTCCAACTATTTAAGTGTAACGTCAATCGACATCTCCAGTTGCCTTGATCTATCCACTTCCCTTCTCCACATCCTTTCCCCTTTCATTCCGATCTGCTCTCGCTCCATATCTTCTGTAAACCCCTTGCCTTGATCGATACACTATCTTTCTCCACATCCTTTCCTCTACCACTCCTATCTGCTCTTCCTCCAAAGCTTCTGTAACCCCTTGCGTGCTAGTGGCTTCTTGCCTTGCTTGGGGTGAAAAGCTTTAAAAAAAAGTGGTTGGCAGAACAGGGATTAGGAGAGATAGAAAAAGGACAAATATTGTCAAGAGCTCCAAGGGACAGGAAGTTGTGGAGAGACATGATCATTCGCACCCTGAAAGGACATGGCACATAGAAGAAGAATTTGTCCACCTTGTTCATGACGTTCTGTTCAGTTATAGGAAAATTGTTCAGCCGCCTTGGCGTCGGGTATTATTTAGCGAGTTTAGTCTAGTTGAGCATTACTGCTGTGTAGGGCATTCAATCCTCACTGGAATTGGCTTACAAATTCGATTTTTCATGTTGCAATGAAGTCGTTGTGCTGACTAATGCAAACACAGACTGATTAACGAAAAATACGAGACTTGAATCTTTCATTACTACTAGTATGTGGTCCTGTCCCACGAGTGCTTTGGTCTAAGCGTACGTTACAGCCCCGGCCTGAGATATCTGCTAGAGACTACCCAACTATTCCCTAGATTTTCAGCCTATTGTCCTCATCTTTGTCGCCATATTTATTACAACGTTTCGGCCGTTGTACGCTCCGGCCTTCTTCAGGTGGTTGGAATGTCGAACTGAACCCTTTATTTCGCTCACTGGGGTAGACTGTTCTAGTTCATAGAAATAGGCACTGACGCCTTCTAGTTCCACGTGCCATTTTTAATGGATGTCAGTTATCAGTTATCTCCTGCTAATTCCCCTCTCCAAGTTCTCCACTGCCTTAACCGGGTATTGAACTCACACTCTGGAGAACTTTCAGAGGGAAAAATTAACAGGAGATAACTGACATCCATTAAACATGGCACGTGGAACTATAACAGTCTACCCCAGTGAGTGAAATAAAGGAATATCGAAACGTTTATTTCGCTCACAGTTCTAGTTTCACTTCCCATGGATGTGTGTTATCAGTTATCTCCTGCTAATTTCCCTCTGAAAGTTCTCCACTGCCTTAACCGCACACCTCTTGGGTCCTGTCACTGGATCTAACTAACGCCTTTATCCACTGTGCCATGTGTCATCCCAGAAATATCGACAGTTGCTCAAAGGTGTTCACTTCTCGCGGTCGCCACTGACAATGGGTAAATCGCGGAATCTTTGCTCCCAGCTGAGGTCATCTTAGGTCAACCCTAAATCCGGTTTCTTTCCACTGGTGTAAAATTATTAGCAACATCTATTCTGGCATAATACTACAACATTGTTAACCGTTAGGCCACCTTCACCTCCTGACACGTTGAAGTGCCACAACAGAAATAGGCACTGACGCCTTCCTAAATTCGGAAAGCGATATGTTTATGGCGTTCTGAGCCACTCTAAGCTACACCATTTTAGCATCAAATTAAAAAAATAAGATTAATTTCAAATTAAGAAAAAGTTTAACATCACATTAATTAAAATCAACTTCAAATAAAAAAAAAGCTGATTTTTAAAAATCCGGTCAACGAATGATGTAGCGTCATAAATGCTGCTCTGAAAGATTGGATGGCAGAAACATCTGAAACCATTATGGATTCACACCATCAGGAGTTACTCATACAGATTACTTTACGTCGAAGAGGCAATCGATGACGGGATGTCTGGAATTACTTCACTACTGTGCATGAAAACGTAAAATAATGTACAGAAACATTTTTCCCCAATCTTGGCGCAACAAGATCTTCAACTGGGGTATAATGTGGGAACTGGTTAATTTTCAGTTATATTATTCCATTGTTTGCTTGTTTGTAAACTAGTCCTGTATCTTTTTACAATGATAAAATTTTAATTTGAAATTGAGTTTTATAATTTGAAATCGAGACTTTTTTCATTTGAAGTTGAGCTTTTTCTATTTGAAGTTGAGCTTTTTCTATTTGAAGTTGAGCCTTTTTTATTTGAAGTTGAGCTTTTTCTATTTGAAGTTAAGTATGTTTATAATTTCAAATTGAGTTTTTTGGTTTAAAGTTGAGCTTTTTTGATTTGATATTGAGCTTTCTACATTTGAGAGTAAAAATGCACTTTTTGCTCGTTCATTTTGCTTGATTGTCGAATATAAGCACAATAAAATAAACTAGTTTTACCTCGCGAAAATTTCAGTTTTCCTATTTAAAATTTCGGATGAATCTTAATTCTTCAGAGTTTTAGGACAATAAATCATCCGTGGAAATTCCCTTATCGCATCGTTAAATATTTGAGATTAACAACTTTAACAAAATATTGCAATAACATTCATAAATATGAATGCTGGTCGTTATTTTAAGAACTAAGGTGGTTTGGTTTGTTTTGTTTTACGGAATATCAACCTCAATGCGTTATTTAATGCCGACAAGATTTTTGTTGCTGGTAATATTTTTTTTTTTAAATGCACTGCTGGTAATAATTTTTCCTTCAAAAATGTATTGCTGGTATTTTTTTCAAAAATGTATTGCTGGTAATAATTCTTTCCAAAAATTTATTGCTGGTATTTTTACACTTGCATAGTGGTTTGGGGGTAGTGGCTACTATTTTTCCATAGATGGGACCCTAACAGGTGTTACCACCCCAGGTCAGAATGGACATGGGAAAACCAGCAATTAAGATGTGGTTCCACGCTCCTCAAAAGCTCCTGATCAAAGGCCTTGCTGTCGGATGTAGTTCATGGTCTTACCCAGGACGCGGATGTAGTTTATCGTCTTACCCAGGACGCGGATGTAGTTTATCGTCTTATACAGGACGCGGACGTAGTTTATCGTCATACCCAGGACGCGGATGTAGTTTATCGTCTTACCCAGGACGCGGATGTAGTTTATCGTCTTATACAGGACACGGACGTAGTTTATCGTCATACCCAGGACGCGGATGTAGTTTATCGTCATACCCAGGACGCGGATGTAGTTTATCGTCTTACCCAGGACGCGGATGTAGTTTATCGTCTTACCCAGGATGCGGATGTAGTTTATCGTCTTATACAGGACGCGTACGTAGTTTATCGTCTTACCCAGGACGCGGATGTAGTTTATCGTCTTACCCAGGACGCGGATGTAGTTTATCGTCTTACCCAGGACGCGGATGTAGTTTATCGTCTTACCCAGGACGCGGATGTAGATTATCGTCTTATACAGGACGCGGATGTAGATTATCGTCATACCCAGGACGCGGATGTAGTTTATCGTCTTACCCAGGACGCGGATGTAGTTTATCGTCTTACCCAGGACGCGGATGTAGTTTATCGTCTTACCCAGGACGGGAAGTAAGGTGGTACAAATGAAAAGATTTGAAATTGACAACTTTTTCCATTTCACTGAAACAGACGTTAAACACTTCTATCATCCCTTCTTCCTTTTCTCACCGAAACCAAGCAGAATCTTTGATATGTCTCTTGTCATTAACACGACCAAAACGGAAGATTCTATTATCTATGAAGTACTGACAGGGCGTAACGGTCGTGCGAACTAAGGCACTAACCGAAGAAGGGACAAGTATAGTTACTATATGATTATTAATAAATTTCAACATTATCCATCTAATCGTTTTTTTTTTCATAAATATAAATTAAGTCTGATTTGATTGTCACATTTTTTGCATCAATTTTAAAAGAATTTGAATGTAAACATTTTTAGCAGACATCTTCATTTAATTTTCTCACACCTGCTCACATCTTGAATATTTTCTCTTGGATTGCGGAATTAATGTCTCTCTTTGTAATTTGTAGCTCCGTATTGCCTCCAGTTAATTTATTCACTTGCAATGTTAATTGCTTGTTTTTTTCCCCGCTTAAGTTCTTTAGAATTTCGCTCTCTTTTCTCAAACTATTTCACGTGTTCAGAACAAATTTGTTTTTCTTTTTATCGCTAGAGTTATTTCTTTGTTGGATTCTTCCTTTCAGGTTCTTTCTTTCTTTCTATTTTATTCTCTTGTCCTTTTCTGCTTTCTCTTTTCCTTTTTCTTTCTTTCTTTCTTTCTTTCTTTTTTAATCTTTTGTCGTCTTGACTTTTCTTTTCCTTTTTTCTACCAAATTCTTTCTTTCTTTCTTTCTTTCTTTTTCTTTCTTTCTTTCTTTTCTTCTGTACAATTTTCTTAATTTGTATTTTATTCTCTTGTCGTCTTCTGCTTTCTCCTTTACTTTTTCTCTCACAAGTTTTATCTTGCTTTCTTTTATATGACTTTCTGTTTCCTTCCTTCCTTCCTTCCTTCTGTACGATTTTCTTTCTTTTTTTATTTTTTTCATTCTTTCGCCATTTGGCTTGAAAATTGTTTTTGTTCTGTCATATATTTTTTCCTAAAATTTTATTCTGTCTACCATTCTTACTCCTTCCATTGGTTGCATTCTTCAAATAATAATTTTAATTCATTGTCTGCAGATATCGACAATATGCAATTTCTTTTCTTCTTTTCTTCTCTCATTTCCCATATATATATATATATATATATATATATATATATATATATATATATATATATATATATATATATATATATATATATATATATATATATATATATCATAGGAAATGAATTAAATCCGGCAAATATTTAATATATTTTTTGTTTATACGTCATTTTTTATGGATACACTTATTTAAGTAAATGCCCTATTCTATTATTAAACAGGACTAATTACATTTACCGGCCTGAATATTGAAGACATTTCGTAGAAAATATGCGTCCTCCAACAGAAATCGAACTTGTATCCTATACGGGACCGCCATTAGCTGGCTATGACCGTTCAGTTACAGCGAACTGCCAGTAATTCAGGGTTGCTTAATCGGAAGTTCTCTGTGGCTGAGCGGTCATAACACGCCAGGCTTGATGGTGGTTTCGTATAGGATGTATGTTCGATTCCTACGAAATTTCTTGAACATTCAGTCCCGGTAACTGTAATTAATACTGTTTATTTAAAGAAGAGAGCATTTACTCAAAATATCCACAAAAATAACAAATAAACAGAGATTATATATATATATATATATATATATAATCTCTGTTTATTCGTTATTTTTATGGATATTTTGAGTAAATGCTCTCTCTCTCTCTCTCTCTCTCTCTCTATATATATATATATATATATATATATATATATATAATCTCTGTTTATATATATATATTTCTATACTAAAAGGCAGACACACAGATATATATATATATATATATATATATATATATATATATATATATATAGTAATTCATCGAGTCTAGAAGAAACCTTAAAAAAATGTAAAAAGTATTGCACGGCCGTTTCGTTCTATTTTTGGCACACGGAAACAGTTTGGGTTCGATTCTCGGTAGTGGATGTGCACTGCTGATGAGTCCCCAAAACAGGGCGAAACGGCCGTCCAGTGCTTTCTGCATTCTGTTGAAGTTTCTTCTAGACTCGATAATTACTTTTTATATATATATATATATATATATATATATATATATATATATATATATATATATATATATATAATCTCTGTTTATACGTTATTTTTGATGAATTGATGATAATCATTTGCCTCAATCGATGAATTGCTATAATCATTTGCCTAAATCCCTAAAATTTTATTATTGAATTCCCTTATTAGGTTTTCCGTTGCCATTGCGTATATTGTATTAAATGTTTCAAATTCCGTTTTCCTTTTTCGTGGCTATCAACAAACCATCTTCATTCGTCTGAAAAAAGCTGATGATGCCAACGAAACTCTTTAACACCAAATAACACGTGGCATCTGATGATTTAGAACAAACAAACAAAATCATTCTCTTCAATGAAGATCCAGTATTCAGAAAATCGAGGATATTGATTAATTACTGAGAGAAAACGAGTCGCGATCGACATCTGTCAATTCTAATAACGCTTCTCGTAAACTAAGCTTTGACGCTTAGTAAAGCGTATAATTCAGTGAGAGGAAAGATGTAACCAGACTAAAACAAAGAGAGTGATAGTACAATAGATACAAGTAGACCGAAATAAATATACCTAAATACAAACAGATACATATGCCAAAAGTAAAGGTAGCTAGATAAATAGATATATATGGTGTAGAACTGCTATACCGTGTGTAACAGCAAAATTGCCCAAATCGTATAACAGCAAAATTGCCCAATTGTTAGATTAAGCTCTAAATCGTTGTATCTTAGAAACGATTGAAGATATCTTACTGGGATCATCCGAGGTTTTTATAGCACTATAGGACTCTACTTTGAGCAATTAGAATATACAATTACTCTCCAAGCTTAACAGAAGAATCGTCATGGAATCAATCATATACAAAAATGCCATGTTCATCATTAATTAATCATAGCTCAGGATCAGAAGCTCATGAAGCATTGATATAAGTTTAAATGTATATATATTATTCCAGGATCATTTTCCAATTTATTCAAGATGATCTACGCCCTCTTTAATCTTCTAACTTGCTGTCCTGGAGTAACAAGGTCACTCAGATGTTTCAAGTATAATTTCATTTTCAAGTCTTTTTTCACTACTCTTTACACTGTCATAGCTGAAACTCCTCTCTCACGTGCCAAACGTCTTATGGATTGATTTGGATCTTTTCTAATTGATCTCTTCAGCTCCAAGTTGAAATGATGATCCCTCTTCCTGTTGTGACCTCCTGATACAATTTTCTTCTCTACTGTTCCCTCTTTTTTTTAAACTTATTTACTGTTCTCTTTATGGTTGCTGAATGGACTTTGAAGAAGCCAGAATATGAATGTTGGCACCATTACTGAAGGCCTGAATGATTTTTTCCTCTCACCATTGATCAATTGGCAAGACTAGGTCTGACACAAAACAATTTTAACCTGTTCTCTTTCTAGCTGAATAACTCAAAGGATTTTTCAGTGATTTTTATGACAAATGATACCTATATATATATATATATATATATATATATATATATATATATATATATATATATATCGAGAGAGAGAGAGAGAGAGAGACAGACAGACAGACAGACAGATAGATAGATAGATAGAAAATGAACAGATAATAATGAACACATAGATAAATAATGAACACAAAGATAATGAACATATTGAGATATATCTCTCTCTAGATAGATAGATAATGAGCAGATAGATAACGAAAAGATTGAGATAGATAGATAGATAGATAGATAGATGAACAGAATGATAGATTTAATTTGTGTTTGGGAGATAGAGCACGCGAATAGAGTGTGTGTGTGTGAGAGAGAGGGGGGGAGATAGACAGAAAGAGAGAGAGAGAAGGAGAGAGATGAAGCGATGGATGAAAAAAGAGAAGGGAATGCATTAATATCTACTTTACAAATATCATCGCATGCAAACAACCGGTAAAATCTCGCTCGAATGATTAAATGCTACTGACGCAATTTCCTCTTTCTTACATCAATATTTATTCAACTTAATACGACACCGGACTAAACAGGCAACAGGAAAAAAATATTCCGTAACGTGAAACTTCAAAATGAAGATTGTCTGCCTACCAAGAAATTCACAAAAGGAAGTCTTGTCTACCTGGCCTCGAAAATCGAAGGCTGGCTCGTGTGAGAACCCCGCGCCTTTCTCAGTAACGAGGGTGACCGCGATGAACAGAATATTAATACTGTCGGGAGTTGTGGGAAGCAGAGGCGTATATGCGATCGGTACTTACAGTGTAGCTGAAAGATCCACACCAGCATAATATTAGAGACATCTTAGAAGAATCTGTAAAGACTCATCATCATTCTTCTTATGATAGGGTATGGTTAATGTGCAGCTGCGCACCTGACCATTTCCTTTCGCATATCTGGATTGAAAGCCGGAGAGTTATTCATTCAAGTGTAGCGGATCATGGGCAAGTAGACCTGTCGGAGCCAATCCTTCTCGATGCCAAACAACAGTCGATGTCCTCCAGCTTGAAGACTCTCCCTGCTTACCTGGCCTTTGATTGTACTGGGGGAACCCTTCATCTCGTCTCTTGACTACAATTTATAAAACTCTCTCCCACTGTTGTCGTGTCATCATCGCACTGGTTACATTTATGATTAAGGAGCCCAATCTCTTCCATTGTGGACACTTTTGTCCTGTCTGTGGACACTACAAGACGTTATTGGCTCCATGTTTTTAAACCAACCTCCTCTCTAGAAATCCTGAAATTAAATTATTAATTAAATATTCATTAAATTAAATATTCATTAAATTAAATATTCATTAAATTAAATATTCATTAAATTAAATATTCATTAAATTAGGTGGGCTTTGAAATTCTATTCTTACATTAAATATTCATTAAAATATTCATTAAATATTCATTAAATTAAATATTCATTAAATTAAATATTCATTAAATTATATATTTATTAAATTAAATATTCATTAAAATAGGTGGGCTTTGAAATTCTATTCTTTTTTCACTGGTATAAAATTATGAAAACAATAACTTTATCTTATTTTTAAACGCAAACAATTCTGAAATTATTTAAATAAAATTTTTGATGTTTTCTTCTTATAATAAATTATATTTTAAAATTTATTTGAAACATTTTTTTTGTTTCATTACGACCGTGTTTAAAAGGTTTTTTGCTCATTGAATTTATTTTTCATTTACATGAGATCTGACAGACACCAGAAGCAATGTAGTCATTAGTTATGATTTATATTTTCTACTACGTTTTGCTTTTGCAAATAAAATGTATTTCCTGTTGCATGAAATTTCTGTTCGTGCATGTGTGAGCGTGGAATTTTTTTGACATCAAAGAACGTACAAGAAGGAAGAAAAGGTTGAGAAACACTGAATTGCTAAATGAACTAGACGCCAGTCATAGGATTAAAATTCCAATATTTAAATGTGGGATTAAGAGCTAAAGAAGTGAATATAAATATTCGAAACTTTACAGAAGAATTTGAAATGAGGAAATGACCCTCATTAATGGTAACTGGAATCGTGACAATTTATTGATGCAAATTTTGGATGGGTTTGAAGTATTTATTTATAAATAACCACTGACAATCACTTTTTTTACTGTACGTTATAAACATCTGCGCGTTAATCTGAGAAAAAAGATACAATACTATACAAGGGTGGCTGAAAAATTAATAGGCTGACTATGAAGGAATGATTCTAGAGCTGTAAAGTCTTGCATGCATCAATTTCAAATCTTCTTATTAACAACTGCATTGTTTCTTTTCAGTTATGAGGGTGGGCTGAAAGGTTCATAGGCTGATTATGAAGGAGTAATGCCAGAGCGGTGCAATTTTGCATGCATTAGTTTCAAATCTTATTAATAACTGCGTTATTTCATCCCAGGTACGAGGGTGGGCTGAAAGGTTCATAGGCTGACTATGAAGGAGTGGTGCTAGAACTGTGAAATCTTGCATACATTAAGTTCAAACTTCTTACTAATAACTGCATTGTTTCTTTCCAGGTAAACTGACACCTGATTGTTCAAAGAAGAATGTTCATCCTGTTGGTCAAAAACATCATCACAGTGAAACTTGTTCCAATGCATCCAATCTTGAATGCATTAATTTCAACATTAATAGCAGTAACATTAGTATTTTTACCTACGTTTACTATTGATTCACAACGCGGTCGGATAAATATTTTAAATGGACCTTGTGTCAAATTGGCCTTGAGACAAATGGGCCTTGAGACAAATGGGACTTGAGACAAGTGGGCCTTGAGTCAAGTGGGCCTTGTTACATGAGATTTCTATTTGTGTTTATGTGAGCCTGAATTTTTTTTTTTATAAAAAATGAGCCACAAGGAAGAAAAGGTTGAGAAAATCAGATGGTGTCATTGAAAAGGATAAATAGATCTTTCCTCAAAGATCCAACGCGAAGTAATAAAACCTCGTAAAACCGTGAGATGAGACATTATTCTACATGCCGCGTGTTTTCGAACCAAGAAATCAAAATGTCGAAAAATTCATCGGAGAATTATTCGAATGAAAATCCGGAACTGTTTTTTTTTATTTTTACAATGGAATGCACTTATTAAAAAGTTGGTCTAAGATCGTAGAAAATCAGGGAAATTCTTTAATGAGTGAATAATTATGCTATGAATTTAGATTAAAATAATGACTGAACAATAAAGCTATGAATTTATGCTAAAAGAAAGATTTTATCAAGTAAAAAAAAAAATCGCACACTTGCGTCACTCTTAATCGTCCCGAATTTTACTCGGTCGGCTGCATAAACCGCTGACAAATTAACTGTCCTTTTGCCCAGCCCTCAGAATTTTGATCAGACATTTAAACAACTTTCTCATCGAAGCGTGACAAGCGAGGGGAGAAGGGAGGTAACTGCTGTTATTTCAAGATGGCTAAATCAGAATAATAAACACGTTTAGAAATGATAATTATTTTCTCATAGAGGCCATTGCTTCATAAAATGCCAGCTGACCCAATAGATAAACAAAAACAAACCAATATATATATATATATATATATATATATATATATATATATATATATATATCTGTTTATTTGAGATACAATCCCTCTTTTATACAAGTTTCGTTAAAAAACGACTGACAAGGTATTGTGGTTAAGTTTTTTAAGTTCTTATTTGTCTTTTCTGGACAAATTATGTAGAAATTGTTCGAATATCCTTTATGCCCGATCGCTTCGGCTATACTTTTAGCTATTATCAAGGATGATTTTATGTTTACTTTTAACTGAATATATATATATATATATATATATATATATATATATATATATATATATATATATATATATGTATATTGTTAAGTAATGAAAAGTTTGGTAAACCGTATAGATAATGCCAAGGAGGATGTAATCCAGAGAGCTCAATGTCAAACCAGAGCAATTATTAATTCAATTTAATTACAAAACAGACAACCTTAAGGGTCCATTGATTATAATTTATTTTCGCAGGTATGTGGTTTTTACCTGGTTCATCAGATCACACTTCCAAAGGTGAAAAAATGTTTTAAATTTGCGTATTATTTTTTGAGTGGTACTTTTAAGTTGATGTAAAGTGATAGAGAGAGGGGAGGAGGAGTATGACAGATATGGTCGAAATTAAGGAGAGAAGGGTGAGATAGGAATAATTTTAGGAATTTAAATTGAATACACACACACACACAGATATATATATATATATATATATATATATATATATATATTAAATTACACAACAAAATCCTAAATTAACTCATATGGGGGTGGTATAGATCTATTTCAGCCGATCTTATTCAACCTGAGTGTTCAATGTTTCAGTCAGAAAAATAATAATTTTTTTAAGTAGGAACCTAACTTATATATATATATATATATATATATATATATATATATATATATATATATATAATTTAAAAAAAATAAAAATCCCTTTTTGACACTCTTTAGTTTCAAATTAACACATCATTCTTCATATAACCCCAATTTAATTTCATAATGTTTATATCCGGGTTAATTTTATAAAACCTCTTTCCCTTAAGGCTAATAACTTTCGTCTGACTGTTTTATCTAATTATTTTCAATAGGATCCTCTCATATATGTATCGACATGGTAATTTTCTCTTTACTTTTAATAAGGATACTAAGAAGCTTGTCTGTGAATATGAGAGGATCCCATTGAAAGTAAATTGACAACAGCAACAGACAGCCCAGACACCAGCACATAGGATTTGATTATAGTGGTGAAGGCTTTGTGAAGAACCAACCACACTTTTTGAAGGGCCGAATACAGAGACCTGGTACACTACGTGCCACAAGATCTCCAAACGACCCTCCGCAGGTTTTGAATTGTCCTTCTCCTAGATCAGTTGCCACCCAAGGCTGTGGGACCCAGTCTGTCCTACTATTTACCCATAGCTGGAGGGAGAAGAAGAGGGTTCTCAACCGATTTGGGGGCATGCCTCACTTTGGCATTTCTAAAATTCTGGTGCCCCCACCGCCCCTGTAATGTTTAATTCGTATATATTCAAAAAAATTATTGCAATTCCGTTGAAGGAAGCTTAAAAGCCATTAACTTGGTATCGAAACAAGCCAAGGGTATTAGCACGTAAGTGAATGTAATGAATTCGACTGGAATTCGAACTCGGCTCTCAGATTCCTCAATATATATATATATATATATATATATATATATATATATATATATATATATATATATATATATATATATATATATATATATATATATATAGTAATTTATTAAGCGCAACTTAGATATGGGACAAGACCGAGATTAAGGTCCACCGAGCGTGGAACTTTCTCCCTTCTTTTGTGTACCGTGTCCTTTCGGGACGTTTGCGATCATGGCACTCCACATCTTTCTGCCCCTTGTAGCTCTTAATAAATTTTGTCTTTTTGTTATTTCTCCCAATCCATTTACTAAAGCCCATCAACTATGTTACACGCTGCTTTCCTCTGTCCCTCTTTCCATCAATCTGTCCTGTGCGTATCTGATTTTCCAAATCCTCTTTCCTCATTACATGCCCCAGAAATTTCAACTGTCTCTTCCTGATGTTAGATATAAGTTTACTTTTTGTTTTCATTTTCTCTAAGACCTCTTCGTTACTTACATGTTCGCTCCATGGGATCCTCAGTATCCTTCTGTAAAACCACATTTCTGTTGCTTCAAGTCTCTTCTTCATCTTTGAGGAGATTGTCCATCATTTACTGGACAGATAGGAGGACAGATATCACGTAACAGTTCAATACTCTTTTTTTTTTGTTTCCAGCGAAATTTTCCTGTCTCTTAATACGCTGCTTAGCTTTTGGAATGCATCTTTGGTCATCCGAATGTGACTACTCAGTCGTAATTGATCTAGTGCGCCATCTTGTTAACCATTACACCATGTCGAAATGCCCTCATGCGTCGATTTACTAAGCGTAGCTTAAATGTGACACAAGGCCGCAAGTATGGAGCACTCGTTGCGGATGAGATTCACTAATCAGTCGTAATTGATCTAGCGTGACAAACCTGATAGCCTTTAAACCACGTCGAAGTGTTCGCACACACACACACACACACACACACACACACACACACACACACACACACACACACACACACACACACACACAGACATCTAGACTAGAATTTAAGTGCAGTACTAGATTGTCGCAAGGTCTCATCAATTTACAGTTGAATTGGCTAGCGGTAACCATAATTTCTACGTTAACAGTTTTTCACGCACTTCTCGCTTGTGGAACTCTATTTATCTCAGCTTCATTCTTTCCGGCCAGCTTGGATATTCCAAAATTTAAATGCAATGCCAATCGTTATCTACAGTCTTCCTGATTACTCTTCTATTGTTCTCGCTCCTTCATAATGTTTTCTACTTCCTAATTCTTTCACACCAAGCGACCCGTTGTGGCTTTACTGCCTTGCATGAGTGAATTTGATTGCTTTAGACTATTGTCAATTTCTAATAATTGCTACATTATAAGTGGGTGTTTTGCATCGCGTGTTCTGCAGACGAATCATTGGCCCTATTAGAGTCAATTGCATACATAATTATCATATTTTGTAGTAAAGATTCGAAATGAGAAGTGAAGATATAAGTGTGAGAGATAGATAGATAGAGAGAGAGATGGGGGAGAAAGGGAGAGAGAGAGGGGGGAGAAAGAGAGAGAGAGAGAGAACGAGACATGTGAAAACTTAAATGCAAAAAAGGTCATAAGTACTCAGATATATGCAAAAATGGCCGCGGTATTAAATTGACATAACACAGAGAGATTAAGAATATTCAAGTTGTCAATTATGTGAGATTCGTTTCTAAATATTACATGACTTTTGATTGTAATGCTAGTACAAGAGGTATTATATCGAATTATCGATGTCTCATCTGTGATTTGATCGTCGATTTTCAAGAGGGACATACGCTTGCAAAGCTTTCTAAGCGAGTCACTTACCAGACGAGATTGTGAACGGAACCAGAGGCGGGGATCTTAGCAAAAGGAGAAAAGCCGCTTAGAGCAGTGGTTCTCAACCGATTTGGGGGCATGCCCCCACCGCCCCTGTAATGTTTAATTCGTATATATTCAAAAGATTTATTGCAATTCCGGTGAAGGAAGCTTAAAAGCCATTAACTTGGTCTCGAAACAAACCTTAGAAGACCATGGCGTTCATGAAAGAGAAAAATTAAAAAAACCCAAAAAGACAGTTAAATATATATAGTTTCAAAACATATAATTGAGAAGTGAAAGGCAGAAATATAAAATATTTGAATGAAATCTTATTCTGTAATATATTTTGATCATTTTAATCATGAAATAATAATACAAAATGTTTTTTTGAGCTCACGTTGGTATAGTAAGACGAAGGGTGCACACCCTACGCATACTCCACCAAAATATCACCAAATATTACCAAAATATTACCGGTGGGTCATGCGACCACGTTGGGAATCATTGCTCTAGATCTTTATTCGATAATTTTCAGATATTTTCCTTTGTATATTTTATAAATCTCTATCTTGGACTGTGTTTCGAACTATCTTTCCTTTTCACGATCACAAGCCTCGTAACTCATTAGAGTTGTAGTGGTACCACATGAACTGCAGCCGCTGTAGAAGTGGTGTGTCTTCGTCATGATGGCCTGACAGAGCCAAACCCTCTCCAGGCTGTTTTGAATTCAGTTTTTCTTCTTCTACACCGGTTGCCACCCAAGGCTATAAAAACCAGTCTGTTATGAGTGAATTTGATTCCTTTAGACTATTGTCAATTTCTAATAATTGCTACATTATAAGTGGGTGTTTTGCATCACGTGGTCTACAGACGAATCATTGGCCCTATTAGAGTCAATTGCATACTTAATTATCATATTTTGTAGTAAAGATTCGAAATGAGAAGTGAAGATATAAGTGTGAGAGATAGATAGATAGATAGATAGAGAGAGAGAGAGAAAGAAAGAAAGAGAGAGAGAGAACGAGACATGTGAAAACTTAAATGCAAAAAAGGTCATAAGTACTCAGATATATGCAAAAATGGCCGCGGTATTAAATTGACATAACACAGAGAGAAGTGATGGATTCATACCTTTCCCAAGGGTATTAGCACGTAAGTGAATGTAATGAACTCGATTGGATTTCGACCTCGGCTCTCCGATTCCCCAATCCATGACTCTACTACTCCTTTTTGTAAATACTAAATGAATGTATGCTGCACATGATTTCTAAGTATGCTACAGTGACCATTGTTTTCTCTTCATAAAGACAGAACTGTTGGGCATAGTGATGAGAATATCGGGGAAATTTGCAAAGCGCCATCTGTGAAAATGGGGCCCATCTGTGTTACCTCCCATGGCTCCGCATGGATACGCCTCGCTGCTGATGCAAAGGAGGCTATTGAGTTTTGATTTTTACTTACATAATCAGGGGCAGGCATTTTGGTACAGTGTTATTTATTTATTTGTTTTTATCGACCATGGAGGCTTGGAGGTTGAAGACGTTTTTTCTCGTTTTCGTTTATTTAGAAGAGGTAGGGAATTAAAAAACATGACACAGCAAAGGTGTTAAATAGAGCATGAAGAAAATATATGAAAGAGTGAGGTAGGAAAGGCTGAGTGTGGGGTAAAGAGCGAGAGAGAAAGAGCGAGAGAGAAAGTGAGAGTTTGATAGAAAGAAAAAGTGAATGGACAAGAAGGATGTGGAGAGAAACACCGAAAGAAAGAAAGAAAGAAAGAAAGAATACGAGGGAGAAGAAGACGAAAAAGTAGACAAGAGCGTGAGAGAGAGAGTTTGATAGAAAAAAATACTGAATGGAGCATAGGGATGTCGAGAGAAACACTGAAAGATGGTGAAAGAAAGAAAGAAAGAAAGAAAGAAAGAAAGAAAAAGAATGATAGAGTGTGAATGAACGAGAGAATACGAGAAAAGAAGGAGAAAGAGTAGACAAGAGCGCGCGCGCGCGTGTGTGTGTGTGTGTGTGTGTGTGTGAGAGAGAGAGAGTTTGATAGAAAAAATAGTGAATAGACAAGAGGGGTAAACACTGTAAGATGGTGAAAGAAAGAAAGAAAGGGTGTGAATGAAAGAGAGAATACGAGAGAGAAGAAGAAAGAATAGACAAAAGCGAGAGAGAGAGTGAGAGAGTTTGATAGAAAGAAAAAGTGAATGGAGAAGAGGGATATAGAGAGAAACACTGTAAGTAAGAAAGAAAGATAGAGTGCGTGTGAAAGAGAGAATACGCGAGAGAAGAAGAAAGAGTAGACGAGAGCGTGAAAGAAGAAAAAGGAGAAATATAGCGAGAGTAAAAGAGAGACAGACTATTTGAGTTAGAGAGTGAGCGACATAAAGATAAGAGAGGAACAAAGGAACAAAGTGTGAGAAAATGAGAACGTATGAGAACAATTCTTCAAGAAAATAACTTTCTCGTGTCTGCTAGCAGTTATCGCTCTTTCTAGTAGTGATAGGTTGGTTGGTGGGTCGATTTTGTTTATCAGCATATCGACCTATATATATATATATATATATATATATATATATATATATATATATATATATATAAGGCTTCCATTATTTTGGGCCTTTTTTTGCATGTAGAGAAGCTATTATATTAGTGTTGTCAACAAGTATGTTACGAATAGTGTCCAGTAGGTCTCCATGATTATTTAAATGAGATCTAATTGAGCTGTTGTCAGAAAGGTGTAGAGTGAGTCTGCGTGTCAAACATGTTGTAGTGTGGCCTATATAATTATATACGAATTTTGAGTGATCAGGAATACAATTCCGTTATTTTTTTTTTAGCATTCTGGTTTTGGAGGTTATCAATTTCTTAAATGTGCAACTAACCACTCTCACCAACCCAAATTTGCCTTAAAATCTCACACTAACACTTACTAATACTACGATGACTAAATAAAATAAAATCTTCAGAGAAAATGGCAGAGAAGCCTTCAGTAAAGAAAACTGATTTTTTTTACATGAGCGGAATCTCTCTCTCTCTCTCTCTCTCGACTGAGTGTGACGACATTTCCGTTACTAAGCCGTTTTGACAAGACTAAGCATGGACACATTTAAATGACAGATTTTCTTTTCTTTCCAAGAATTCTTACATATTATATCGTATAAAGAGACAAGGCTGGGAAGGAGGATGAAATGTTGAAACAGAAGAATATAATAAACTCAAAGATAAGGCCAATTGAAAATAGAAGGCTTAATTATAAAAAAATGAGATTAAAAACGGGAGATAACCAGCTGAATAAAAAGAAAAGTTACTCTGGATAAATAGGGAGAACTATATATATATATATATATATATATATATATATATATATATATATATATATATATATATATATATATATATATATATATATATATATATATATATATATATATATATATATATATATATATATATATATATATATATATATATATATATATATATATATATATATATATATATATATATATATATATATATATATATATATATATATATATATATATATATATATATATATATATATATATATATATATATATATATATATACTTACACATTGAGATGGCACCTCGGCGTGGTGTAATGGTTAGCAAGCTTTCTTGCTAGAACAATTACGACTGTATAGTGCGTTCGATCCTCACTGGGTGCTCCCTACTTACTGCCTTGTGCCACATCTAAGCTACGCTACGCTTGTAAAATTACTATACATACACATTGAGGAGGTAGGGTGGGCTAATGGATAGCGGTTTGGATTGAATTCCAGTCGAATCCATTATATTCACTTACATGCTAATACCCTTGGGGTTATTACCCTTGGGAAAGGTATGAATCCTCTTCTTCTCTCCCCAGATATGGGTAAATAGCAGGACAGACCGGGTTCTATAGCCTTGGATGGCAACTGGTCTAGAAAAAGGACAACTTTCAATTCAAAACCTCTCGTTTGGGGACCTTGTGGCATGTAGTGCACCAGGTCACTGTATTCGGCCTTTCAAAAAGGGTGGTTGGTTCTGCACACCACTATAATCAAGTCATATGTGCTGGTGTCGGGCTGTCAGTTCTGAGGAACTGATTTGCTTGACCCTCATACATCGAATTCAACGGGAGAGACGAATGAATATATACACGTATACGCCATGTCAGGACATTCCCGTCTATTACGACGCGTGAGGTCCTAACAATTCAGTTTTTACAGCTGAATTGCCGGACTACCTAAACATACGATTTGATTACAGTGGTGAAGATTATCGAACCATCTACACCGAGGAACTGAATAAAGAGAACTAGTGCTCAGTGTGCTACGAAGTCTCCAAACTGCCCTCCTCAGATTTTAAATTCAGGGTAACCATTCTCTTACAAACCAAAACTAAGAGCAATACAAAAGTGGTTCTACAGAAGGATACTGAAGATTCCGTAGACTAAGCGAGTAAGCAAAAATGCAGTCTTAAAGTAAATGGCAGCTGAAAGAACACTTAAACTCAGAATCCGGAAAATACGGCTGGAATTCCTTGTATACATAATGAGGAAGCGGGTAGAGAGATAGGGGAAAACAGCAAGTCACTTACCAGACCAGATTGTGAACGGAACGGGAGGCGGGGTCCTTAACAAAGGGAGAATAACCGCTTAGAGCAGTGGTTCCCAACCGATTTTGGGCCATGCCCCAGTTTGGTATTTCTAAAATTCTGGTGCCCTCCACTTTAATATTGAATTCTTACATATTCAAAATTGTACTGCAATTGACGCAAAGGAAGCTTAAAAGGCCATTAACTTGGTCTCTAAACAAGCCTCTAAAGACCATGGCGTCCATGAAAGAGAAAAATAAAAAAAACCCCAAAAAACAGTTAAATATATATAGTTTCAAAACATATAATTGAGAACTGAAAGGCAGAAATATAAAATATTTGAATGAAAGCTTATTCTGTAATATACTTTGATCATTTTAATCATGAAATAATAATGCAAAATGAAATTTGAGCTCACTAGAAAACAATTCACTGTTAATTACTCATTCTCGAATTGACCTCTTTTTCTGTTGGTATAGTAAGCCGTTGGGTGTACATCCTACCCATCCCCAACAAAATATCACCATACCCCACCGGTGGGGCATGCGTCCCACTTTGGGAATCATTAGATGGACGTTGTGGAAAGCCATGATTATCTACGCCTTGAAGGGGCGAGGCACAAAGAAGAAGAAGAAGAAGAAGAGGATATTGTATTATCAATACATTTTTTACAAGAAAATCTTTTTTCTATTGCAGTGCGTCATTCGAACGAATTAACTGTTGCATAGAAATGTAATAGCTTCCTCATGTGCCAGTAATTCGTAATAAAGAATTCCATTTGAATCCCATCAAATGGAGAAGAACTCTCTTTCTCCCTCACCCCTCTCTCTGTCGCAGATTTCATTTTGGTTGAGATCTTGAAAACACTCCCGGATCTAGTCACAAGTGTTTTGTTTTTTGGTTTTTTGATTTTTCTAAATAGACCCCTTTTCGCCGCCAATGATATACTACAGTTGACTGGTTGCACAAGCAGTTAAGAGTTGAGTAGTCTTCAAAAGCAGTTCCAAGATTCCATGGGCGCCGCCATTGTTAATGTCATGATATTGTTTACTAGCTAAATAAATTTTACCAAAGTCGACATAAATATGGACACATTGTGAAAACATGTCGAATGAGAATTCAAAATTAATATGTCGAATAAGAGTAAAATTAATTCGTACTATTTTGATAATAGCAAAAGTAGGTTCGGGACTGGTTGACATTGAATGACATATCGGCGAAATATCTCGCCAGGTACAAAGAAAGTTCCAAAATGTTAATCTTCTGTCTTCACTGCATTTCTTTTCTTCGCACAAACGTTTCCTTTGTTTTCTTTCTTTTATTTGTTCCCTTTGCTTGTTGCTTTGTTTCTTTCTTTTTTCTTCTTTCTTTCTTACTTCTTTCTTTCTTATTTCTTTCGTACTTCTTTTCTGTGTGTCTCTCTTTTTCCTCTTATACGTTTCGGTTTTTCTTTCTTTCTTTTTTCTTTTTTTGTATCATTTGTTTCTTTCTAAATTTCTTTCTCGTCCTCTCTAATTCTTTCTTTCTTTCTTCTGTTCTTCTTCTTCATGAATTTCTTCCTCACTATATATTTTTCTACTTCCTTCTTTCTTTCTTTCTTTCTTTCTTTCTACGTCATTCTTTTTCCTCTTTTTCTGCTTTTCTCTTTCTTTCTACGTCTTTATTTTTCCTTTCCTTCTACGTTTTCTTAAATTTCTTTCTTTTTTCTTTCTTTCTTTCTTTCTTTCTTATTCCTTTCCTTCAGCTTCTATTTCTTTCTACGTCTTTTTTCCTTTACTTCTGTTTTTCTCTTTCTTTTTTAGTCTTACTTTTTCATTTCATTCTCTTTCTTTCTTTTTTTCATTTCTACGTCATTCTTTTTTCCTTTACTTATTCTTTTCTCTTTCTTTCTTTCTTTCTTTCTTTCTTTCTACGTCTTTTCCTTTCCTTTTGCTTTTCTCTTCCATTCTACCTCTGTCTTTTCCCTTTCCATCTGATTTTCTCTTTCTTTCTTTGTTTCTTTGTTTCTTTGTTTCTTTCTTTCTACGTCTTTCTTTTTCCTTTCTTTCTTCCTTTCTCTTTCTTTCTTTTGTAAACTCTCCTTCTTATGCTGTTCTACCGCTTTGTCTCTCTGAATTTCGTTTTTTTCTATCTCTCTCTGTTTTTCCATAGCTTTCTTTCTTTCTTCTTCGCTGTACCGCCCTTCCTCCTTACGTCTTTCTTTTTACTCTCCTTCTGCTTTTCTTAACTTTCTTTCTTTCTCTGAAGTCTTTTTGCTTATCCATTTCAAGCGTTCATACATATCTCTTCTTGATGGCAACTTGATACACGCAGCAGGTGTTTGTCGATCGTACGAAATGCATCTATTCAAATTCCAACACAATCTTCCCATCCGTTTTTTTTATTTCCCAAACTTTCTTCTGTAATGCAAAGCAACAACGGAAACAACAACATTAACTCAAGCCACATGATTTGCCAACGTACGTAGCAAATAACCAAAAGCTCAAAGACAAAACGTTTTGTCTGCTTTAAAAATCAAAGAAAACCAGCACTGCAGAAAGCCGCCAGTTATTTATTTACTGGGTGCAACTAGGTATGGCACAAGATCAAATAAAAGAAAGTAGAAATAGTAAAATTACGCTGCGAGAAGAGCCTGCCAACTTTGAAAAACAACGCCACAGAACTTAGCACTTATTCTTCTTTAACAATCTCCATTCATAATATTTTCAGCCATATATATATATATATATATATATATATATATATATATATATATATATATATATATATATATATATATATATGGTGGACTCTCCCGTCGTATTCGACGTATGCGGGTCAGCAACACAGTTCCTAGGATGCAACATCCAGACACCAGAACATATGTTTCTATATTTCTGAGATGAGGTATTATGTACACTATTTAAATTATTCGGACTATTGGACTATTGTCTTCATCTTTGTTCCCATATTTATTACAACCTTTCGGCCCTTCAGCATCAGTCTATATTTCTGAAATGAGGTATTATGTACATTATTTACATCATTCGAACTATTGTCCTCATCTTTGTTGCCATATTTATTACAATTTTTCGGCTTTTCAATATCTGTCTATATTTCTGAGATGACGTATTATGTACTCTATTTAAATTATTCGGACTATTGTCCTCATCTTTGTCGCTATATTTATTACAGCGTTTCGACCTTTCAGTATCTGTCTATATTTCTGAGATGAGGTATTATGTTCACTATTTACATTATTCGGACTATTGTCCTCATATTTGTCGCCATATTTATTACAACGTTTCGGCCTTTCAGTATCTGTCTATATTTCTGAGATTAGGTATTATGTATAACTTTTCGGCCGTTGTACGCTTCGGCCTTCTCCAACGTTTTTCTTTTTCCTTTCCTTCTGCTTTTCTCTTCAGGTGGTTGGGATATCGAAACGTTCTTTTCGCTCAGAGTTCTAGTTCCACGTGCCATGGATGTCTGTTATCAGTTATCTCCTGTTAATTTTCCCTCTGAAAGTTCTCCACTGCTTTACCCGGGTATTGAACTCACACTCTTTTGGGTCCTATCACTGGATCTAACTAACGCCTTTATCCACTTGAGGACATTTGATAATAATTTCTGGGTATTATAAACCTAATGTCTTCCACAACCATTTTTCACTAGTGCCCATATTGCAATTTTTGCTGTTATGATCCATGTTTTTACCAGAGCTCATATTGCAATGTTTGTTGTTATTATCGCATTTCTTTGGCACTCCATCTTCAAACTCTATTCAAGGACCATCGAGAGAACGGTGCGTAAGTTTTAAAAAGAGAGAACAGTAGGGAGGAAAACTAGATCAGGAGGTCGCAACTGCAAGATGGATCATCATTTCAGCTAAAGAGATCAATTAGAAAAGATCCAACTCAGTTCATAAGGTGTTTGGCACGTAAGAAAGGAGCTTCAGCTATGATACTCCAAAGTTCAGTGAAAAAGATTTGAAAATGAAATCGTACGTGAAAGCACCTTGTTACTCCAGAGCAGAAAGTGAGAAGGTTAAAGATCTTGAATAAATTGGAAAATGATCCTGGAATAATATATATTTATATATATATTTGAACTTTATTTCAATCCTTCATGAGCTTCCGATCCTTAGCTATGATTAATTAATGATGAACATGTCATTTTTGTTTATGATCAATTTCATCACGGTTCTTCTGTTAAGCTTGGAGAATAATTATCCATTCTTATTGCTCAATAGTGTTATAAAAATAATGCAGAATTTCACTAAGATATCTTCAATCATTTCTAAGACAACGGTTCAAAGCTTAATCTAAACATTAGACAATTTTGCTATTAAACTTGTTATATATATATATATATATATATATATATATATATAATTATTTATTTAAAAATTATAACATAAATATGTTATAAAATTATAACATGAATATGTTATGAAATAGTGATTTTATGACATATATATGTTATAATTTTTAAATAAATAATTATATCTGCTCTACACTGTATTGAGCACTCTTTTAAGAATAATAATTGTTGGTTATTGGAATTTATTCCGTATATACCAATCCTATACTTGTATATATATATATATATATATATATATATATATATATATATATATATATATATATATCTATATATATATATCATAATTTATACAAAGAATTAATTCGCAATGTTAATATGATTAAAATATATGGAAAAATTGCGTCCCGAAGATGACAATAACCCTGGGTTATAAAGGTAGTACGGTTAAGTTTTTTATTTAATTTTTCTTGTGTACGAACAAATGTTTTCGTTGCTGGACAAAGGGTGTGTAAGAACTGTCCAAATGTTTTATTTTTCCGAGCGCTTTCGGCTATATCTTTAGCCATTATCAAGGATGATTTGATTTTTCTGTTTAATTGAGTATGTGCATTATGTGTATGTCTTAGTGTTCTTACACACCCTTTGTCCAGCATAGAAAACTCTTGTTCGTACACAAGAAAAATTAAATAAAAAACTTAACCGTAGTACCTTTCTGTCGTTTTTAATGAAACTTGGGATATATATATATATATATATATATATATATATATATATATATATATATATATATAGTCTCTATTCATAACTGTAAGCTAATATAATTTATCAAAGACCCGCCCCTGCTGGAGAGAATATTGGACCTCAAACTGGCTGGTTACATCCAATGCTTTGAAAACCAAAACTAGTTACATTCCATCACTGCCAATCAGTAGGAAAAGACGTAGAAAGAAAGAAAGAAAGAAAGAAAGAAAGAGAAAAGAAGAAGTAAAGGAAAAAGAATGACGTAGAAATAAAAAAAAAAAGAAAGAGTATGAAATGAAAAAGTAAGACTAAAAAAAGAAAGAGAAAAACAGAAGTAAAGGAAAAAAGACGTAGAAAGAAATAGAAGTGACTGCTAGTCTCAATGAATGGATGTCCTTTCGAGGAGGTACCATGCCTTCAGAGACTATTGGGCCTCAGACTGACACCTGACCTCAAGTGGAAGTCATACATATGATCCAATTCTAAAGATGTAGGTAAAAAGGTCAGCTCCCTGTACTGCTCCGGTAAGTCTCTGACTCCTCATGCTATCCTTTATGTTCATAAGAGCCAGATCAAGCTGAAAATGGAATACTGTTGTCATATTTTGGTCCTCACCTTCCAGTTTTGATAGTCCAAAAGCATCTCTGAAACCTTGTGAGTGACAAATTATTTTCCATCCTCTAACCTCTCTCCTACAGGTGGGATGTGATGATCCTCTCACTGCTCTATCGCTACTTCCATGGAAAGTGCTTGGACCAACTATATTCCTTAGTTCTGCCAGGTCTAACCTTCATGGCTAGGACCCGCCATGTCACTTACATTGCAGCAAACCACCCACATTCCCTCCATATTCCATCAGTGAAAAGTAAGTTCTACTTGAACAGCTACTTCTCGTGAACCACTGCTCTGTGGAACCAACTCCCAAGTGGATATTTCTTTGATCACTACAATCTTAACCTGTTCAAGTCTAGATTTAACTCTTATCTTCCCCTCCTATCCATTTAAACTGCCACTTAACATAACTCTCTTCCTTGAGTGGCTCCTGGGCCTTGTACAAGATAAACAAGTGTAAAAACAAAACAAAACAAAACATTCTGGTTGTTATCTGAGTAGTTTTTTTTTCATCATCTACGACAAAACTGTCTAGCTTATAGAAGAATAAACATTACAGATCAGTTCAGCACTCTTTGTTTCTAATTTTATTTTTTTCAATAGCTTAACACTTTCTGAGCGTTATCTAAGCCTGTATCTAAGTATTTTTCTTCATCTGTAATGAAATAGTCCAACATTTTCTGCTCGACAGAATTTTAACCATTATATGTCAGTTCATCATTCTTTTGTTTCTATTGTTATTTTTCATTCTCTTAATACCTTGCCCAGTTTCTGAAAAGCATCTTTCACTTATCTTTCCCGCCTTCGGATTTCAGATTGAAAAAAAAAATGAATGCATCTGGCCCACTTCCGGGCTACAATAGTCGCACTTATTTCCCCATTAGTGTCAGAGTTCGATCTTTGCTAAAGGCGACGATTTCGAACGTCGATTTTCAAAGCACATCATCTTTTCCACTATTAGAAGATTACTGAAATATAATATTCCTATTCATTCAATTCATTCGGACATATGATTAACTAAACGTACTAAATGGAAACTGAATGTCTTACGCAAATTGGAGATTGGCAGAAGTAGGTGTCTTGGACGTCTTACTGTGAGTTAATGGTTAACGAGTTCGTATTGCAGACTATTAGTACTGTAGTGAGAGTGAGAAGAAAGGACTAAGCATAAACTACAAGAAGATAAAATGCATGGTCATCAGTAAGAGGATGAGACCAAAATGCGATTTGAAGGTCGGAAACACTGCAGACGCGGAACTTTGAATATATGGGAAGCGTTTTGACAGAGAACGGTAAGTGCGGCACTGAGATCTTAGAGAGGATGCAAACAAGGAGGAGGCTTATACTTAACATCAGGACGGTAAGTGCGACTCTGAGATCCGTAGACGTATTGGGATGGGCAAGGACACATTCCAAAAGCTGGGCAGAGTATTGCGATATAGGAGGATTTCTTTGGTAACAAGGAAAAGAACACTGAGCTGTTACGTGACATCTGTCCTTTACGGCAGCGAATGTTGGGCGATTTCCTCAAAGATGAAGAAGAGACTTGAGGTGACAGAGATGTGGTTCTACAGAAGGATGCTAAGGATATCATGGACCGAGCATGTGAGCAATGATGAGGTTTTGGAGAGGATGCAAACAAGGAGGAGGCTTATACTTAACACCAGGAAGAGGCAGATGATGTCTCTGGGACACATAATAAGGAAGGACGGCCTGGAGAATATCGTCTGTTGCGAGCTACAAGGGATAGAGTGAGATGGAGAGCCATGATCGCCTACGCCCTGAAAAGACATGCCACGTAAAAGGAAAGAGAGTGAGTTTGATCTTCGCTGGAGATGTGACGCTTTTGCCAAACTACGTTGTATTTATTCGCATTCTTCTCTCATCTGATTGCGGACATTTTTATATAACTCGACTTAAAGGCCCGTTATCATTGGAATCAGTCAATCAAATCTTTCCCTGGATAAATCACAACCTTTGAGAACAGTACCAGCCATGTATTATTCCTTCGTCCTCATACATTAGTATTAACATTCCTCTTTCTAAACAACCATGGGCCCCAATCAGTTTCAATTGCCAGGCACGCGAAATAGCAACAAAATGATCTACACACACACAACAAAAAAAAAAATATGCTCAATGCAAACAAAAAATCTGTAACATCGTAAAGTTACCTAAAAGCAAGTATAAAATTATTTTTATTACTTCGTAATGAATTAAAAAATACATGTCTCATAATTTCATGTTGTGGCCTTGTTAGGGTCAGAAATAAAGACTCAGAGAGGAATTGAGTTAAACAAATATATTAACAGAAACAATAATACAAACGAGAGTGTTACAGCAAGAATGTTCCGTTTGGCTTTCAGAGCTCACTGCTGGAAACTTCCCTCTCCAAAAGGCAATCCCTGCTCCTATTTATAGCTGGAAGAGTACATCCTTGCGTGGGTAAATTACCATAACATTTTATTTTTTTAATATCTGCAAATTGCTACGAATTCTTGTGAAACATAGTGAAGTAGTCTTGATATTCTCCTAGACAGATTGCCATCCAAGGCTTAAGAACCCAATCTTCCCTCTTTTCTAACCCATAGCTTCAGTGATAAGCCAACAGCTTGGACTATATTTATGTAAACAAATGGCCTCAGCTTGTGTTGAAACTTGACTAATGCATGGAATAATAATGCAAACACAAAATGTAGTTAGAATAAAATGTATTGAAACAAGAAACTGTACACAATATTTACTTATAGTCTTTTGTATATTCCTGGGAAGACCGTTCCTGGAGAATATGTTGACTAAGTCGCAGTCGGGCAGAGTCTCTAGTTAGATCTCTTGATTTGCCTCCCTGTCTTCCGGTACCAACCATATTTATATCGTCGGTACTCCACTATGCAAATTAGGTGGATCCTACCACAACAGCTTGAATTTAAAACTGGCACGTGGAATTCATTTTCCACGGCGGTACACCAATATTACGTATTAGTGAATTCCAGGAAGTGAATATTAGTAACATTAAAAACAGTTACACAAATAATTTAAAAAAAAATGTGCTAAATGGGTTCTGGCGAGAAAATCCTCTGGCACGAAATAGTAAACTAACTTTTCTAGTAGCAGAGTTAGAAACTGATTCAAAATAATCATCAACCATTATGTGACTCTAAGCAGCTTAAATGACAGCAGTTTCATTTTGGAAGCGTTAAATGCCGAAAGCCGTTTGTTGGCCCAGTTAGCAGCAGATTGAAGGTCAGTTTCGGGATCAGCTGCCGAATCTATCCGGCCTGCCCGGCTTACTATCAAAACAGGAGTGAAGAGTCTGGCCATCAATGACATCAGGAATGTCGTCGATGCAGATGAGAAACAAAGTCTAAAATCTCTAAATTCATTCGTTATCTATGTCTCTCTTTTTAAAAAAAAATGTTTTCAGCTTCCACAACAGATGTGCGTAACAGCTGAAAACGGAAATTCCCTAAAGCAATGAAACTCTTAAAATTTAACATAAAAGATGTCATTTAATAATAATAAAACGAAAATAAATAAATAGATACAAATTAAAAAAAAAAACAATCAGAAAATGCCCCTTTAAATAAGCAAAAGGAGATTTGTGCACGAAGCAAATGCATGCAATAAATTATTACCATTATTAAAGACAATCATCTGTGAACTTTTATGTTCTGTTGGTTTTTTATTCCTTGCTTTTGAGAGCATGTGTTTTGGACATGTTCCGACTACTTGATTTCAATGTCGTAACACACATCCATTATTCCACGCCATATAAAACACCTCCAGTAACGCACACCCTAATTTTTAACAAGAAAATACTTAAAATAAATATTTGAAACGGTAACAAAGTAAGAATCAACGAGAGATATAAAATTTAAAATATAATGAAAAAATAAGCCTATATTTTAGATAAAGTTTTCATACTATTTTATTGGAATGTTGTTAATTTTGAAAGTTCGTTATTATCGCCTTCACTATTTGAAAATTCTTGTGTCTTGGTAATGTGAGACATGGTTGCTTAAAGTGTCGATATTATTCAACCAAACATTTCTGATATATATATATATATATATATATATATATATATATATATATATATATATATATATATATGTGTGTGTGTGTGTGTGTGTGTGTGTGTGAGTATAATTTATATTTAGTAGGTATCCTGCGGTTTTTTTTCGGTTTTAAATCGTGAAAGATCGGAAGTCTTATTAAAGAAAATGGGCCGATCAAGAAATAAAAACCTCTGAGAATTCCAGTAAGATATCTTTATTCGTTTCTACGTTACAACGGTTCAAATATTAATCTAACAATTGGACAATTTTGCTGTTACACAATTTGAACAATTTTTCCCGTTACACCCGGTGTAATATATATATATATATATATATATATATATATATATGTGTGTGTGTGTGTGTGTGTGTGTGTGTGTGTGTGTGTGTGTGTGTGTGTGTGTGTGTGTGTATAAATAAAAAGAAAGAACAGTAAGATATATAATCCGGTATTCTTATTGATATTTTTTATTTTTACAAAACAGTGCTCACTGTAAATTTACAGAGCATAAATATTATAAATTAACTAATTTAAAATATGGTTTCTTCACTACACAGTAATAACCATGTTTCAAAAATGGAAGCTAAAAACTTCAAATTTAATTTTATTATTAAATTAAAAGCCATAGTTCCGTTTCATCTTCAAGCGAATTTTGAAATAATTTATTTTTAAATTTACTGAGTTTTAAACGCACACATAATTTCATAATTCGCTGTTTCGAAGGATACAGAGAAATCCAATCATTCAAACAAGGGGTGGTAGCGTGTTCATTTTTATTAACTTTTGTTGTATCAATTACGAGTTACGTTCGAAAAAGAGGTTAAGTTAAGGGAGTGTAGGGGTGTATTTTTCAACGAATTCTGACATCCGTTAAATGCATGTCATCTGGGTTTTTTTTTATTATTAACGGCAAAAAGTCTTTCGGCATTTTTTCCTACTTGTATACTTAAAGATTTTTGCGGGGATGTTTAGTTTAGAATACGTTTTATTTAACTACAATTTTAAAATATTTCACTCCTAATTACTAATAGACTATATTTCTTTTTAAAAACAAGTAAATGTAATAGAATTACTTAAATTTTATAAAATTATTTTTTCATATCAAATGTAAGTATGTATATTACTAGCTCGCATTTTTTAAATTTTATTTTTAAATATTATTTAAGGAAAATTTTTGACAATGACGGCAAAAAATAGCTATTTCATTTCTCTGAATCAGTAAATCTTTATTTATATATATATATATATATATATATATATATATATATATATATATATATATATATATATATATATATATATATATCATCAGCATGGCTGACACTAGAATACAAGGGAGCAACCTATTACGCTTTCTTGGCGTCGTGTTCTCCACTAACTTGAGTGGAGCGACTACATTGAATCAATAGGTGCATCTACTGCAAGGAAAGTTGGGTTACTCTGCCGTGCCAGAAGGTTTTTTCTCGTTTTAAGGTTATCTTGGACATTTACAAATCTACCATTAGTCCGTGCATTGAATACTGCTGCCATATATGCAACTGCTCTTGAGCGTTTTTTCCCGGTGCCCCGACTACATGAATTTAATCGTGTTACCAGATTGGCATCTAGGTCCCGCACTTTTACTGTTCAAATAGCGAAATGCAAACCCGACTTCTACTTCAACGGTTTCTTTTCTCGCACATCCCATCTGTGGAACTCTCTTCCGTTTACTTGTTTCCTTGATAACTACAATCTTCAAAAATTTAAATCAAACATCAACCGCCATCTGTTTTCTTCAGTCCTGTTCATCTTTTGTCTTTTCTTCAATGCTCCCAATTCCCAGTCTTCTCTTTCTCTCTCACTCCCTGTAAACCCCCTTCGCAGCAGGGACATAGCCGCTTTGCATGGGGTGAAATGAATAACATATATATATATATATATATATATATATATATATATATATATTAGTTATTGTCCATGAAAAATAGTGTCATGGGATCTAACTTTATGGACTAAATGGACTCGTCCTATTACTATATATACGGAGAATTATGCCCCTCAAGAGAGCTGTCCACCGTTGATAGCCTTGCTGCGACTTGTTCCAGCAAGTCGGTCGAACTCTCTGCCTTTCAGCAGAGAGGAACCCGGACGAGGCTCCGCCGAAAGGCAGAGTCTCGTTCGGGGAGGTTGACCAACTCGATTCTGTTTTTACAGTTTCTACGGGCATTTTTTGGCCGAGCCTACGGACTCGGGACTACCCACGTTAAACTCGGCCTTGTGCCACATCTATCCCTCGTAAATATTGCTGTCTACCGTTGACAGGCTTGCTGTGACTTGTTCCAGCAAGACGGTCGAACTCGCTGCCTCGGTGCAGAAAGGAACCCGGACGAGGAACCGCCGAAGGGAAGAGTCTCGTTCGGGGAGGTTGACCAACCCGATTCTGTTTTTACAGTTTCTACGGGCATTTTTTGGCCGAGCCTACGGGCTCGGGATTACCCACGTTAAAATCGGCCTTGTGCCACATCTTTCCCTCGTCGGGGGGCAGTAAATATCGCTGTCTACAGTTGACGAGTTGACTACTGTACTTTGCCGTCAGTCGGACGTGCAACACTTTTGTATTCGTTCTTTTGTTTAATAATATGTTTTCACTAAATTGCTGAGTTCGAGTTTTCTTTCGGACTTATTCTGGGTCCACAACAAATAGATATACAGGTGCCCCTAAAGTCTGTGTCATTAAGTATATTTTTTACTGTCACAGTTTAAACATGGTTTTGTCGAAAGAATTAACTTTTCTGTGTATGCTAAAGAAGAAGGTGTACTCAATGGAAATCACAGATGCAACACATTTGATTGAACGCATAAAGAGTGAATGTGTCAAAAATGACGGCAATGTGGAGTTATTGCATCGAATTCACGGGAATCTTCCAAAGCGTATCAACCTTTGCATCACGAATGATGACAATTTGGTAATATTCCAATTCAATAAAACTTTTAAAATTTCATTTCTTGAAAATATGTAATTTTTTGTATTCAGATTTTAGGGACACCTAATATAATATTTAGATATATTTTAAGTTTAATTTCTGAGATGATTTCGAGAAAAAGAAACTAAAAATTTACATATATTTTATATCTGTAGTTCTTGAATATCGTGACCAAGTAATTGGTTAAGGAATAGCAAAACAAGAGGTTGCAGATAAATAGTGTATTAAACAGTAAATACAACAGAAGTGTGTTACACGACTTGGGAGTGTGTGTCGGTTGACCAGCGTTCAGTCTATATCACTGTTAATATTTAACAGCCGCCCCCACGAGGGAAGGCCGAGTTTATCGTGGGTAAATATTCCCTTAGAACCCGCATAAACGGGTTCAGGGTCTGTCTACCTTCTCGGACGAAACTTTACCCTTCGGCAAAGCCTCGTCCGGGTTCCTCTCTGCTGGAGGCAGAGAGTTTGACAGTAATGAACAGGTTAATATTTAACAGCCCCCACCACGATGGATGTATGTGGCACAAAGCCGAGTTTACGGTGGATACTCCGAGCCCGTAGGCTCGGCCCGAAATATTCCCTTTGAATTGCATACGAAATAAAGAGACCAGCAAGACTGGTTCGACCAGAACGATCCTGATCCAAGACGGAAAAACTACAACACTATGTCGAGAGCCGAAATAGAAGACAGTTCTTCTCGGGAATTAAGGAGGTTTTCGATCCAGCCAGGAAGTCTACATCCATCCTGAAAGCTGCTGACATCATCACCTAAATCACCGAGACTCAAGACATTCTAGCGATATGGCAAGAACGCTTCTCTAGACTTCCCAGTCGTGTCTCCACTGCTACGTCAGACATCCTCAGATGTGCCCCACATCAACTGGTGCGTTAATGGATGTCTGCCAACCGTATCTATAAATGTACTGTAGACATGTACTAAAATATCGTCTTTCTGTTCCTTCATAGTCATTACATACCGTAGTTGGTAGCATATGAGAAGAAAAAATAAAATTTTCTCGTAAATAAAATCTGATTTTAGTAAGTGAGTCCCACTTGTCAAAATCAGATTTTTTAAGGATCCCTTACCTTTAGTAAGACGATATCATGGAGTAATTGCAGTTTATGGCGTTGGGGTAAGGATTACCTTTGCCAGATTCTTTAACTTCGCATTTAAGAACCCAGAGGTATTCCTAATTTTAATGGTAATGGTAAAAATAACCGTTTCCATACAGGAAATATTCGATATTCATTAACCGAACAGTTACCGTCGGTTACGATTTATTAAATTATTTTATCAACACACTTTACTTTTAAAAGAAAATGTGTCTTCTCAAGTCCACTTGTAAAAATACAACGTGGTTCTCAGCCACCTTTCCACTGACCGGTCAATCATTACCCTTAAATTGCGTCTCCATTCTCTTTCATGTCGATTTTCGCAAAAAAAAGAAAAAAACTGGGAAAAACCCGATGCACGATCATAAATAAATAGACGAAATCAAACTCCATGCTGAGAAATGATAATTCGATCCCCGTTTCCAGTATTATAAAATAGGTATTTTATTAAGAGATACGCTTGCTCGGTCCCGGGGTAGACAATTACTGTCCTGTCAGTCTCAAAGATCAGTTTTGCCTTCCTAGCAACTCTTTACCCATTTAGCCATCATGATGTACGCCTGGTAATACCAACGAGCGTAATCGGAAATCCCTGCGGGACAGTCTGTCTCACTGCCAAGGGCAGTCCAGAAGTGACAACTCGATCACGACTGTGACTGTTCATACAGATCAGCAACCGGAAATCATCAATGTCCGGCTTGTGGTCATTTGACCCCACAAACCTTTTATTTACTCAATTTCTTCTGTTTCCCTTCGGTAAAGTGGATGTCGCTTAGAAGATCCAACTTCAAAGACCTCATACACCGGCCATAAAGCAGAATCACTTTTGATCGAGATAATATCACATTTTCCCCTTCTACGTGTTTGTCCCAAACATGGTGTCATACATTGTTATCGTCCTTACTAATGATATTCCAAGTTTTGTTTCTGATAACAGAAAAATAACAACTTCATTATATCATTGTTTTCTGTTCTAGTTAAATGTTTTATTTAATTTTGTAGTTACTCCTGTTGAAAGTGTTCAAGTGATGATTTTATTTTATTTGGTAAATTAATTGGTTGATTCGTTTTCTACGGTTTATCAACCCTTTACAGGTTATTTAAAGCCAGAAAATATTTTTACATTGTAAGAATTGTTTGAGAGATTATAATGATTTAGTGATACATGTATTACTAATTAACCCATAGCTGGGGGTTTATGCTTCTCCCGTCGAACTCGACGTATGAGGGTCAGACAGATCAGCTCCCAGAAACACAGGACTTGATTATAGTGGTGAAGGCCTTGTGCAGGGCCATCCACACTTTTTGGAGGGACGAATACAGGGACCTGGTGCAACGGATGCCACAAGGTCCCCAAACGACCCTCCGCAGGTTTTGAATGTTGACCTTCTCCTAGACCAGTTGCCATCCAAGGCTATAGAACCCAGTCTGTCCTGCTATTTACCCATAGCTGGAGGGAGAAGAAGAGGATTCACACCTTTCCCAAGGGTATTAGTACGTAAGTTAGTGTAATGGAATCGACTGGAATTCGAACTCGGCTCTCCGATTCCTCAATCCAAGCCGCTATCCATTACCCCACCGTGCCTCCCATAGCTGGGGGTAGAAAAGGTGGATTCATACCATTCCCATGGATTTTTGTGAATATAACGAACCCAGCTGAAATTGAGACTCTGCTCTCCGATTAACAATTCCAAGCAATTATCCATTACACCACCCCCACATCCAAACTTACAGCACCCGGTATTCCCAAGCGGTCCCCCATCTAGGTACTTAGCAGGCTCGACATTAACTAACATCGGTGATCGTACGGGAAACAATGTTTCAACATGATATGGCCATAAGCTTATTTGGTAAATGTCTTTGCTTGGGATTGTGTATCGCCAGGATGGGATAGTCTTCGTTAAGACCTAAAGAATTCAACTTACCTGGGTCCTTTTTTAATCATTAATCTTTGAAAATCGCGGTATACAGGTAGTATTTATCTTTTTGCGGTGGAGTAATGGATAGCGGCTGGGATTGAGGAATCGGAGAGCCGAGTTCGAATTCCGGTCGAATCCATTACATTCACTTACGTGCTAATACCCTTGGGAAAGGTATGAATCCTCTTCTTCTCCTCCAGTTATGGGTAAATAGCAGGAGGACAGACCATGTTCTGTATCCTTTGATGGCAACTGGTCTACCGTAGAAAGAAATGGCAACCTACTGCGGGAAAAACCTGCCTCATCAGTCATGTAACGAAGGATACATGATCGCCTAAGTGTGTATCACGCATGGCACATAACTGACTGAATCTGGTTGTAAGTATTTACAGCCGCAAACAGTTTTTCGACTATAGCATTATTTGATATTAGTAAGATTACGTCAAGGAGATGTAGGGAGGTAATGTTGCACCAGCGTTTTAGTTAATAAAAGACATCCTGATTGATTTTTTTTTCTGAATTACAGTTTTTATCTGGGATCAAAAACTGATCGACAGCCATAAAAAACGTACATCTACCGTACAAGTTGTATAGTGACTATGGTGTCAAATATTTGAGAATATAAGCTCAGATTTGTACAACAGAAGGTAAATTGAGAAAGGAGAACGAATAAAGTAGAAAGATAGTACTGCGTCATTTTTTTTTTCAAGTCAGTAATTTTTATGTTTGCCCTGAAAATCAGCCTCCGGTATAAACTGGAATACCGACATGTAATGCTTGTAGATTCCTATGTTTTTTTATATAAATCAGTGCACGTATTTATTAAGCTTACATTAGTTGCAATAATGGAAGGTAGGAAGAATCTGTTGCCCCACTTTTAGCAAGTGAGGAGAATCAACTTGCCTTTGATTTGTTTTCATAGCTCATCAAAAGCTTTGTGGGTCATTTAAAACTTTGGGTCATTTAAAAGCAAATTTCGGATTGTAAGAATATTTTTTGTTTCCGAGAGGGTATATGATATTAACAACTTTTTTTTTTGGTGGGGGGTAACAAAATCTATATAAAAGTCTTACTATTTAACCCCTAGCTGGGAGGGAGGAAATGAATTCATATCTTTCACATGGGTATTTTCTCATAAGTGAATGTGACGAACCTGACCGGAATTCGAACTTGGCTCTCTGATTTCGCATTCTGAGTCACTAACCCATTACACCAGCCACACATACACCAGTCTGTTTTGAAAACCAGCTTGTAAAATCCTAACGTTTACATCGTTTTGAACGCTGACCACTGACACTGATGGATCAGTGTAAGTCTTTTTTAGCCAAGATAATATCCAGATTCTTGAGGTTTCTTTGATCGTCTTTGCATTTGGGGAGAGGTTTTTCCCCACTAAATTTTTAGCCCTGTTCAGGTTTCCAGAGCGTGTACTTCCCTGTAGATTTAATATAAATCGCGTCAGCACAGGTTACGAGTTGAGAGATCGAAGTGAACACATGAAGTGGCCGAGAGCGAGGTGTTTGTGATCCCATTGTACAATTGTAACCTGAGATCAAATCGAAGCGAAACGGAAAGCCAAATTGAATATGAATCTCACCCATCATTTCAACGACTGAAAACCAAATTGCTCCATCCCAAGGCTTTTACTGCCTAAGGGAGCTCTGCAACATTGGAAGAACTACAACACTATGTCGAGAGCCGAAATAGAAGACAATTCAAGATAATATCAAGATTCTTGAGGTTTCTTTGCATTTATGTTTTATTGTTAAATTAAATTTAAATTTTTTAACCCTCTTCAGGTTTCCAGAGTGTGTGCTTCCCTGTGGATTTAGTAGAAATCACGTCAATACAGAGTTGAGAGCGATGTGCTTGTGCAGATGGAAAGTCAACGAGTCTGCAACCTTGCACAGCTACCATAGGTTTTGACATTGGGAAAGTAATAACTTATTCAACCAAGTATAAAAGTCGTAAAAAGATAAATCGACTTTTTGAATAGAACAGAAATTGAGGACAGGTAAATAAAATTCCGAGGTTTCATTTCAAGATTCACCGAATTATCTTCCTACTGTCAATGATGCTGTACGGGGAATCAATGGCGGGTGGAGGAGAGTAGCACATTGACAACCCGAGCGGAAAAAAAGGAAAAGGTTTTTCAAAAAAGAGGCGGAACAGACAGACAATAAGCCAAAATGAAAAATAAAAATCGTAAAGGGAAAATGAATGTACATAGTCAAAGTCAAGTTTTTCATTCAAAATCGGTATTAATATAGGAGTCCATTTTTTTTTAACCTTGAAGGTATTTTTCGTGAAAACTTCAAGTGGAAAGTTGTTGTACCTGCTAAAAAAAATCTGCGTTGTTTTTCAAGTCATCCCAAAAAGTTGAAGATATTTATCGAAGTAGACAAGTGGTGCAACGAGGAGAAAGGGATAGAGAATGCGCAGAGTTTCGTTTCAAAGAACAGGTCGTAGAAGAAGGAGTAGGAGCTGGAGAAATAAAAGGAAAAGAAAAAACATATCTATATACACTTCAGTTCAAAAGTTGGAGGCTGCCACTTGTATTTTTTTTTTAAATTAGCCCAAAAAAGAATTTGTTTTGTACTTTAAATAAAAGAAAAATTATTATGGATGGTTAAAACGTGAGACATGATTTTCACTACAAATTTTATTATGATAAAAAAAAGCATTTTATGATTAAATTTTTCTCTCGTCAAAATATCCTCCATCAGCCTTGATTACCGCAGCACAATGTTGGCATTCGTTGCAAAATAACTTTCAGTTTCATAACTGATTCCATTCTTTTCTCAATGATTCTAAGAGCTCTTTTTCATTTTTTTCACTCTTTTTTCAAGTTCACCCCATGTTAATTATAGGGGTGCGTTCAAACTTTTGAACTGTTACACACACACACACACATATATATATAGAGATAGATAGATAATATAAATACAGATAATATATATAGATAGATGGATAATATATATAATAAATACATATATATAATATATATATAATATATAATATATATATATGTAATATTTATATAATATATATATGATATATAATATATATATATATTGTATATATATATATATATATATATATATATATATAAGAGAGAGAGAGAGAGAGAGAGAGAGAGAGAGAGAGAGAGTCAAGTATCAGTCAGTTAAATGCATACGTGATACACACATCGGCGATCATGTCTCTTTTGATCCATGACCGACTTGGTAGATTTTCCAGCAGTAGGTTGCTGTTTGTTTCTGCGGTAGACTGGTTGCCAACCAAGGCTATAGTATCCAGTTTCTCTGCTATTCAGTTGATAGCTTCGGTGTTGGGGAAGAGCTTTTCCTAAGGGTATTTTCACGTAAGTCAATGTACCGAGCCCAACTGGAATTCGAACTTGACTCTTCGAATTAAAATCATTTAAAATTCCTGTTACGTCAAGCCTCCTGGTGAGACTGTCAGTTTCACGACTGTTCGATAATGAGTTACCAATATATATATGTATATATATATATATATATATATATATATATATATATATATATATATATGTTGTAATTTAAAAAAAAATATGATTCCTTCGCTACATAAGAGTTCTCATGTTTCAAATGCGAGAGCCGAGACCGTCAATATAATTTTTGAAATTAAGTTGAATTAAGTTGTCTGGTCTCGCTTCCTCGTCAAGCGAGAATTTGAGAATTTGACGAGGAAGCGAGACCAGACACCTTAATTCAACTTAATTTCAAAAATGATATTGAGGGTCTCGGCTCTCGCTTTTGAAAGATGAGAACTCTTATGTAGCGAAGGAATCATATTTTTTAAAAACATATTATAATATAAGCTCTACTTCTGTATGGAGCACTGTCTTTTTAAAAATAAAAGCAAAAATACTAAGGAACTCCGGATTATTTACCTAACGTGTTCTTTCCTATTTTTCTGCATACCTGCACACACACACACACACATATATATACATACATATATATATATATATATATATATATATATATATATATATATATATATAAATACAAGTGTAAGGTATGTTAATACCAATGTCCAAACATTATCTTTTTAAAAAGAGTAGAGCTTAAAAATATTTATTAAAAATTATAATAAAATCATGTTATACACCGCTACACAAATGCAATCATGTTTCGGCACTATAGGTGCTTCTTCAGGCGATGGTGGTGAACTGGAGAATAAACAATCGTGTAAGGGTATTGCAGCTTTTAAACCATAAAATGATCGTTTATTTTCCAGTTAACCACAACCGCTTGAAGAAGCACCTATAGTGATCCAACATGATTGCATTTACGTAGCGGTTTATAACATCAGATATGGGCAAAGAGTTAACCCCGAAACTGAAAAGTGTAAAAATAGTTTTTTTTTATACCAGAAATACTTTATAAAAAATTATTACCAGAAATAAATTTTTGAAGAAATAATACGCAAATATGTTTTTGAAAAAATATTATTACCAGCAAATAGGTTTTTTCTTTCTTTCTTTTTTTTAAAAAAAACAATTACCAGCAATACGTTTTTGAAAATAATATTACCAGCTATACATTTTTGAGGAAAAAAATATTACCAGAAATAGATTTTTGATAAAACAAAAAATATTACCAGGAAAAAAAAAGTTGTCGGCATTAAATGACCCCATTGAGGTTGATATGCCGTAAAACAAAACAAATCAAACACACAAACAAGACACAATGGGGTTATTGAGAATGAAAGAGAATGAGAAGACTTTACAAGGTACCATAAAATCAAATCCTAAACGGGAAACAAAGGATAAACCTCCTCTTCTTTTCAAAAGACAATCAAGGAGTGTGAATGAGTCTTAGAATGAATTTTCGATATTTTGAAATTACTAGGCTAATGTAATGTATCATAAATTCTCTAAAATGGCTTCGTATACAACAAGCTTCTGGTAGAAATTTTAAGAACTTTAAAACGTGACTAGAGATTATAAATTAATTAATTAATAGAATAAGTTTTTGAATTTTCTTTTTTTTTTTTTTTTAGATTACTGGGCTAAGATAATGTATCGTAAATTCTCTAAGGATAAAACCGGATAAAATGGCTTAGAAAACAAAAAGCTCGTAGAAATATTAAGAACACTAATTCGTGAAAAGAGATAAAAAGAAAAGAATAAAATCCACACATGTTTTTATTTGCGTCGAAATCTTTCGAGATTTTCCCAGCATTCCATGCTGTACGTTTCTTTTATTTCCGTCTGTTAAAGCGAACCCCGAATCAAAAATATAAACTCAGAAATATCCAACTGCGAATGAATAATTATAACAGACTCTGAAAACTGAAAAGTGATTTGTTTTTGTTTTGTACTTTTACTAAAAAATAATTTAAAAAAAAAACAGAAAAAACTAGAAAAACAAAAACGAGAAAATCTGTAACCACTTACCTCCAAATATGAAAAAAAAAAAAAAGAAAACGCCCCTTTCTAAGTTGCTTATGATCAAAATAAATTCCTCATTATTACGTCATCGAGTCTTCCAGAAACAATTTATTTCCTGGCAAAACTGTGCAGAAACACATTTTCACAAAATGTGTTCGGTTATTTTACGCTTTTGATTTTTTAGTTCGTCTATAAATTTTCTTTTAAACTCAGAGAACGTAAGCTCATCGAAACTATTATTTTCCACCACTTTTTACTTTAATTCCCGACCCCTCTTCCATTTGGAATCAGAGATTTCATTTTTCAGGTTGGTGGGTGGGGGGATATCTTTCGACTTTTCGTCTTTGATCCTGGGAGTTTCTGTGAAAGATTTATTCTACTTTTTAAATCCTACATTTTTCGGTTAGTTAACTGTTATCTCTGTTTACGATTAGGATTACGGGGAGGAGGGTTAATACTATTATAGTATAATTCTGCCAGCCCCTCATTTAGTTGGCACGACCATTACGTCCTGCCAATATATCATAATGGACTATTCCGTTTTGATCGCGTGGAAAGACGGAAAATATATATCAAGGATGCTGCTTGATTTCAATGTGAAAATGAATGAATGAAAGAAAAGAAATGGGAGAAAAACAGAAGATTTTAACGTCTGTTTCAGTGAAGGAAAGAAGATAGGAGTGTTTAATGTCCTGCTAATACCTAGTAAATAATGGACTATTCAATTTTGCTCGCGTGGAAAAATATAGCAAAGACGCTACTTGGTTTCAGTGAGAAAAGCAAGAAATAAAGAAGGAAAGGAAGATAGAAGAGTTTAACTTCTACTGCCAATGCTTCATCAATAATTAACTATTCTGTTTTCATTGCGTAAAAAGACGGGAAAACGCTACAGAGGAGCTACTTGGTTTCAATGAGAATGCCTGGCACAGGGAGTATAAAGGGTATGACTAGCTTAGACGAGCTCTGACCAACATGGACAAGCTATGACCAGCTAAGACCAGCTTAAACCAGCGGCCCGAATGGAAACACTCGGCTCCTCACGTTAAAAACCGACCTTGTGTCACAACCTGACTCAGTGGCAGGTGGGGGGGAGTTAAGTAAATCTCTTCTTGGTTTCAATGAGGAAATGAAAGAAAAAAGGCAAGAAAGAAAAATAGACGTGTTTAGCGTCTGTTTCAGTGAAATGGAAAAATTTGTCAATTTCAAATCTTTTCATTTGTACCCCCTTACTTCTTAAAATAATGACCATCATTCATATTTATGTTTGTTATTGCAATATTTTGTTAAATTTCTTAAGCTCAAATATTTATAATAAGCTCAAGTGAGGTGATAGGGTTAATTTCTATGGATATTTTTTTGTGGTAGACCTCATCATGAGTTATTCAGTTATTAACTTAAGATTCATTAGAAAATTCAAATAGGAAAACCGTGAAAATTTGACGAGTCTTTCTAGTCAATAATCATTTCTTTTGCTTCTTGAAAATTTACTTTGTCATTGTAAATATTCATTGAGGAAATTTGAAAAAAGCATATTGTGGTCATCATCCACACCTCCACAAATATTTTACGTATGGAACTACTTAGACCTTCATGGATAAAATGTGGTCTACGCTACGAATGGGAAGTGCAAATGGGGAGTTTTGGTAAAAGGAAAAAAGCAAATGGATCAGGGATTGTTATTGGCTAGCTTAAATTTATTTGACCAAAGTATCCTTAAAAAATTTCAAGAAAAAAATCAAAACGAAATGCGGAAAAAATTGAGAATGACATTAGAAGAGAAAAATCATCAGGCAACACCGATTAAAGAATCCTCGTTACATTATTTGTTTTGCATGAGTGGCATACTTAATTTAATGAATTTTCATTAACATTACATAATTTATTTATAATTTATTTCTTTTTCCTTAAAATCAATTCCGTTATATTTCACTCACCATTAGCTTATTTTGTTCACTATAGTAAAACATTGAAAATAATTATTAAATTATTATTATTATTATTACAGTAGAAGCCCTCATATCCGGAATCCCTCATATCCGGAATGCCTCATATCCGGAATGCCTCATATCTGGAGTCCCGCATATCCGGACATGATTTTAATGTTTATATTTGAACTATTTGGGTGATATCGAACTGATTTGAAATTTCTGTTTTTCAGGAAATTTACTTTGGATAATTGCTTATGCTTATTTCACCCTAATGGCTTGTATTAGTACTAAAGATGATGGGAATAAGATTGGAGGATGACAACGAGAGACATCTGCAACAAGACAGCGACGTGATGAATGACTGTGATGAAATCTGGACTGAAATTGAAAAAGCTATTGAAAAGGTTTTCAGTTTTATGGAAAGAAAGCCAGTATTCAGCTATGAGGATTGCAATAAAGCACGCAGGGTTAAAAAGTGTTTTTCGTTTAAAAAAATTTCAAGAACAAAAGCAAAACGAAATGCGGAAAAACTTGAGAATGACATTAGAAGAGAAAGAATCCTCATGAAACAGCGATTAAAAAATCCTCGTTACATTATTTGTTTTGCACACATGGCATACTTAATGAATTTTCATTAACATTACATAATTTGTTTCTTTTTCCTTAAAACCAATTCCGTTATATTTCACTCACCATTAGCTTATTTTGTTTACTATAGTAAAACATTGAAAATAAATATTAAACTTGATTTAATCCAAATATATCCCCCCCTCATATCCAGCCATTGTAACCAATTTCTCATATCTTACTTAGTCCGGTTGACAGGGATTCTACTGTATTTCATACTGACATGTATTAGAACCATTATACTAAATCAATTCACTGTGCCGGGTTAGACAATTTTCCCCCACCAGAGTAAATCTATCTTGCAACTTTATAAGGCTACAATTCATCTGTGCTTTGAATACTGCTGCCAAGGTCTCAGATCGGAAGATTGGAGGTTTTGGTGAGTGTGTAACGACCTCTTAATTGATACAGTATTTACATTAGTCGGACTATTGTCCTCATCTTTGTCGCCATATTTGTCACAACGTTTCGGCCGTTGTACGCTCCGGCCTTCTTCAGGTGGTTGGAATTTCGAACTGAACCCTTTATTTCGATCACTGGGGTAGACTGTTCTAGTCATACTTGATGGATGTCATCCATCAAACATGACTCGTGAAAGTAGAACAGTCTACCCCAGTGATCGAAATAAAGGGTTCAGTTCGAAATTCCAACCACCTGAAGAAGGCCGGAGCGTACAACGGCCGAAACGTTGTGACAAATATGACGACAAAGATGAGGACAATAGTCCGACTAATGTAAATACTGTACATAATACCTCATCTCAGAAATATAGACAGACTCATAATTGATGTTGTTCCCAGGTCCATCCAGACACTGGCTGTTATCCAAATATGGCCAAATAGTGAATATCCAAACTAAAACAAATATATTTACAGTAAAAATACCAGCAATAGATTTTTATATCTGTCTCTATTTCTGATAAGAGATATTTTAATTATTTACATTATTTACATCGTTCGGGCTGTTGTCCTCATCTTTATTGTCGTTTTGGTCGCCGTAAGCTCCGGTCTTCTTCAGAGGATTGAAATTTGCAACTGAACCATTTATTTCGTCCAACGGGATAGATTGTTCTAGTTCTACGTGCTATGCCCCCTCCGGTTGCCTCAGTTATCTCCCTTTAACTCAGCTCACCAAGTTTTTGTTCACCATTTCAGTAGCCAGGTATTGAACTCACAACTCTTTCAGCCAGGTCACTGGCTTCAGCTAACGCTTTTATCCACTGGGCCATATCTCTTTGAGGACAATCTACCCCGGTGGGCGAAATAAAGGGTTCAGTTCGAAATTCCAATCACCTGAAGAAGGCCGGAGCGTACAACTACCGAAACGTCGTGAATATTGTAATAAAGATGAGGACAACAGCCCGAATAATGTAAATATTGTAAATAAATACATTTTTATATATAAAAAATGCCAACAACACCTATTTATAGTACAATTATCAACAATACATTTTATCCGTAGTTGAAGGCTTACAAATGAATTCAAAATATTTAGATTTCAGCATTAAATAACCTATAGAGGTTGATATGCAGCTAAACAAAGTAAAATAAACCAAATACTTCTACCATGTCAATAGGAGTACATAGGTTCGCCTATCGCTTGTTTCACACTCCTCCCCAGTCTTTTGAACAGAAATAGAAGTTTATTCCCTGTTGCCTGTTTAGGATTGTGTTTTCGGTTCCTTCTAAAGTCTGCTTTAACTACATACTATTAACGTCTCCGCCTGAACACGGAAATCTTATTTTCTATTTAATTATTTAATTTTCCTTGATAGGAGTAGATAGGTACGCCTATCGTCCTGTTCACACTCTTCCTCGGTCTTTTGAACAGGAGTAGGAGTGTATCCCTTGTTTTCTGTTTAGGATTGGGTTTCCGATTCCTTCTAAAGTCTACTTCAACTCTCTACTTCTAAGACCTCCACCTAAAAATCCGAAAGTTTATTTACTATTTAATTTTTTGTTCTTTCCTCAATAGAAGTAGATAGGTCCGCCTATCGTCCGGTTCACACTCCTCCCCGGTCTTTTGAAAAGGAGTAGAGGCTAATCGCTTGTTTGTAGTTTAGGATTAGGTTTCAAGCTCCTTCTAAAGTTTTTTTTTTCATTCGCTTTCTTTCCCAGTAGCTATTTGCGACTTAGTGGCATTATTGCATTGCTTGGCGTGAATTGACTAAAAAACAAATCTGGTCTGGTTCTTCTGTTATGTATCTAGAGTTTCTTGATAAAATTGAAAGAATAATCTGCAATATTAACGATCCTAACCTGGTGTCTCGGTTTCAATCGTCGCAACGTGGCTTCCCTGTTGCATATTCTATACATATTTTCTTGACAATTGTTCTGGAGAGATTTCCGTTTTGGTATTTTGACTTCATGAATATTAGAGCATTACTTGATTAGCAGTTAGGTCTCATCTGTTTATTGTTGACATTTCCAGATGTAAGCTCTATTCAGATAGTTGCTTCTCACGCACTTCTCGAATGTCGAACCCTTTTCCCGTTTCTTGTCTTCCTGGCAGTTACAATCTTCAACGATATCCAACCTCGTTATCTTTCCCCTCCTTGAGCTGTGTTATTTCATGGGCCCTTTCTACACAATAACGTTTTCTCAGTTTCCATCACTCTTGCGTCTTAGTGGATTTATGGCCTTCCTTGGTGTGAAATGATAAAAATAACAAAGAGTCAATGGCGAATTTATACATTGAACTGATGTAAAAACGTCATTAGGCTGTGGAAGACTGAATTCGAGTCTCCATGTCAGATGAGTTACATTTTCAGCTCTTTCGGTAAGACAGCCGAGTTCATGAATAGAGGAGACCGAATGAGGATGTGAATATAAACTAGCAAAAGATATTTTTTACAAGATTGGTGATAGCTCTGCGGTGGTATCGTAGGTGTCCTGCAATGATCACTAATGAAATTACAATCAATCTTAACCAGTTTGAAATATGCAGACACGGTTACCTCTTTATGCAACCTCGTTGTCTTCGGTCCCCTTGAGCTGTGTTATTTCATAGTCCCTCTCTACACAATAACGTTTCCTCAGTTTCCATGACTCTTGCGTCTTAATGGATTCATCGCCTTTCTTGGTTATAAAAAAAGGGTTTATCTTTTTAATCAACATGATATCGACCACAGAAACATGATAAAAATAACAAAAAGTCAATGGCGAATTTAAACATAGAAATGAAACATTAGCAACTCTGCTCTCCAGAAGAATCACTTGCTAAAGTGCAGATGAGAAATGCGGGTATTCATTTATAAATGTCTCACATTTCAGCGGGTCGGGTAAACTTTTGTGGTAGGCCGGATGTGGCCCCAGTGTGTTATTTTGAAACCCCTGAATGAAAGTGACATTTTGCGGATACGCATGACTGTCGTTTTTCGGCTATTATATATAAAATCGGTAATCTCTTCAGGAAGTGGGCAATTATGACTCTCCACACGTTCCTTTAATTTATTCCTTATGAATTTCTAATCCTTTGTTTTTTTTTTAGGTAAGATTGGGCTCATTGCTTTCTACACGGTTTGAATTCAAAGTTATCTTTGACATGTAAAGCTACAGAACCTAGTCTACCCTGTTATTTAACCCGTAGAGAGAGAGAGAGAGAGAGAGAGAGAGAGAGAGAGAGAAGATGGATACATGCCTTTCTCCGAGAGCATTAGTGCGGAATAAACGCAATAGACTTAGCCTGAATTTTAATTTGTTTGGTCGATTCTATTACGTTATATATATATATATATATATATATATATATATATATATATATATATATATATATATATATATATATACATCAGGATGTTCGAATTGCGTAACGTAATAGAATCGACCAAACAAATTAAAATTCACGCTAAGTCTATTGCGTTTTATATATATATATATATATATATATATATATATATATATATATTAATCAATTCACTCCAATCAAGGCGATAATTCCACTAAGACGCAGGGTGGCTACTGGAAGTGAAAGATAATGAAAATACTATAGAATGAACCATAGCCCCAATCCTAAACAGGAAACAATGGATAAACCTCTACTACCGTTCAAAAGACCGGCGAGGAGATATACAGGATCTCCCCCACAAAAAAAAACAAAAAAAAATTACATCAGTTTGTAGTCCAATAACATAGCCAATTCTCGCTCAAATGACCTCAAATTTTAACAAAATGTGTAAAATCTAAGCTGATTGTGTGAACTTATACCAGGAAGATTGATCAGGCATGCCTGTGATAATGACAATGTGCTGTTGAAATGGCCACCACGTTCACCTGACTTGACATCTTGTGATTTTATTCTATAGGGTTATGTGAAAGGACAGGTTTATATCCCCACTCTTCCTAGAAGCCTAGAGGAACACGAGCAGAGCATCACTGAAGTGCGGGAGAGCGTTACGCAGCACATGCTACAGCGTGTTTGGCAGGAGCTTGACAGCCGACTTGACGTGTCTCGTGTCACAGGTGATGTGGTATTGAATATTTCTGAAGCTTTGTGAAATCAGTTATAAAATCTACATCCTTTTAAATATCTTGCACGAATTTTAATAAATAAATCTTTTATTGTTCAACATGAAGCCTATTTTATTTCGTTTGCCATAGGCATGTAGTTATTCAGATATTCACATTTTAATGATGATATTTAGAGGGAAACCTTTTATATACAAGTGTTTATCTGAGCAGCAATCCTGCTTTCATACATGTTTCCTTGAATAATGCTGACAAGGTACGTCTCTTAATTAATACGTAATATTTGACGAGAACACGACTGTGATAAGTACCTCGTACGGAAAAAAAAGTTTAAAAAGTGATGAAAGAACACGGTCATAATGTACTGGTCATATTTGGAAATTAAGTATATGCCAAATTTCAGAAACTTTTATACTATCTACAATAGCATTTATAATAGTTTATTATATTTAATAATCTTCAAGAAATGTCCTACAAATTTGAAGAATTTTTACATTCATGTTCAACGAAACTTGCGTATATATATATATAAAATAAAAACAGACCACTTTAAGGTTCCATGTAATAAATTATTTCACCACAGCCATTTTTAAGGACAGCGGATCATCAGACTTTACTTCTAAAGGTTGCAACCTTTGGAAGTAAAGTCTGATGATCCGCTGTCCTTTAAAAGGGCTGTGGTGAAATAATTTATTACATGGAACCTTAAAGTGGTCTGTTTTTATTTTTATTTAAATTATTAGCTCTGATTTACATTGAGCTCTCTACCCATACGGATTACCTAGTTTTTCGTAAACTCAATATATATATATATATATATATATACATTTTCTAAACATTTTCCTCTTAGTGAATTGTTTTTTCTCCTTTGATAAGTGTAAAATTTTTATGTGAAAATTGTCGTCTGCCTAGTTACGGTGAGAATCAAAAGCATTTAATGTATTGTTTTGTAAAATGTCCTTTTTGTATTCATATAATTTTTATATATTTATATATTATATATATATATATATATATATATATATTCTTATATATTTATTTATTTTTTATTTTTATTTTTATTGGTGTTTTTATTAACGTAGTAAAAATTCGTTTATATAGCTTATTTAATAGTTTTGTTTTTGTTTGGGAAGATAATTAAAGCTATTTGTTCAATTTTGAGGTTGATTGTTGTAGTTGTAAATATAGCACATCTTAAGACTATATTTCTTCATATATATATATATATATATATATATATATATATATATATATATATATATATATGGTGTCCATAATTGATAATAAATATGGAGTGCTTAGTGAGGATCGAACTGGAAACCTTGTCAGGTGTTTTGCGTTGACCACTAATGTAATTACAATCAATATTAACCGGTCTGGAAGACACAGACATGGTTAACCCTTTATGAATGCGTTGATTCCTGATGTTGAAGGTCTGTACCCGCAAGACAACGCCATCTTCTATTCCCCATTATCATCAAATATGCTCCACCAACCGCGAGATATCTTGGGACCTATCTACTACCGATAAAGAGGACTTTCATAGATATTACCTTGATTGATATATTACAAGTAATCATTTTATTATCTGTTGGATAGTAAGACGTCTGTCATCGAAAGCCATACGGTGAACAGTATCAGCTTATTCATCAGTGGTTAAGGTTTTTGGACGACCTGACTGAGGGCCATCTTCTGTACCGACCCTACCCCGCTTAAATTTCGCAGACCACTTCTTCACAGTTGTGTAGGAAGGAGAGTCCTCAGCAAGTGCCTGGACTATGTCCTCATGGATGTCCGTGTGTGTCGTACCTTTCTTTTGCAGATACTTTTTGACTGATTGGGCCTCTGTTTTGCTCACTTTTCAGATTTGTCGCACACCCCTCACCTTTCTATGGGCCTCACCTGCACAGAAAATCAGAAAATAAGACAGAAATCTGAATTAGTTTTATAAGAAGTTGTAGTGTGTTGCCAGAACAAAAATATTCAGCTCTTGCTCTTCTTTCTTGTTGGGGCTTAGAAGTTTTTGAACGGCACTCATATTTGACTTTGCACTTTACTTAGGTAAGTTTCTTCTTTTTCTATGTACCATGTCACTTCAAGCCGTAACCGATAATGTCTCTCCACATCTTTCTTATTACCTGTAGCTCTTAGAAACATCTGCCATTTTATCATGCCTCTCAACCCTCGATTCAATTCACAGAATCTGTTCAGACAGGCGAATTGCAGCCTTTCTCTGTTCATTCTGCCTTCGATATGCTTTGTGAGTGTCAAATTCGCTAAGTTCTCCTTTTTAATTATGTGGCGAGAAATTTAAGCTGTCTCCTTAAAATGAGAATCAGAAAGGTAAGGTTAATAAAAATTTATAACATATATTTTATAAGTACACAAACGTACTACTCTATTTTATAACAACACAAATGTACTAATTTTCAAAAAATGACTATGCATATTATTTTCTGAAGTGAGTACATTTTTCTAGCTTGAAGACCAGTATTCCAAATTCTTCGGTTTTTTTCGTGGCGGGGGGAGGTCGTGAATTATAGACGGAGAAAAATAGCCGACACCATTTCAGCCACCAAGCATGAAGATAGAAATGAAGGAAGCAAAATCAGCAGAGAATTTGAAGTGTGGATATTTTACTGCCGTTGAGAGATCAAAAGAAACGAGGGTCTATAGCAACGTGCAAAGTGGGGTCTACATCGTAATCTGATGGTTTTAATCATGAGAGTTAGGGTTCCGCTCGATATAGTGCCGAACGCCCCTTTTGGTGGAATCAGGAAGGCTGCGTCCCATTGTAGGAGGTCTCGCTCTGAATTATAGGCCGGGGTCACTGAGAAGAAAAGCCGAATGCATCAATCAACACTTCTTTTAAGCCTCCCTTTCTTAAATTCATAAATCTTACGTGCTTTCCTTAGAGTTTACACGCGTCCACACAAGTACACTTGTTGGCGCACGTACACGTTAGAAGACACATCCTTGCCTTACGCCTATTTCTAATTTTGTATATTTCCTGAGCTTATGCGCGATGCAAATGCATGCCGTTTGCTGCTAGTATAGGCTCTTGATTATTCAGATATCTTTCCCGAATATATCAAGGTTGCTGAGCAGTTCTATCAGATCCTTGTGGCGTAACTTGTCTAATGCCCTTACGTAGTCTATAAGACATAGATACACGGCCTTCTGCATCTGTATGTTACCTATATTTTGTCGATTTAGGAGCGGTGCTAGATTAGCAACAAGTTCTCGTCAATTTACAGTTGAATTGGCTAAATGTAACCGTAAGGTCCAAGCTATCAGTTTCTTTTCTCGCACTTCTCGCTTGTTGAACACTCTTCCGACTCCATGCTTTCCAGTTTAATTTAATCTTCAAAAATTGAAATGCAATGTCAATCCTTATCGCGTCATCTTGATTACCCTTTTATTGTTCTCACACCGCCATTGTGATTTTTAATTTTTCTCACGATCAGTAACTTTTGTGTTTTAATGGCTTTATTGCCTAGCATGGTGTGAATTTGATTAAAAAATAAAACTATATATATATATATATATATATATATATATATATATATATATATATATATATATTATGAAATAGAGAAAGTCCAACAATTATTTTTAAGGCATTTTTATGTTTATCCATTCATTTTTATAGATACAAGTATTTAAGTAAATGCTCTGTTTATAATAAACAGTATTAATAACATTTACCGGCCTTAATGTCGGAGTACGAATATTTTCTATGAAAATTTCTCGGACATTCAAGCCGGTAAATGTGTTTAATACTGTTTATTATAAACAGAGCATTTACTTAAATATTTGTATCTATAAAAAGAATGTATAAATATAAAAATGTCTTAACAAAATTGTCGGACTTTGTCCATTTCATAATGTGTGACGTCATTTGTTTGCATTTGGATACGCTTTGAGCAGATATGAATGTACGTAAAAGATTCATAGAAGATTGTATTTTAAAAAAGCAGTAAAATCGACCTTGCTATTAATACTGTTTATTATAAACAGAGCATTTACTGAAATATTTGTATCTATGTATAAACATAAAAATCTCATATATATATATATATATATATATATATATATATAGTACATACTAAAATTAACTCATGTGGGGAATATAAAAATGGAATTCCCCATATAAGGTAAATTTGAATTTTTAGTATGTACTACTCTTTGCTCTGTATATTAAATACATTGAGCTCTTTTTGTGGACAAGCTTTAATGTTTTATATTACTGGGATCCACTTGGATTATTGTTGTGGATTCCGGGATGAATCCGATATTAACGAATAACAAATGCCAGGAATGGATAAGGAAAATAAATGTATTAACGTAATAATACGACTGGTAATACGGGTTAGTAGATTCAGGAATGCGGGTTAGTAGCACTAATATATATAGAGTCTTGGTATTGAAGTATCGCGGTATGACTCTTTATTGAGTCTACGTGCTCGCTAACTGTGACGCTTGCCGCCGTGTCTGTGTGTGAATTACTCTACTACTACTGAACTCTACTACACTTCTGCCGTTCCGTCTCGACTCCTAGGGTATTCACTGGCAGTAGTATATGTATACACTGGGTGAGTCCATTTGTGTGAAAAGGGGAGACCAATTAACAATTATATAACTGATTTATTACCTTACTATATATATATATATATATATATATATATAGGTGGCCTGAGGATTATGTCTAGCATGAAACAGCTTGTCGCCTCTAAGTGTTGACGTCAATGTTTACTTATATATATATATATATATATATATATATATATATATATCAAGTATGTGGTGTAGTTCATTTTACATTACATGAATCATTCATACAAAAAGCAGATAGTGAAGTTAATGATATAAATGGCAAGAATTCTTGCCATTTATATCACTAACTTCATTATCTGCTTTTTAAATGAATGATCCATGCAATATATATATATATACATATAAAAGGTAGGATGTGTGTGTGTGTGTGAGTGTGTGTGCGCGCGCGCGTGTGTGTATAACGAATGGACGGCCGCAATTTTCGACGGATTTGCACCAAAATTTACATGCACATGCTCCAAGTTAGTGAAAAGACCAAGACCGACTTTGCATTTCCCAACTCCCATCGATACTGGAAATAATCAGTTTTCATGTAGCTTGCGGCCATTTTCTACTGGCCAGAGTGAGAGCCTATAGCTGGCTGCCACAAATAGGCAGGAAGATTCTATACGAGTCCTTTTTAAAGCTGATCGTTTTGTGTTCATTTTGTTTAGTTCTTTTTTCGTAACAGATTTAATGTTTAGTATAGAGCTTAGACAAAATTCGCAGTGTGAGGCAAGAAGTAAGGCATGTAGCAACATCAGCACGGCAAAGGGCACTCCTTTAAAGGCAAGGAAGGGCAAAAATATTTTAAGTCAAGTGACAGCGATGCTGTATGAGTCGTACGATTTTTGAATTAAGCACGGGCAAAGCCGGGCCATGCTGCTAGTATATATATATATATGAAGGGAAGAGGTTTTAGTAGTTCCAACAAGAGAAAGTTGTGTATATTAAAAAGAAGAGAGATTTGTAATGTGGATTTAAAAAAAATATATTATGCTTTATTTTCCATAATTTTGCTACACGAGTTTCCGGTCTCACTAACTTCATCAGGCAAAGTCTGGAGATTTCCACATATTATTAAAAATAATTAATTTTTTTCTTATGTTTTTCGATGTTAAATATTCTCGATATGAGACATTCTCTTTTAGTGTGTTAGTGACCCAAATGTATTTCGTGAACTGATATATATATATATATATATATATATATATATATATATATATGTATATATATATATATATATATATAGTTAGTAATCTGTAGTAATATATATATATATATATATATATATATATATATATATATATATATATATATAGTTAATAATCTGTTTGTTATGGTCCAAGTTCCTTGTACCACGGTGATGGTCCAAGGTAGAACCAATGAAGAATAACTCGAACACAGGTATGGAATAACACAGATATATTACAAACAGAAATATGTAAAAAAGAAGTAGAAGTCTTAGTAAAGACTATCAGATTTGGTTAGAGTGAACTATGTTGTCTCGACCAGTATCACTATTCCAATGTCTTACAGTAATCGTCTGACGCGACTCTGAACTCTGAACTAAACTGAACTATCTGCTCCCTTTTGAGGAGCCGTATTTATGATGTCCTGAACAGTCCATTATTATTATGGGTAAGTTCCCATAACACTGTTCGTATAATCCAAGGGAATCCTATTGACACAATACAGAATTTGAATTATTAAATATTAAATGTTAAAATTACCTTACAAAGAGCGTTCAATGTTTATTTTCATTTATACCGTGACCACTCCTATCACCATAATATAATACCCCACATTACTTCCTGTAACTATTCCTTCTTCTGTCATATCTCCCACTCTGTCCCCTCTGACGCTCTCTTTCCTTCCCCAACTTACCAGTCTCCTTCTACAAACTGACACCATAAACAGTTTGAAAAATCCTTCGAATTTTAAATGTAAAATTCGTAGGTGAAAATGGTCATTAACTAATGGTATCTTAATTCCATTTGTAATATATATATATATATATATATATATATATATATATATATATGTGTGTGTGTGTGTGTGTGTGTGTGTGTGTGTGTGTGTGTGTCAATCACAGACAGTACTGTTTCGCTGTATCACAGCTCCTCAGTGCGACTAGACTTCCGAATGCCCCAAGCCAGGATTGAAACACAACTAATTTGGTGTCAGCCAGAGCTATCTTCACTCGGTAGAGTTACACAACTAACTCTAGCGTATTGTTTTTACAAAAGTAAACAAATGCCAATCAGCCAAAGTGCTCCATTTATTTTACTGAAGAGCTTTGCATTATTGCAGGTGACTGTTGTTTATAGAATTAACTTATCACTCAACTGTGCTCAATTGAAATGTATTTTCAAGAGCTAAATTATGTCATTCACAGACAGTACTGTTTCGCTGTATCACAGCTCCTCAGTGCGACTAGACTTCCGAATGCCTCAAGCCAGGATTGAAACACAACTAATTTGGTGACAGCCAGAGCTATCTTCACTCGGTAGAGTTACACAACTAAATCTAGCGTATTGTTTTTACAAATGTAAACAAATGCCCATCAGCCAAAACATAAGGATGAGGCAGTGAAATTTCTGGGATTCGTGATGAGAAAGGAGGGCCTGGAGAATCTGATACCCACGGGACGAATAGATGGAAAAAGAGACAAGGGAGAACAGCGCGTGATATAGGTGGCGGGCTTGGGCAGATGGATGGCGGAGCGTAGTCTGGGGGAGTTGGCATACACAGAAAACCTGTTGTGACCTACAAGGGAGAGCGAGAAGTGGAGGGCCATGATCACCTACGTCCTGAATGAACACGGCACATAAGAAGAAGACCATAAAGTTCATCCAAACAATTGCCATGAAAATATTTCTTGAAAAGTCACGGAAAGATACGTTTACGGCAGTGGGAAAGCGACTGAAACCGAGATGCCAGGTCAGGACGAATAACATTGCAGATTCTTCTTCGGGTTTTATCAAGAATCTCTAAATTTTTAAGCCGATAGGCATAATACATTGCGTTTAATAAATGGATATTGGGCATTTACTAATTCTTTTCTGTTCGTAAATGATGTGGACCCGAAGTAGGGGCCACGGAAGGAAAACACGGAATACGGGTTAGAGGTAAGAAAGATATATTAAACAGAAAAGTTACAAAGAATAGTGTAAGAAGAGCTTACTATCCAGTGGTGTCCGATATGTGTATCGTACGCGGCAGCGCATTGCTGGTGCTACCCCCCCCCCATGATACTACCATTCACATAATAATATAGTACTGGGAGAGTCCATGATGTAGGGAAGTATTGGTCTCACAACAGTAACTGATTTATTCGCAGAAGGACCCGAAGCGTACAAAAATGAACGCAAAATATTCACGTTTCCAAATTTCGTCCTCAAAATAGTCTATCTATTTCTCATTTGTTGTATTCAAGCATTCCTTCATAGGATATAGATTGACCTTGGTAGACGCCTGTTGGTTGCTTGCTTTTTGGCCTCATCATCATTGGAGAACGGCTCTCCACTTACAGTCAATTGGAAGTCTGGAGGCGCCAGGTCTGTAATATTGGGTGGATTATGGAGAGTTGGTCAGCGATGCGCTATTTGGTTTGGTTTGGTTTGGTTTACGGCTTATCAACCTCAATGGGCTATTTAATGCCGACAAAATTTTTATTGCTGGTAATATTTTTTATCTATCTATCTATCTATCTATCTATCTATCTATCTCAGTATATATTTGTTTGTTTTACGGCATATCAACCTCAATGGGTTATTTAATGCCGACAAGATTTTTATTGCTGGCAATATTTTTTTTATCTATCTATCTATCTATCTATCTATCTATCTATCTATCTATCTATCTATCTATCTATCTATCTATCTATCTATCTATCTATCTATCCTAGACTGTTCATTATCTATCCTAGACTGTTTGTTTTATTTCATGTGGTAAAAGCAAACTCACATTTAGAATCAGAAAGAGAGAGTTGAAATTTCTAGGGCACAAAATGAAGAAAGAGGGCTTGGAAAATTTGATACTCACAGGACATATTGAAGGGAAGAAGGGAAAGAGAAAAGCAGTACCTCCCTAATGAGCTTGTGTAAATGGTTGATTGAACAGGGATTAGAATATAAAGCAAGACGACAAACTTTACCAAGAGATACAAAGGACAGGAAATTGTGGAGACCCGTCACATTGAAGAAGAAGAAGAAGAAGAAGAAGAAGAAGAAGAAGAAGAAGAAGAAGAAGAAGGAGGAGGAGGAGGAGGAGGAGAAGAAGAAGAAGAAGAAGAAGAAGAAGAAGAAGAAGAAGAAGAAGAAGAAGATAAAGAAGAAGATACTTTGTATTGTCGGGTGACAACGCATATCATTCAACTTTCAAATCTGACGTAACTCAAAGTTTTGGCAGCGTGTTCACATAAAAGTCAGAATTGATAGCGATGCTTCTGGGCACGAATCCTAACTGCATGTCCCCCTCCTAGCCCCCAAACAGAGTGGCTATCACCTTCCCTTCGAAGAATGCAGCTTTACCTATTTTTGTACAGATCGATACCACTCCACTGATTACAATTCTCCTCTTCTGTATTAATCCTGTTTCGGAAGGTACTCAGTTGCGAAGCGTTATTTAAAACGATTATTATCTCAATACAATGCGCAAGAGCCGCTCAAGGTAGATGTTTACTAAATAACGTTGTTTTAAGGGCGTACAAGCAGAGAGCAACAGGTGAATATTATGAGGATATGTAGGATAGATAACGGTTGACCCTAGACTTGAATAGGTTAAAGTTGTAGTGATCAGCGAAGCATCCCCATGTGTCCGTTGCAGAGTGAAACATTTCCGGAGAAGAAGCTGTCCGAATTGAACTTCACCCTCACCCATAGAATACGAAGGAAATGACGATGAGCCGACCATGTGTATGCGTTCTGCTGGGACCTATCCGTGAAGAGCTGGAAGGGTGGTACAAACGAATATCGTTTACCCGAACACCAGCCATGAATTAGGTGTAGAGTAGCTAGAAGCTAACAACGTTTTCTCTGTTGAAAAGGATTGAAAATCTGGAAATAATTCATTAATCGCAAGGCCGCGCGAAAGCTTTTGAACACGGTCGAGGACGGAAAGTTAAGATTGGGTAGCGCCAGCCAAGATATGACAGCAATGCTCTACTTTTGGTCTGATCTGGCTCTTGTAAAGAGTAGGAGGAACCAGATACATTCTGGAATGGCACAAGGAACTGATCATTTTTTCGGCATTTTAAGGAGTGATGTGGTCGCAGAAACTGCCTGACAGCCATGATTTGGTTCTGCTACTTGTGTAGCATGGTGCAGAGTACTGTTGCCAGATATAGGGTCTCCCCAAGGCACTTAATATAGGCCTCCGAGTTGAGTCTGAGGCCCTCACCAAGAAAGTCAGGAATTCTTTTCTTATCAGAACGAT
>OZ038497.1:83247042-83252042 GCA_964036315.1 Acanthosepion esculentum | reverse complement strand
CTTCCTGGTAGATTTACATTGAGAAAAGTTCGCATGGTCAATTTTGTTTTTAGACATTTTGTTAAAATCTGAGCGAAAATTGGCTAAGTTATTAGATTACAAAATGGTGTCAATTTTTAGGGACACCATATATACCTTTTGCTGGTTTTTGTACGGGAGTAGTGGTTTGTACTTTGTTTTATATATATATATATATATATATATATATATATAAAGAAATTTAGGAGGGATTTAGAGTAATCATATATAGTAATTCATCGAGCCCAGAATAATTTCCAACAGAATGCACCAAACGGCCGTTTCGTCCTACCTGGGATGAATCAGCAGTGCGCTTCCACTACCGAGAATCGAACCCGGATCGTTTCGATACAACGCAAACATAATACCAACTGTACCACGAGTCTCAGTGGCGAAGAAGACACAAACTGAACTCGATATGGAGTCACTACTCACTCAGTTCTGCAGCGATACTCATCCAGTTATTTAGATAACTTCGGAACAGTGTCCCAAGAGCCACGACTGCTTTTTTACCCTTAGTTGCTCCATCGCAGAGCCTTAGCTGGGTCTAGCAAGGATATACAAGTGATTATTTTGGGAATTTAGGCTAATCATATAGTAATTCATCAATCTCGGAATAATCCTCAACAGAATGCAGAATGCACCGGACGGATGTTTCATCCTATTTGGGGCTCATCAGCAGTGCGCATCCACTACCGAGAATCGAACCCGGACCGTTTCGATACAACACAAACAGCATACCAACTGAACCACGGTGACGATGAAGACACAAACTAGACTCGGTATAGCGCCGCTACTCAGTTCCGCAAAGATACTCATCCAATTGTACGGATAACCCCGGAACAGTGCCCCAAGAGCCACGTCTTCTTATTGACCATTGGCCGCTCCTTACGAGTATTAGCTGGGTCAAGCATGGATATACAGTGAATATATATATATATATATATATATATATATATATATATATATATATATATATATATATATATATATATATATATATCAAAGCAATAAACGTATGAAGCTTGATATTACTAGACATATTGAAAATGGCCGAAGCAACCGGTTTCGCTCCCGCTCATCAGGCTTACAACGGGAGATTTAATTTAAATTAAAAACACAGAAAATGTACAATAAAAGGAAATGTGGAAGAGGAGGGGAAAAATGAGTAAAAGGAGCTAGAGGCAAATGACCGCGAGCCCCAACAAACACTCACGTTGTTTACACATGGAAGGCTTGCGGGACCCGATGTAAAGTGCTTCCAGCACCTTAAGGTGAAATAACGAGTGTGACCGGGACAACACGGTGAACCGATCAACACTAAAATTAGCTGCACACGATCTGCTCTTTAATAAGTGATCACCTATGGCGGACCCGTAGGTGTTTGGGACGAGTCCATTCAACAGCAAAGTGTGGTTCCTGATTTTGGTAGGAACGTGCTGTTTAATTCTCATGTCCAAGCGTTGTGTCGTCCTAAGGAATTAAATCATATGTTTTTTAGATTTTGATTAATTTTAATAGAATTCTAAGTAAGAATAGCATTTATAGCATAAATTTATTTAAAATTTATTTAATTTTTAGTATGGTACTAAGCTATTGCTTTAAAAATTGTAGCCATTCTTGGTTGCTGAGAAAATAGCGCGGGAACAAATTCTTTCTAGTAGTCAGGCGCCAGACCATAATACTACGAAAACAATATGGCAGCTCATTAATAGTTGTAAACAGAAAAATTTCCTTCATAATTTCAAAAGTTTTTGCTTTTAAAAGTAAAATGACAAGTAAAAAGATTTTAGAGGCGTTATCAAAATTGCTTTATCTCTTTTTACTTTTAACTGTATTTTAAATGTACCTTTAATTTTTCAGATTCCTCGTCATCAATTTTGAAAATTAGTATTTTTCCTACTTCACAAACCCTGAAATGGCTAATGCTCCTCCAACTAAAAGAAAAAGGAAATTGAATGAAGAATGGCGAGTGTTCCAAGAAAAGTGGGAATTACGGTATTTTTGCATAATACAGTGAAAATGAATCTAGATGCGAGCTTTCTAGTTTTCTTGCTAACTTGGCAGCAACAGCATTAAATTTGGCCAACCATATTCGGAGCGTCGTCAGTAGATAAGCATACAGGTTTACTCAAATCAAAACTATACTCATGCAGAGATATCATGGCTTCTTGTAGATTCATGCATGGAGACGAGTTCAATCAATTCTTCATAAATATCAAATTCACTGTGTCAGGCCCTGATGAAAAAAAAAAAATGAAAAGATACATAGTTTGATTTGCAACAATTCCATCGCTGCACCGAAAGAGTTGAAAAGACATGAAATGGGCTATCTTACGATAAACAGGAAAGCCCATGTGCATTTCAGAACTCAATGTATTGAAGGCTAACTTGACATAAAAATAAACCTTTTTATGAAAATTCAGTAACAAAATGTCACTTCCGTTACTGCAAGCTATGAACTTAGCCGAATGATAAGACATGAGTAGAAATCTTACTGTGAATGAGATTTTGTAAAGCAATGTGTTGTAAAAACAAGTGAAATTGTATGTCCATAGAAAGCACAGTTATTGAAAAACATTTCTGTTATACATGTTCACCGTAGTCTGAATGTAGAAACCAACGTAAGTAATTTGTTCAATGAAACAACACCAATATCAAGTAGCAGCTGTTCAGTAATTCTTAAGGTCTTCCATATCAGAGGTTGGCAGTGAATATTCGGAGAGAGTAGGAAAGCGTAGTTCTTCAGGTCTTTCATCTGACAGGTTAGCAGTGGATATTCCGACAAGAAAAAACAAAACAAAATGGCCGCCTTTATACACGTCGGATTGAATATTTCAAGTCTTCTGATTGGTTAAATTTCTCTTGGTAAACTATAAAATGAGTCAGCTCATTTTGGTTGGCTCACTAGTAAACAACGGTACACAAAAATTGTAACAATTTCATTAACCAGGAACACTTACTGAATAGATTGATGAAATATCAGGTGATTTGAAACAACAGTTGAAGTCTGTATCATCAAGCTTTGTACATTTTTCTATTGTTAATGATGAGACCATTGATATCACTTTAATAGCTCTGCTTGCAATCTTTATCAGGGCCTGTGACAATGAATTTAATATTTATGAAGAACTGACTGAACTGATCCCTGTGCATGGGACTACAAGAAGCCAGGACATCTTTGAGAGAGTTGTGTAGGTTCTGCATGAGTATAGTTTTGATCCGAGTAAATTTGCATGCTTATCTACTGACCGTGCTCCGAATATGGTTAGCAAACATAATGGTGTTGCTGCCAAGTTAGAAAGAAAACTAGAAAACTCGCATCCAGATTCGTCATTTGCACATTTTCACTGTATTATTCACCAGCAAAATTTGTGTTCAAAGATTTTAAAATTAGATCATGTGTTTAGCTTAGTCATAAAGACAGTGAATTATATCAGAGGCGATGCTTTCAACTTCTGTTAGTTCAGTTATTTGTTGGAAGATATGGATAATCAGTTAACCGATGTTTCCTTCCACGCAGAAGAGTCTGCTGGTTGTCATCTCAAAAAGTCTTGAAATGAGTCTATTTGTTGAGACAGGAAATAATTGTTTTTGCAGATGAAAGATCAAAACACAAATAAAATAAAACATGAAAGTTGACTCCAAGATCTGGCTTTTGTTGTGGATATTACGACACAACTGATCTTAATTTGTAAGTACAAGGTAAAAACAAACTTGCAAAATGCATGTATATGTTGTTGTTTAAAATCTTTTTTTTTATCAAACTACTTCATTACTTCGTGTACAGGATCCAGCTTAAACATTTGTATGTACATTGTATATTTGTAAATTGAAGTAACAAAAATATTTAACAATAAATTTAATTAAATGACTCCAATTAGTTGTAATGCGCACAATTGGTTGTGTGTAGCCCTCATGACAACACATATATGACCATGTGGCCCTCGGGGGGACACTCAATTTGACATGCCTTGGTTAAATAACAGGGTAGATTAAGTTCTATAGCATTAAATGTCGAAGACAACACTAAATTTAAAACCGTAGAGAAGGCAAAGAGTAATCACAGCCACATAAAAAAGGATTAGAAATTCACAGAGAATTAAGTAAAGGAACGTGTGGAGAGTCGTGATTGTCTACTTTCCTGAAGGGATATGATATTTAAATAAAAAATTCATAAAACTCCAGAATACCGATTTTATATATGTTATGGGTCCTTACCTATAACTACAGAATGAACTCTTCCTAACACTATGTATACTACGCCTCTCAAGAGAGAGAGACGAGTCGAGTTGAGCCGATAGTAGTTCACTCCAAAGCAGACTGACAGTCATACTAACACCTTCCACATCTTGTATTATTATTCCGTGTAATATATCTTCGTTATTTCTACTTTTGTGTTCGTGTTGTTCTTCCTTGGTCCTAACCTGGACCATAACAATATATAATAGCCGAAAAAAGTTATGTCAGCAAAATCGTTTCCATACTTTTCGAGTAAAATTTAGCAGCTTCTCATGTGAACGTTTTTCGGCAAATGCTTGAATCTGGTTTTCATTAGAGAGAATTTTTTGCAGCGATCGCAAAAGGTATTAATCGGTTGGCGCAAGACCAGGTAAATAGGGCGCGTGGGTTTAGAACAGACCAATGAACAATATTATTTCTTTTTATCCACCGTATACGCTGACACTGCTGTGGAAAATATAAGGCATGTTAGCGTAGTTGACATTTTGTCTTATGTGACACGTATGCGTTGACGTTAGGATGATATGTCATTACAATTTGTTTCCAAAAGCGGAAATTAGTTATGACGCAGCTTAATAGTTGTCAAGATCTCTCAAGATGCTGTTTTTATTTGAGTGCTTTCGACTGTCGGTTAAACTTAACATAACTTTTAATTGTAATAAACGACCTTGTTTACACAAAGTTTGTCATGTTGTTTTTCAAAGAGAGTGGGTTTTCGTTCAAAGGCTAATCTCGAAAAT
>OZ038497.1:83229542-83244542 GCA_964036315.1 Acanthosepion esculentum | reverse complement strand
AAATCAATTCCTTAGAAAGTTATCACTTGAGAATGGAACGAATCTTCCAAAACAAAAGTGCTCTCTTTAAATCACCACAGATATCCTTCCCTGCCCCCCATTAGAATGTCTGACGCTCAACTTCCCGAGAGCACCTCTCTGCGGCTGCTTGGTCTCACGTTGTCTACTGACCTGAGATGGAACAAATACATTGAGTGAATTGATTCGTCCACCACAAGGAAAGTTGGCTCTCTGTGCCACGTCAGGAAATTTTTCTTCCCGAAATCGATCCTTCAAATCTACAAATCAACCATCCGCCCTTGCATGGAGTATTGCTGCCATATATGGTCAGGAGCCCCTTCTGTTTACCTCGGGGTTCCTGATAAGATCCAGAAACGGGTATGCAACGTAATTGGCCCTGATCTGGCATCTCGTCTGCAGTCGCTCTCTCACAGAAGCGCCGTCGCCTCCCTCTGTCTTTTTTTACAAATACTTTCATGGTAATTGCTCCGATGAGCTGCATTCGCTGGTTCCCATGCTTCATGAATTCAAGCGCCCTACGGGGCTGGCATCCCGCTCTCACCCTTTCACTGTCGAAACTGTTAAATGTAGACGTCTCTTCTACTCCAATAGCTTCATATCTCGCACCTCTCGCCTGTGGAACTCCCTTCCCTATTCCTGTTTCCCTGAAAGCTATAATCTCCAACTATTTAAATGTAATATCAATCGACATCTCCAGTTGCCTTGATCTATCCACTATCCTTCTCCTCATCCTTTCCTGTTTCACTCCTATCTGCTCTCGCTCCAAATCCTCTGTAACCTCTTGCGTGCTAGTGGCTTCCCGCCTTGCTAGGGGTGAAATGCTTAAATATATATATATATATATATATATATGTGTGTGTGTGTGTGTGTGTGTGTGTGTGTGTGTGTGTGTGTATGCTTGTCTGTGAGCTTTAATAAAATAAGAAAACCTTTATTTGTACGTACAGAGTAAGTTTCGTTGTGAAAATGACGTTATTTAACAAAATTCAAACCTGAAAATATACTCAAAAATTTTAACGCTATTGCAAATAAAAGAATTTATTCAAGTGACGTCATTTTGTTACGTTGGTAACCAAAAGTGAATTTTTGTTATTATTATTTTGATTTTTGTTGTATACTCATTTCCTTCCGGCTCCTAACCAGGGACCTAAGCTCAGAAAAGGCATCATAAGGTTTTCCAATGAACGCAACCTAAATTCATACACATTTTATATAGGTAAATTCTTTGGTAAGGTGTGAGCTGTACTTCATGAATTTAAGCGTTCTACTAGGCTGTTATCTCGCTCTCACCCTTTCACTGTTGAAACTGTTAAATGTAGCTGTCTCTTCTACTCCAATAGCTTCATGTCTCGCACTTTTCGCCTGTGGAACTCCCTCTCCTTTTCCTGTTTCCCTGATAGCAATAATCTCCAACTATTCAAATGTAATGTCAATCGACGTCTCCAGATTCCTTAATCTATCTCATATCCTTCTCTTCATCCTTTCCTCTATCACTCCCTTTTGCTCTCGCTCCAACTCTCTGTAACCCCTTGCGTGCTAGTGGCTTCCCGCCTTGCTTGGGGCGAAACGATTAAAAAAATATATATATATTTCTTTAAGGCATGTACTATTAGGGATCCCTTCAATGAATCTACTGGAATCTTTTCCAGTCAAGCTGAAGGCTCCAAGCAACATAATTTTTAGGTTTCTACTTCAAGATTCTTGTATTTTGATAGTTTTTTTTTTAAATTCTGATTTTGATTAAACTCCAGAAGAAAAGAAACGTATTTCAAAAATAACTTTTCCTGCCGGTTCATTTTAATTTATTATCTTTCAGAGATATTAATTCATTAATGCTTGTATCATTGTGTGTGCGTGTCTGTGTGTGAGCGTAAAATAATTTCATTGGTGGGTGGGACACATAGAAAAAAGAAAGGATAACAGATGGAGCAAGAGGTTGCTAGAATTGTGTCCAACGGATAGGAAACGCAGGAAAAAAAAACGTTTAAACAAAAAAATAGGGAGGTGGGATTGAAGAGATTTTAATGTTAGGATAAAAAAGAAAATAGCCCAGTGTCGGCCATCATGGAAGGAGCTGGCAAGACCTTTCCCCAGGCCGAGCACCCACATTGGCTGCTGATGTTGATGATTGTATTCAAATCAGAGTGCCGGGCAGCATCATGGCAAATAGTGTCGGCAATCGAATTCTTGCTGTCTCTGCGTTAACTTCGCACTAATGTGCCTGGGAAATGTATGCCACCATGTCTCTGCGTTTTAGCCCATCACGAGGAATCTTGACACACACGCACAAAAAAACAAAAAAATCGTATCGTAGTTAGCATTCCTGTAAATGTGTACGCGGTTGCGTTCGCGATTTTATTCACGCATCTCCCTCCTCCCCGGTACGAAGAGACGGAGCGAACGTTTTTTCTTCTTTTCCTTCAACGCGTTCATTTTATGGACATGTGTGTAATCCTTCAAAATATTTGCTACTCAACAACATTAGTCAACAGGCAATATTTACGCATAGCAGTAAACAGGATATTTAGTGTTATTTTTTAGTATACTTTCGAAATCATACGTTTATAATTGACACACGTGTGAGCGAAATGTACGCACGTGTTCCTGAATATATATGTGTGTGTCTTTGTGTATACTTACCTATGAATTCTTCATGTGTGTGATCCTTTTTTTTGTTACCCCATTGCGTGTGCGAAAGAGGTTCTCCGACGCTCCTTTATATATATATATATATATATATATATATATATATATATATATATATATATATATATATATATATAATCAATTCTCGATAGTGGATGCGCACTGCTGATGAGTCCCAAATATAGGACGAAACGGCCGTCCAGTGCTTTCTGCATTCTGTTGAGGTTTCCTTTTAGACTCAATGAATTACTTAATTATATATATATATATATATATATATATATATATATATATATATATATATATATATATATATATATATGTAAAGAAATGATCATACATAGGATCAATCAGTAATATTAATGCGATTAATGGGGAAATCACCTCGCTAGTAGAACATAATATATGCATTAATGTGCTGTTAATCCAATGAATGATGTGATCCTCATTTATAAAACTGTTGTCAGATGTTTCTAGTGTATATTTTTTTAAGTTAAGCAAGTACTTTCGAAGATCCATGTCTTCATCATCAGGCGGTAATTTTTTCCTTTAAAGTTAAAACTTGAAGACGAAATAATTGTTTGTAGACCGAAAGATGTTTGTTTTTTTAAGAATGTGCTATTTATTGACGGTTGTACAATCTCGGAACGTGCAAGTCGCAACGCTAAAGTTCAAATTTTCAAGTCAGAATTTTTATATGAATTTTGTAATATGGTAAATCCACGAATTCTTTTACAAGCGTCAATAAATAGCACATTCTTAAAAAAAACATCTTTCAGTCTACAAACAATTATTTCGATAAGAATAATGAAGCTTGTTCCTTTGGATAACTTGAAGGCATTTGACAGATTTTGGCATACAGGTCTTCTCCATAAATTCAAAGGTTACGTTATTTCTAACCGAAATTTTTAACTGAATCAATCTTTTTTATCGAATCGCGAAAATGAAAGTTGTCTTGAACGGGCCACTCTTCTAGGTTTATTTTTTATTCATTAATGCAAGCGTCTGCTAGAGTACTATCCTTGAACTTACGTTGTTAACAATTTTCATCAACGACCTTCCTGATGGCAACAATTTTCAACTCACTATCTATGCTGATGACACAGACATTTATTCTTGTTTCGATATTAAGTCGGAACGGTTCGATAAGGTCAAATTTGTAACTGATGTAAAAAAAAAGATCTACATTCTGAGGTTAACTGGAGAAAGGAATGACTTCAAAACGAAACCGCTCTTTTAAAATCAACCGAGAGAACCTATTTTACATTCCATCAACATGGCTAATGCCAACATCCAGGAGAATGACACACTGCGTCGACTCGGACAAAATTTTTCACTTGACATGAAGTGGAATGGTTATATTGAATCTATTGCTAGCTCTTCTGCTAGGAAAGTTGGTTCACTGTGTCGTGCTAGACAAATTTTCTCTCCAGAATCTATTTTACATATTTGTAAGTCTACCTTTTGTCCATGCTTTGAATATTGCTGCTACATCATATCTCGTGCTCCTGCCATATATTTAAAGATCAGAATCTTTAAATATATAACCAGAGAAGAATCTCCAATGTTATTGGTCCTGATCTGACATCTCGGTTGCAGTAATGTACCCACCGTCATAGCTCCCTGGATGTTTTTTTTAGAAATACTTTTATGGTAATTGTTCTGATGAACTTTCCTCTATGACACCTAGACTTCATGAATTCAAGAGGGGTACTATATTGGCGGCGAGGCCTCATCATTATACAGTTGAAATGGTTAGATATAACCGCAACTTATATGCTGTTTCTTCACACACATTTCCCGCCTGTGGAATTCTCTTCCTGCTTCTTGCTTCCCAGTCAACTTTGATTTTTAAAATTTTAAATTCAATGTCAATCGTTAACTTATACCGTCTTAATTCTTCTTCTTTTTTTTTCTTGACCCTTAATAGTATCAGAATCTTTAAATATATTGCAGACGAAGAATCTCTAATGTTATTGCTCCTGGCCGGACATTTCGGCTTCAGTAATGTTCGCCCCGCCGTAGATTTCTGGACGTTTTTTCTAGAAATACTTTCATGGTAATTGTTATGATGAATTTTCCTCTATGGTACCTAGGTTTTATGAATTTAAACTGGGTACTATGTTGCCGGCTAGACCTCATCATTATACAGGTAAAATGGCTAGATATGGCCGTAACTTCTATGATGTTTTTTCACTCAAATTTCTTCAGTCAACTTTGATCTTTAAAAATTTAAATTCAATCTCTCTGGATCAGCATCGCCTCGCCTGTCTACTATCTGCTTCACAACCGAGTAGTGGCGCCTGGCTCAACGCAGTGCCCTCTTCATCTACCGGTACCCTTTTAGATGATGAGTGCACTCGGGTCGGAGTCGCGATCCGTCTTGGACTCAAATTATGTGAGCGTCACAGATGCAGATGTGGAGCCTCCATCGATGAGTTTGGTTTGCATCCTCTCTGCTGTCGCCGTAGTGCCGGCCGCTTTCCACGGCATGCAGCAATTAACGACATCATCAAAAGAGGTTTGGATGCAGCTGGGTTCCCTTCTCAAATCGAACCCGTAGGCCTCGACCGTGGTGATGGAAAGCGGCCGGATGGCATTACCATCTTCCCTTTTAAAATGGGTAAGTCGTTGATTTGAGATGCGACCTGTGCGGATACATTTTCGGCCGGTAATATGATCAGGTCCGCGGTTGAGCCGGGGTTCGTCGCCCGAGACGCAGAGATAAAAAAAATAGCTAAATATTCTTCTCTTGCTGATAGATTTTTTTTTACTCCTGTGGCAGTGGAGACTTCAGGGGTTATTGGCCCTCGTTCGATGGCGTTCCTTCGGAGGATTGGCGCGATTGCGTCGCGATTAAGGAACGAGCCTCGCGAAACGGAGTGGCTCTTGCAGCGTGTCTCACTGGCGACGGTTCGAGGTAATGCTTTCTCCATCATAGTGGCTGGCAGAGGATAGAAAAAAAATTGTTTATAGTTACGTTGTTCTGGAATTGTCATCATTGGTCGACTGAACTTGCTTTGTTTCAATGACTTTTGTTTTGTTATTTTTATATAGTAATATATATTTATATTTTTACGTAATTAATTAATATATTCTTAAAAAAAAAAAAAATAAATAAAATTGACTTCATCATTACCTTATACCGTCTTAATTATTCTTCTTTTATTGTTCTCGATCCTTAACAGCATATTTTTATCCTATTTTCTAACACTCAGTAATCCCTTGCATCTTAGTGGCTTTATTGCCTTGCTTGGGGTGAAATGGTTAAAAAAAAGAAAAACATGCAGAATGATATACTGAGGATAGAGGACCTGGTTCAATACAGAAAAGCCCAAATCTGGACTCAGAATATTCGCAAAACCAAGCAGGAATTCATATTTCTTTAACTGCGTTACAATCAATGTGCATAAATCTGTTTCCCATATTTCGCGCTTCTTTTTTTTTTTTTAATTAAGAATATTGAAACATTAACAGTTCACTCGGCCGTAAAAGCTGTCATGTGTACATCCTTGAAGTTGAGTCAGAAGCTGAGAGAGTCAGAGAAATTAATTTCAGTGAAATTGAATGATTTCCACCTGCTTATGAATGCGAGTGCGCGAAAAAAATTTACAGAAACGCACATGAAGGCACGTAGACGTTCGTATGGCTGCACGAAGACGTGTTTAAAACATGCATGATAGGACACACAAATAGAAACACGCCGATTCAAAAATACATTTACTGTAAGCATAAAGAAGAGAAACATGAACCACACACACACATACACATATATGTATATATTTTAAAGACATTTTTATGTTTAACATTCTTTTTATAGATAGAAGTATTTAAGTAAATGCTCTGTTTATAATAAACAGTATTAAATAACATTTACCGGCCTGAATGTCCGAGTAATTTTCATAGAAAATATTCGTCCTGGACAGGATTCGAACCTGCATCCTATACGGAACCGTCATGTAGCCTGACATGCCTTAACCGTTTCGGCCACTGAGGATCGTTCGGTTGGCAAGGTCGAATTTACTGCTTATAAACTTCAATCTTCCATGATTCTCTCACGTACATTCATAATGTGTGACGTCATTTGTTTACATTTGATACGGCATATATACACATACATATATACTTTCAAAATCAAGAGGTCAGTTGAATCTTCTACATTGGTTTCAACCTTACGACCTCCTCAGGCGATTTTTATCAAATGACCTCTTAAAGCTTTATTTTTTAAAACTAATAAACGCCATATTATTTTAAAAAAATAAATAAACACACGCACGGCGTTGGGTGTTATAGAAAGGGAGTGTGTGGATGTGAAGAAGAAGAAGAAGAGGGAAGAGATAAAAACAAAGGTAATATAAATGTATCGGTTGGGGATTGAAATGTACCTCTCTCTCTCTCTCTCTCTCTCTCTCTCTCTCTATATATATATATATATATATATATATATATATATATATATATATAATATGATATAACGATATATATTGTTATATAATTTTATATATCAAGAAACAGTATTGAGAAAATAGTATGACAAATTGTAAAAAGAAATTTTGCGTGGCATTTCTTCCGTTAGGTTTTTATCGGACTGGGGTTTGTTGATGTTGTCACCACTACACACGTGCACGAAACGAGGGACACTGGTAGTTTGAAAATTTTTGAAAGAATATTTTTTCAATCTAGCCAAATTCGTCTATATTCTTTTTCTTTTTCTCTCCATCACTTTTGTCCCTGACTATCTCACATTGTGACAACATAAAATCTGCCAAGAATGGTGATATATTGTGGGAGCCTGGACGCAAATTTACCGTGGCTGAACTAAGGATCAAGGCACTTTCCAGAGATTTTCGTCTTAGTGAACTATTCTCTCTTTTAATCAAGGTAGCATTCCCTATGTCGAAATTGTGACCAGTTACGTTGCATCTCGTGTCTTGTTTTTTTTTAAATGATCCCTTTGTGTTCATATATTTTCTTTAAACTTCTTGATGTTTCTCCAATATATTGTTTCTGGCAATTCCTAAAGGTAATAGAGTAAATTCTGCCTTCAGTTTTTAGCTTGTTGTTTTGTTTTTATTGATTAAGTCTTTGATTGTTTTAGATGTGGTTGCAACAAATTTTATGTTGAGTTTAGAGAAATTCTTTTCAGTTGTAGATCGGTGTGGAGTTAATGGGTGGAATGATATATTTTTTATGGACACAAAAGAGACATTTTAAAAAACAACACACAAAACGCATTGGTTGTTCACCGGATGAAACGCATCACAAATTTACAATTTATCATACTATATATATATATATATATATATATATATATATATATATATATATATATATATATTGTGTGTGTGTGATACAGTAAAGTGTTTCTCACCCTTTCATATATATATATATATATATATATATATATATATATATATATATGTATATATATATTCTCGCTCCCTCTCCTTATATATATATATACGCTCACACACACACAAACATATATATATATATATACATACATATATATATATACATATATATATATATATATCCACATATACATAAGTGTGTGTATGTAGTACAGTAATGTGTTTCTCTTCCCTATAAATATATATATATACATATATATATGTGTGTGTGTGGGTGTGTGGTACAGAAATGTGTTTATCGTCTTTATATATATATATATATATATATATATATATATATATATATATATATATATATATATATATATTCTCGCTCCCTCTCTTTATATATATTCCATATATATATATATATATACATACACTCACATACACACACACACAAATTATATATATATATATGTGGGTGTATGTAGTACAGAAATGTGTTTCTCTTTCCTATATATATATATATATATATACGTGTGTGTGTGTGTGTGTGTGTAGTAGTAGTAGTAGTAGTAGTAGTGGGTGTTATAACTCACTGCCAGCGGTTATAATATTATGTCTCTACTGATTCCAGTGGAACACTTCTGACTCACTTTATGTTCTTTATTTAAGGCGTCTTGCCTAGTTCATTTATCTTACCGGGGGGGGGGGGTATTTAATGCGCAACATTCCCACTTTTGAGATTTTTTTTTCTTTTTCATTAGTAAATATTTTATTTCTTAGTATTCGCCGTTGTTTTTTTTTTCCGGCGAAACTTTGTATTTCTTTCATTTTGGACCAACCTCTAATTTTTCTCGTATGCTTCCTTTTTCTGGTAATCATACTTGTATGTTTAACAAATTCTTGGTGTTGTTACATCAAAAGTATCATACAGTATTCGTATAGATCCTTCCTTTCTTGTGGGTTTTTCTTCAGTAAACATTTTTCTTTAACTGATTCCAATTTCTTTTGTCTTCCCACTTTTTTCCTTTTACCATATATATTATTTTTCCAATTCATGACCATATTACGCCATCTTCCCACATTTTCTTTCCCATTTATTTAAAAAAAAAAACACTTTTGTGTCCTTATTCTTTTTTGACCTGGTAACAACTTGTCGAACACCGATTTAATTTTTCTTGCAAACATCAAATCTGTTGGCAACATGCCTGATGGTGTATTGGGATCCAGCGTTTTCCGGTATGCTGTCAAGAATTTTTGTAGTGCTTATTCGCTTACTTTTTCATTACTTTTGTTTTCAAAGCTTCCTTAAAAGTATCCACAAACTGTTCAGCTTGTCCGTTCGGCCTTTGGTTGGTACGGCGGGGTAGAGATATGTTCAATCGAAAACATTTTGCAAAATTCTTTAAATTCATGAGCAATGAATTGTGTACCATTATTCGAGTCTATGGCATCCCAAATGCCACATCTTGCAAACAGTTCATGTAAACATTTTACTGTAACTATGGAAGTTGATTTTTTACATTTACAAATTCCCGACCCCTCTTTATTCACCACACGATAATGGGATCCGTTTATTGGACCTGCGAATTCTATGTACAGTTTTGGCCACGGAATTTCTGTCTTTGGCCAAGGTTGTAATTTCGTGGTAAGCAATTTTGCTGCCAGGCTTTTACTAATTTTTTAATGGCTTGATCTATTTTGGTTCAGTATACATAGATTCTCATAAGAGATTTCATCCTTGAAATTCCAATGATTATCCACTATGAAATTCATTTAAAATCTACTTTTGTAATAAGACAGATATTTCTGTTCTTTGTGCAAACATCAGTACTCCGTCACATAGCGAATAACGTATTCAAGTCTGGATTGCGTTCTATAAATGGTCTATCTTTCTTACTTGCTTTTACTCGTTTTTTAATTTTGAAATAAACATGTCTTGTTCTGCTTTTACTTTTATTTCTTCCAGGTTAACTGGTAGTTCGCGTACTACATTGCATAATACATTTTAACGTTCTATTTCATTTTTTAATGCTGCAATAACAATGTCCTCAAACGGTTCAGTATATTTTGGTGTCAATCTTGATAAACGTTCAACATGTCCTAAACTTTTAGACAGTTGGTATTCCATCCTGAAATCATAATTTTATAAGTTGGTACCCCAGTTTTGTAATCTATTCGCTGTATGCGTAGGAATTCATTTTTCGAACCATAAATTGACAATAGAGGTCGGTGGTACGTCTGTAATCGAAATCTCTTTCCGTGTATAAATTTGTGAAATTTTTTCATGGCAAATATTGATAATGCTTCTTTTTTTAGATCAGGCTGTTTTTTTTCCTGCCAGTAGTAGAGACCACGAAGCATGTGCAACGACTTTCTTGTTAACGTCATCATATTTGTATAGAATTACTGTACCTGTACCATAGTGCCTAGCATCTGAAGCCAAGACGATTTCTGATTTTCGATCGTAGTGACCTGATGATAAGTCTGACGTTAGTATTCTCGTGATTTCTTCAGCCCAGTTCCTCTTTACTCCTTTTTTAATCAAATTGTTCAGTAGAGCTCTCAAATTCTACATTTTCGGTATATATATTTGATAATAATTTGCTAGTCCTAGAAATGCTTGTATCCTAGTAACGTTTGTTGGAGGAGGCATATTCTTAATTGCACTTGCTCTCGACGGATCTGGTTGATGACCATTTTTGTCAATGATTTGTCGTAGGTACTTGATTCTGAGTTTGAACCCATATTGTCATATTTTTTTCAAAAAATCTTTTCACATGCCCGAATTGTTGTTCTTTAGATACACTTTTAATCGATATATCATCACGATAAGCAACTTTGAAATCACAGTCTGCAAGCATAATATCAATAGCTTTTTAAAATGTAGCTGGAGCCACTTTTACCCCAAAAGGAAGTCGGTTGAACTTATACAATCCCTAGTGTGTATGTATAGTAATTAACTCTGAACATTCTTCTTCAAACTATACTTTCAAATACGCTTCAGAAAGATCCAGCTTCGAATATTTTTTTACCACCGTTTAAATTCGCAAAAACTTACACTAACTACAATTAAAAAATCACATAAGTGGAGACAAGTAAGAACAAGTGGCAAAAGTCTGTTTCACGCCTGAACACAATCTTTGGGCAATCTAGTCTAAAAATTGCGTTCAAGCATGAAACAGACAGTCGCCGCTCGGTGTTGATCTCAGTTTTCAATTTTACATTTACATAATAGCTACCCTGATACTGAACACTTTTACACATGAATATAGCATACCGTAAAGCATTATATATATATATAAATATATATATATATATATTATCATTCATATATATATATATATATATATATATATATATATATATATATATATATATATATATATATTTATTTCTTCATTTTAGGATATTACATCGAAAAAATGTCAAAATCGCTACAAAACTGCAGTCGTGTTTCGATGCGCATACAACGCATCTCATCAGGTGATTGTAAATTACTGGCGAGTGAGAGATTTAATCTGATTTAAAAGCAAAATACAGCATCTTTTTACGAAAAAGAAAAGAGTAGGGTGGTTATAAAGTTTGTGGGCTTTGCTTATATCAACCAATCAAATATGACCTACGTTTAATTTAAACTAAGGGAAGAATAAAAAATAAGAAATTGTTTTCCGTAAATGCGTCATGAACCGTAGATTTGAAATAAATATTAGGAACGTTGGAATTGTACTCTATCCGTTCTCATCTTACCTATATATATATATATATATATATATATATATATATATATATATATATATATATATATATATATATATTGTCATCCACAGACAAACTGTTTCGCAGCTCATCAGGGTGGCTAGACATCCGGTTGCCTCGAGCTAGGATTGAAACCCGACTGAATTGGCGTCAGTCGGGGGATTCTACCACTAAGCCGTTGGCGCACAGTAGGGTCGAAGGTGAATTTAAGCGTATTTAATTTTAGATAAACACACAGTGACTGAGAGAACTCGATTCGATTCACCGAAGAGTCATGCACTATTACATGCTGTAATAGTCACTGTTTACAAACTCACACTTTCTCCCAGAGAGCTCAACCGAAATAAATTTTTCAGGAGCATATATATTGTCTTTTCTTTTATATATAAGATTGCTCTATTTTAAAAGCTTTTTGATAAGCACATAAAACTGATTACTTACCAATTAAGAAACTGTTTGCTGCACTTTCGCTTTCATCTAACTACTGAAGTTAAGCAAAATCAAGTCTTGTCCTTATTTAAATTCTTATTTAAATAGATGCCAACTTAGAAACCTCAGTGACTGGAAGCATGTTGTGACCTTTTACAAATCAAAACAAAACTCCATATTGAAAATGATCTGTCACTCATTGGTTTTGTTTTTTGTTTTGTTTGCGCCAAACCTCGCCGTCATTGTCGTCTGATTCTTATCAATCCCTTTTCCATTCGTTCTATTATCGTTTTCTTTTCGTTTTATCTAGAAATCTATTTCACGATTTTCGATTCGATCAATTTTAGTTAATTCCCTCTGCTTTTTTTCTATGATTCATAATTTTAAGAAAATAAAACTTTATTCAAAACGATTAGTTTTAAGTGTACAATGATGGCAGTCCTACCGGCAACCACTTATATTTTTAAAAACTGGCGTATTTCAGAATTGGCGTAGTTCTCATCCCGAGCCGCTATCCATCACACCACAGAGAAATCAAGGCATACAACATCTGTGTTGTGGTAGGATCCACCTAATTTTCATAGTGAGTACCAACTATATAAATATGGTTGGTACCGGGAAGACAGAGAGGCGAATCAAGAGATTCAACTAGAGACTCTGCCCGACTGCGACTTAGTCAACACATTCTCCAGGAACGGTCTTCCCAGGAATATACAAAAGACTATATGTAAATATTGTGTACACTTTCTTGTTTCAATACATTTTGTTCTAAGTACATTTTGTGTTGCATTATTATTCCATGCATTAGTCAAGTTTCAACAATCTGGTATTCCTAAGAGATCACTCATCTAGGTATTGACCAGGATCGACGTTGTTTAACTCAAGTGATCGAACGGGAACGGGTGTTTCTACCTGATATTGTCGTAAACTATATTTATATATCTTGGGAGATTAAATGCCATCAATTTGACGCGAACTAGAGCCTAAAATCGACGTGGAATAGAGGAAGATAAAAAATAAATTTTCTTCGGGAATGCTCTGCCATTCCTCTCGAAAGTAAACCCAAAGCTCTTGTAAATTCTTTGGCTTTCTGTTCGTTACCCGAGTTTTTAACCCTCTCCAAATAAGTTTCATCGTGTTAGGGCTTTGCGGTGGCTAATTTTGTAACATTACACCACCCACACACCCAGTACAGTAACCTGAATATTGCCATATGTTTAAATGCACATTAACAGAAAATTACATCCACCGATACGCGTATATTTAAGATCAAATGCTCCTAATTTTAAATTCCTTTCATGGGAACACGAGTCTAAATCTTTTGATCACTATTCAGATTTTGCACAAACTACCCATTGGGGTAAGACTGGCTGATTACATTCAATAACTCGAAGACCAAGCTAATTAAATTCCATCATTGCTGACTGGACTCCTACCTCTACCGTTACAAGAGGCAGATCATAACAAAAATGGAGTCATCTTGTCATATTTGGACGGAAGATGCCCAGATATCACTCTCTAGCCTTGATAGTCCGAAAGTGTCTCCGAGCCAGCCTCTCTCCTACAGGCAGGATGTGGCTAGCCCCTCGCTACACCTACGAACTACATTCCCTGGTCCCGCCAAGTCAAACCTTCACGACAAGGACACGCTATGTCACTTACATCGTAGCAAACCACCCACATACCCTCTGTATTCTATCGGTAAGAAGTAAGTTCCACTCGAACTGCTTTTTTTCGCGAACTACTGCTTTGTGGAACCAACTCTTAAGTTTCCACGATTTTTACAATATTAACCTGTTCAAGGCTAGGGTTGTTAACCGTTATTTTCCATTCCTATCCACATAAACCCTCTCCTCGCGTAACCCTCTATCACAAGTTGCCCTCGGGCTTTGTAAAGCGTGAAGCTTACTGTAAAAAAAGGTAATTCCGTTCCAGTCATGCCATCTTCAACCTCAAAGCCTAAGGTTTTCTTCTTCAACCATGAAGCTTTACATGAAAGTACCATTATATTGCTACACTTCGAAATACGACACCGTAAAGCGTCATTCGAAATATTTCGCATCATCCAGTTACAAATTTTCAATTATTTGTTATGCATTAATTCTTAATTAAATGAAAACATTTTTTCGACAAACATGCAAAGGAGACACGTTGAAAAACGATCTGTTTTCGCCAAAGAATTTAGACGGAAGATTTGTCGTAAATGGCAATCTTTTTTCAGGAAGCACTTGAACTTTTTGAGTCACGTTGGGAAACTCGCAAAAAGTCGAGTCTTCATCTTGTATTTAGTTTTTTTTGTTTTTTTTTCACTGAAGATTGCATGCAGTCTAATCTGTTGTTATTAAGCTGAATAAAATTTGATAAAATTAATTACTGCTGAGTTTCTAGTTTCATTTAATATTTGTTGGACAAACACTGCATCAACTGAAATAACACATCTATCTATCTATCTATCTATCTATCTATCTATCTATATATATATATATATATATGAGAAAATAGTATGACAAATTGGAAAAATGGTTTTGTGAACAACTAATTCGTTTTGAGTGTTGTTTTTATAATAAAAATATAATAAATAAGGTGTATTTCGACAGCAAAAAATTCTCTCAAATATGTTTCGTTAAATAATATGGACAAGTGCAGTCTTTCAATTTTTTAATTAAATATTTCAAATTTCTGAATAAGTGGTTTTGTGTTCTCGCTAAATTGACAAAAAAATCATATTAACTTTTATTTTGTATTATTTTATTTTTCCCCGTGTACTTTCGAATGTTACTAGACTAATTTTCAAGGATTCTTCTGT
>OZ038497.1:83202042-83224542 GCA_964036315.1 Acanthosepion esculentum | reverse complement strand
TTTTTTTTTATTATTAGGAACTCATGATAGCAGTGTCGACGAGAAAATACAACCACGTTGGTTTAATTTTTTTCTTTGGTGCGTATAAAAAAGAAAAAAAGAAAGATGGAGAAAAACAGGTATACTTTAAATATGGAGGAATTATTAGCCCAAGTGGTAAAAATGCAACAGCAACGAGAGCAGTAGTTGGAACTCTAGAAATAAGAACAAAATTTAATCTAAATAATACGGAAGAAAACGGAAGATTCCACAAGTTCTTTCACTCCCGAAGTGGTGACAAATGCCGTATGTGAATTCACATACAATTCAGATGATGGAATTACCTTTTCTGCTTATTTTAGACGGTAAGAGCAAATTTTTAGAGAAGAATGCAAAGCTTGGGAAGACGAGAGAAAAACGAGATTTTTGTTAGCACCGGTAGAACACGTAATTTTGTACCACCGAAAAAAAAGTACAGGAGAAATTTGCTTTGAAGAAACAATGATTAACATTTTTAACGAGAAAAGCTCGTTATTCAATCCTCTGTGTATGAATCTGACAAAAAAGAAGACAAAGATTTTGTCACATAAGCTGGAATCGTTAACAAAGAGTGTGAAAGATTCAAATTAAACGAACTGACTCCGGATATGTTTAAAGGGTTAATTTTCGTTCAAGGGTTAATGGGGAAAAATAGACGCAGAAATACGTGCAAGAATTCGAACGAAACTTGAAGAGAATCAAAAACTAACAGTAACAGAAACATCGGACAAATGTTAGAGAATCCTAAATCAGATACGCGATACGGAGGAAATTGAAGAAGAAGAATGTGCATACGTACAAGTTAAAGAGAAAATGTGGGAAAAGAAAAATTACTCTATGTTTCAGATGTGGAAGGTTTACTGATGAAAGGCCCGCAGGAAAGGAAGAACCTACGCATATACTGTATGATATTTTTGGCGTACCAAAACCCCCAAAATTACGTTGAACATACAAGTATGATTACCAGAAAAAGGAAACATACGGATAAAATATAGACGTTGGCCCAAAACGAAAGAAATACAAGTTCAGTACGTTGGTGAACTCGACAGCAAGATTTTGAATACTGTGAGAAATAAAGTGAAGTACTTACTGGTGGAAAAAAAGTGTATTAAATAAGACGCACCCAGTAACACAAATGAAGACGCCTTAAGTAAAGAACATAAAGTGAGTCAGTATAAGTTCGTCGGTTGACCATTGGTTCGAGTGTCACATCTCGTCTCAGTTCGTCGGAGTCAGGCTTTCTGTTTTCGGGTAGATGTTGACTCAGTCGGGGCTCTGTCTAAGGACGGATACTCGGCCGAGAAGAATAGACAATGCAAAGTGCACGATTTGGTTACCCACTCTAAACATGGCCTTGTGTCACATCTTGGCTCAGTGGGGAGAGTTGGCAAACACCAGTCCGTCGGAGTCAGGCAGTCTGCTGTCTGGCTCGCTATTGTCAAGTTCTCTGTCTTCGAGCAGAGTAAGTGCCCGATCCCCCGATTGCGGGGGCTGGGTATAGTTTGACATTTGGCCCGAGCGTACGCGCTTGGGTTACCTACACTAAACTCGACCTTGATTTTTTAGTGGAGACTGGGTATATATCAGTTTATTGGAGTTAGGTAGTTTGCTGTCTGGCTCGCGATTTTCAAGCTCTCTATCTTCGGACAGAGTCTGACTCAGTCGGGGTTTTGTCTATGGACGGACACTCGTCTGAGGAAAACAGACAATGCAAATTGCTGGATACCTCGGTTACGCGGGCTGGATAAATTTTGCCCTTTGGCCTGAGTTTACGCCCTCGGGTTCCTCGACTTTTGTCACATCTCGTCTCAGTGGAGTGACCAGTCCGTTGGAGTCAGTCAAGGAGAAAAGATTGATGACGTCACGGCGAGTACCTTAAGCGAGACATAATATTATAACCGTTAGGAGTGAGTTGTATCACTATTTCAATCTGTTACTTAAATAATCTATCTATCTATCTCTCTATCTATCTATCTATCTATCTATCTATCTAATTCCCGTCCACCTATCTATCTATCTATCTATCTATCTATCTATCTATCTATCTATCTATCTAATTCCCGTCCACCTATCTATCTATCTATCTATCTATCTATCTATCTATCTTATTCCCGTCCATCTGTCTATCTATCTATCTATCTATCTATCTATCTATCTATCTATCTATCTATCTATCTATCTATCTATCTAATTCCCGTCCACCTATCTATCTCTCTAATTCCCATCCATCTATCTGATTCCCATCCATCTATCTATCTATCTAATTCCCATCCATCTATCTATCTATCTAATTCCCATCTATCTATCTATCTATCTATCTATCTATCTATCTATCTATCTATCTGGGCGTGTATGTTCAAGTAGCCGTTTTTCATTGATACATGTTTCGTTAAACATGACAAGGATTTTTAATTTTATTTTTACATTATTTGACTAATTTGACTATCTGATAATTTGACTGATTCCGAAAATGACCTTAATTTTTCATGGTTAACTACCATTTTTGCTGTACTGAAATTGCTCATTTTTCGGAAAAAAGATCAATTTACGCTCTTGTCTGATCTCAAAATTTAGTTAATACAACCCATCAATTTTCAGGTAAGCCGAGCAATTTATGTCCGCCACCTGAAATAAAGTATTTTTATAAAAAAATTGTTTTTGAGTCAAAGATCTTTAAATAGATATGCCGAAGTTTTTCAATTTATCGCCAAAATTCAAATTAACTGATAAACTTTATCAATAATACACTTGATAATTAAGATGACATAAAAAAATGAAACCCTAAAATCTTCTGTTTGATATTCATAAATTTATCCCATCACTTTTATTCCTTCACTACAGAAGGAAACCAAGCACATTGGGAGCATTTTGTTTTCACAGTTGGAAAGAAACTCCAGCTAAAGACATCCCATTTAAATGTACTTATTCCATTGTACATGATACTGCTGGAGTATCAAAAGGGACTTTCAATAACATTGAACATGACAATCAAGAAAGAGAAAATTTGTACCAAAGTTCTTATGTTCATGAAGGTTTTATTTCTGCTGTTAGTTTATTAAATGATTTGATGAAAAAACTTGTTGGTCTTGGTATGTTCAGATTTCCGCACCTCAAGGCGATGTAATGGTTAGCAAACTTGTCGCGCTAGAACAATTACGACTTTGTAGTGAGTTCGATCCTCACAGGGTGCCCCTTACTTTCGGCCTTGTGACTCATCTAAGCTACGTTTGGAAAACCACTATATTTGTTCACATTATTACAACATGGTCGAGAGCCAATAACATTTCAATCCCGACTGTATGTTTGCGTGAGTGCGTTTGGTTTGGTTTGGTTTATTTTGTTTACGGCTTAACAATGGGTTATTTAATGCCGACAACATTTTTAGGATAGTCTCGTATGAATAGAATATGTATTCTTTGCTTTAGATTGGTTTGGTTTATTTTGTTTTACGGCATATCAACCTCAATGGGTTATTTAATGCCGACAACATTTTTAGGATAGTCTCGTATGAATAGAATATGTATTCTTTGGTTTAGATTGGTTTATTTTGTTTTACGGCATATCAACCTCAATGGGTTATTTAATGCCGACAACATTTTTAGGGAAGATTCGTATGAGTAGAATATGTATTCTTTGGTTTAGATTGGTTTGGTTTATTTTGTTTTACGGCATATCAACCTCAATGGGTTATTTAATGCCGACAACATTTTTAGGATAGTCTCGTATGAATAGAATATGTATTCTTTGCTTTAGATTGGTTTGGTTTATTTTGTTATACGGCATATCAACCTCAATGGGTTATTTAATGCCGACAACATTTTTAAGATAGTCTCGTATGAATAGAATATGTATTCTTTGGTTTAGATTGGTTTGATTTATTTTGTTTTACGGCATATCAACCTCAATGGGTTATTTAATGCCGACAACATTTTTAGGATAGATTCGTATGAGTAGAATATGTATTCTTTGGTTTAGATTGGTTTGGTTTATTTTGTTTTACGGCATATCAACCTCAATGGGTTATTTAATGCCGACAACATTTTTAGGATAGATTCGTATGAGTAGAATATGTATTCTTTGGTTTAGATTGATTTGGTTTATTTTGTTTTACGGCATATCAACCTCAATGGGTTATTTAATGCCGACAACATTTTTAGGATAGATTCGTATGAGTAGAATATGTATTCTTTGGTTTAGATTGATTTGGTTTATTTTGTTTTACGGCATATCAACCTCAATGGGTTATTTAATGCCGACAATATTTTTAGGATAGATTCGTATGAGTAGAATATGTATTCTTTGGTTTAGATTGATTTGGTTTATTTTGTTTTACGGCATATCAACCTCAATGGGTTATTTAATGCCGACAACATTTTTAGGATAGATTCGTATGAGTAGAATATGTATTCTTTGGTTTAGATTGATTTAGTTCATTTTGTTTTACGGCATATCAACCTCAATGGGTTATTTAATGCCGACAACATTTTTAGGATAGATTCGTATGAGTAGAATATGTATTCTTTGGTTTAGATTGATTTGGTTTATTTTGTTTTACGGCATATCAACCTCAATGGGTTATTTAATGCCGACAACATTTTTAGGATAGATGCGTATGAGTAGAATATGTATTCTTTGGTTTAGATTGATTTGGTTTATTTTGTTTTACGGCATATCAACCTCAATGGGTTATTTAATGCCGACAACATTTTTAGGATAGTCTCGTATGAATAGAATATGTATTCTTTGCTTTAGATTGGTTTGGTTTATTTTGTTTTACGGCATATCAACCTCAATGGGTTATTTAATGCCGACAACATTTTTAGGATAGTCTCGTATGAATAGAATATGTATTCTTTGGTTTAGATTGGTTTGGTTTATTTTGTTTTACGGTATATCAACCTCAATGGGTTATTTAATGCCGACAACATTTTTAGGATAGTCTCGTATGAATAGAATATGTATTCTTTGGTTTAGATTGGTTTGGTTTATTTTGTTTTACGGCATATCAACCTCAATGGGTTATTTAATGCCGACAACATTTTTAGGATAGTCTCGTATGAATAGAATATGTATTCTTTGGTTTAGATTGGTTTGGTTTATTTTGTTTTACGGCATATCAACCTCAATGGGTTATTTAATGCCGACAACATTTTTAGGATAGATTCGTATGAGTAGAATATGTATTCTTTGGTTTAGATTGATTTGGTTTATTTTGTTTTACGGCATATCAACCTCAATGGGTTATTTAATGCCGACAACATTTTTAGGATAGATTCGTATGAGTAGAATATGTATTCTTTGGTTTAGATTGGTTTGGTTTATTTTGTTTTACGGCATATCAACCTTAATGGGTTATTTAATGCCGACAACATTTTTAGGATAGATTCGTATGAGTAGAATATGTATTCTTTGGTTTAGATTGATTTGGTTTATGTTGTTTTACGGCATATCAACCTCAATGGGTTATTTAATGCCGACAACATTTTTAGGATAGATTCGTATGAGTAGAATATGTATTCTTTGGTTTAGATTGATTTGGTTTATTTTGTTTTACGGCATATCAACCTCAATGGGTTATTTAATGCCGACAACATTTTTAGGATAGATTCGTATGAGTAGAATATGTATTCTTTGGTTTAGATTGATTTAGTTTATTTTGTTTTACGGCATATCAACCTCAATGGGTTATTTAATGCCGACAACATTTTTAGGATTATTTCGTATGAATAGAATATGTATTCTTTGGTTGATTTTCGTTTGGTTTATTTTGTTTTACGGCATATCGACCTCAGTGGGTTATTTAATGGGGACAACATTTTTAGGATAGATTCGTATGAATAGAATATGTATTCTTTGGTTTAGATTGGTTTGGTTTATTTTGTTTTACGGCATATCAACCTCAATGGGTTATTTAATGCCGACAACAGTTTTAGGATAGATTCGTATGAGTAGAATATGTATTCTTTGGTTTAGATTGATTTGGTTTATTTTGTTTTACGGCATATCAACCTCAATGGGTTATTTAATGCCGACAACATTTTTAGGATAGATTCGTATGAGTAGAATATGTATTCTTTGGTTTAGATTGATTTGGTTTATTTTGTTTTACGGCATATCAACCTCAATGGGTTATTTAATGCCGACAATATTTTTAGGATAGATTCGTATGAGTAGAATATGTATTCTTTGGTTTAGATTGATTTGGTTTATTTTGTTTTACGGCATATCAACCTCAATGGGTTATTTAATGCCGACAACATTTTTAGGATAGATTCGTATGAGTAGAATATGTATTCTTTGGTTTAGATTGATTTAGTTCATTTTGTTTTACGGCATATCAACCTCAATGGGTTATTTAATGCCGACAACATATTTAGGATAGATTCGTATGAGTAGAATATGTATTCTTTGGTTTAGATTGATTTGGTTTATTTTGTTTTACGGCATATCAACCTCAATGGGTTATTTAATGCCGACAACATTTTTAGGATAGATGCGTATGAGTAGAATATGTATTCTTTGGTTTAGATTGATTTGGTTTATTTTGTTTTACGGCATATCAACCTCAATGGGTTATTTAATGCCGACAACATTTTTAGGATTATTTCGTATGAATAGAATATGTATTGTTTGGTTGATTTTCGTTTGGTTTATTTTGTTTTACGGCATATCAACCTCAGTGGGTTATTTAATGGGGACAACATTTTTAGGATAGATTCGTATGAATAGAATATGTATTCTTTGGTTTAGATTGGTTTGGTTTATTTTGTTTTACGGCATATCAACCTCAATGGGTTATTTAATGCCGACAACATTTTTAGGATAGATTCGTATGAGTAGAATATGTATTCTTTGGTTTAGATTGATTTGGTTTATTTTGTTTTACGGCATATCAACCTCAATGGGTTATTTAATGCCGACAACATTTTTAGGATAGTCTCGTATGAATAGAATATGTATTCTTTGCTTTAGATTGGTTTGGTTTATTTTGTTTTACGGCATATCAACCTCAATGGGTTATTTAATGCCGACAACATTTTTAGGATAGTCTCGTATGAATAGAATATGTATTCTTTGGTTTAGATTGGTTTGGTTTATTTTGTTTTACGGTATATCAACCTCAATGGGTTATTTAATGCCGACAACATTTTTAGGATAGTCTCGTATGAATAGAATATGTATTCTTTGGTTTAGATTGGTTTGGTTTATTTTGTTTTACGGCATATCAACCTCAATGGGTTATTTAATGCCGACAACATTTTTAGGATAGTCTCGTATGAATAGAATATGTATTCTTTGGTTTAGATTGGTTTGGTTTATTTTGTTTTACGGCATATCAACCTCAATGGGTTATTTAATGCCGACAACATTTTTAGGATAGATTCGTATGAGTAGAATATGTATTCTTTGGTTTAGATTGATTTGGTTTATTTTGTTTTACGGCATATCAACCTCAATGGGTTATTTAATGCCGACAACATTTTTAGGATAGATTCGTATGAGTAGAATAAGTATTCTTTGGTTTAGATTGGTTTGGTTTATTTTGTTTTACGGCATATCAACCTTAATGGGTTATTTAATGCCGACAACATTTTTAGGATAGATTCGTATGAGTAGAATATGTATTCTTTGGTTTAGATTGATTTGGTTTATTTTGTTTTACGGCATATCAACCTCAATGGGTTATTTAATGCCGACAACATTTTTAGGATAGATTCGTATGAGTAGAATATGTATTCTTTGGTTTAGATTGATTTGGTTTATTTTGTTTTACGGCATATCAACCTCAATGGGTTATTTAATGCCGACAACATTTTTAGGATAGATTCGTATGAGTAGAATATGTATTCTTTGGTTTAGATTGATTTAGTTTATTTTGTTTTACGGCATATCAACCTCAATGGGTTATTTAATGCCGACAACATTTTTAGGATAGATTCGTATGAGTAGAATATGTATTCTTTGGTTTAGATTGATTTGGTTTATTTTGTTTTACGGCATATCAACCTCAATGGGTTATTTAATGCCGACAACATTTTTAGGATAGATTCGTATGAGTAGAATATGTATTCTTTGGTTTAGATTGATTTGGTTTATTTTGTTTTACGGCATATCAACCTCAATGGGTTATTTAATGCCGACAACATTTTTAGGATTATTTCGTATGAATAGAATATGTATTCTTTGGTTGATTTTCGTTTGGTTTATTTTGTTTTACGGCATATCGACCTCAGTGGGTTATTTAATGGGGACAACATTTTTAGGATAGATTCGTATGAATAGAATATGTATTCTTTGGTTTAGATTGGTTTGGTTTATTTTGTTTTACGGCATATCAACCTCAATGGGTTATTTAATGCCGACAACAGTTTTAGGATAGATTCGTATGAGTAGAATATGTATTCTTTGGTTTAGATTGATTTGGTTTATTTTGTTTTACGGCATATCAACCTCAATGGGTTATTTAATGCCGACAACATTTTTAGGATAGTCTCGTATGAATAGAATATGTATTCTTTGCTTTAGATTGGTTTGGTTTATTTTGTTTTACGGCATATCAACCTCAATGGGTTATTTAATGCCGACAACATTTTTAGGATAGTCTCGTATGAATAGAATATGTATTCTTTGGTTTAGATTGGCTTGGTTTATTTTGTTTTACGGTATATCAACCTCAATGGGTTATTTAATGCCGACAACATTTTTAGGATAGATTCGTATGAGTAGAATATGTATTCTTTGGTTTAGATTGATTTGGTTTATTTTGTTTTACGGCATATCAACCTCAATGGGTTATTTAATGCCGACAACATTTTTAGGATTATTTCGTATGAATAGAATATGTATTCTTTGGTTGATTTTCGTTTGGTTTATTTTGTTTTACGGCATATCAACCTCAGTGGGTTATTTAATGGGGACAACATTTTTAGGATAGATTCGTATGAATAGAATATGTATTCTTTGGTTTAGATTGGTTTGGTTTATTTTGTTTTACGGCATATCAACCTCAATGGGTTATTTAATGCCGACAACATTTTTAGGATAGATTCGTATGAGTAGAATATGTATTCTTTGGTTTAGATTGATTTGGTTTATTTTGTTTTACGGCATATCAACCTCAATGGGTTATTTAATGCCGACAACATTTTTAGGATTATTTCGTATGAATAGAATATGTATTCTTTGGTTGATTTTGGTTTGGTTTATTTTGTTTTACGGCATATCAACCTCAATGGGTTATTTAATGCCGACAACATTTTTAGGATTATTTCGTATGAATAGAATAGGTATTCTTTGGTTGATTTTCGTTTGGTTTATTTTGTTTTACGGCATATCAAACTCAGTGGGTTATTTAATGCCGACAACATTTTTAGGATTATTTCGTATGAATAGAATATGTATTCTTTGGTTGATTTTCGTTTGGTTTATTTTGTTTTACGGCATATCAACCTCAGTGGGTTATTTAATGGGGACAACATTTTTAGGATAGATTCGTATGAATAGAATATGTATTCTTTGGTTTAGATTGGTTTGGTTTATTTTGTTTTACGGCATATCAACCTCAATGGGTTATTTAATGCCGACAACATTTTTAGGATAGATTCGTATGAGTAGAATATGTATTCTTTGGTTTAGATTGATTTGGTTTATTTTGTTTTACGGCATATCAACCTCAATGGGTTATTTAATGCCGACAACATTTTTAGGATAGTCTCGTATGAATAGAATATGTATTCTTTGCTTTAGATTGGTTTGGTTTATTTTGTTTTACGGCATATCAACCTCAATGGGTTATTTAATGCCGACAACATTTTTAGGATAGTCTCGTATGAATAGAATATGTATTCTTTGGTTTAGATTGGTTTGGTTTATTTTGTTTTACGGTATATCAACCTCAATGGGTTATTTAATGCCGACAACATTTTTAGGATAGTCTCGTATGAATAGAATATGTATTCTTTGGTTTAGATTGGTTTGGTTTATTTTGTTTTACGGCATATCAACCTCAATGGGTTATTTAATGCCGACAACATTTTTAGGATAGTCTCGTATGAATAGAATATGTATTCTTTGGTTTAGATTGGTTTGGTTTATTTTGTTTTACGGCATATCAACCTCAATGGGTTATTTAATGCCGACAACATTTTTAGGATAGATTCGTATGAGTAGAATATGTATTCTTTGGTTTAGATTGATTTGGTTTATTTTGTTTTACGGCATATCAACCTCAATGGGTTATTTAATGCCGACAACATTTTTAGGATAGATTCGTATGAGTAGAATATGTATTCTTTGGTTTAGATTGGTTTGGTTTATTTTGTTTTACGGCATATCAACCTTAATGGGTTATTTAATGCCGACAACATTTTTAGGATAGATTCGTATGAGTAGAATATGTATTCTTTGGTTTAGATTGATTTGGTTTATTTTGTTTTACGGCATATCAACCTCAATGGGTTATTTAATGCCGACAACATTTTTAGGATAGATTCGTATGAGTAGAATATGTATTCTTTGGTTTAGATTGATTTGGTTTATTTTGTTTTACGGCATATCAACCTCAATGGGTTATTTAATGCCGACAACATTTTTAGGATAGATTCGTATGAGTAGAATATGTATTCTTTGGTTTAGATTGATTTAGTTTATTTTGTTTTACGGCATATCAACCTCAATGGGTTATTTAATGCCAACAACATTTTTAGGATTATTTCGTATGAATAGAATATGTATTCTTTGGTTGATTTTCGTTTGGTTTATTTTGTTTTACGGCATATCGACCTCAGTGGGTTATTTAATGGGGACAACATTTTTAGGATAGATTCGTATGAATAGAATATGTATTCTTTGGTTTAGATTGGTTTGGTTTATTTTGTTTTACGGCATATCAACCTCAATGGGTTATTTAATGCCGACAACAGTTTTAGGATAGATTCGTATGAGTAGAATATGTATTCTTTGGTTTAGATTGATTTGGTTTATTTTGTTTTACGGCATATCAACCTCAATGGGTTATTTAATGCCGACAACATTTTTAGGATAGTTTCGTATGAGTAGAATATGTATTCTTTGGTTTAGATTGATTTGGTTTATTTTGTTTTACGGCATATCAACCTCAATGGGTTATTTAATGCCGACAATATTTTTAGGATAGATTCGTATGAGTAGAATATGTATTCTTTGGTTTAGATTGATTTGGTTTATTTTGTTTTACGGCATATCAACCTCAATGGGTTATTTAATGCCGACAACATTTTTAGGATAGATTCGTATGAGTAGAATATGTATTCTTTGGTTTAGATTGATTTAGTTCATTTTGTTTTACGGCATATCAACCTCAATGGGTTATTTAATGCCGACAACAATTTTAGGATAGATTCGTATGAGTAGAATATGTATTCTTTGGTTTAGATTGATTTGGTTTATTTTGTTTTACGGCATATCAACCTCAATGGGTTATTTAATGCCGACAACATTTTTAGGATAGATGCGTATGAGTAGAATATGTATTCTTTGGTTTAGATTGATTTGGTTTATTTTGTTTTACGGCATATCAACCTCAATGGGTTATTTAATGCCGACAACATTTTTAGGATTATTTCGTATGAATAGAATATGTATTCTTTGGTTGATTTTCGTTTGGTTTATTTTGTTTTACGGCATATCAACCTCAGTGGGTTATTTAATGGGGACAACATTTTTAGGATAGATTCGTATGAATAGAATATGTATTCTTTGGTTTAGATTGGTTTGGTTTATTTTGTTTTACGGCATATCAACCTCAATGGGTTATTTAATGCCGACAACATTTTTAGGATAGATTCGTATGAGTAGAATATGTATTCTTTGGTTTAGATTGATTTGGTTTATTTTGTTTTACGGCATATCAACATCAATGGGTTATTTAATGCCGACAACATTTTTAGGATAGTCTCGTATGAATAGAATATGTATTCTTTGCTTTAGATTGGTTTGGTTTATTTTGTTTTACGGCATATCAACCTCAATGGGTTATTTAATGCCGACAACATTTTTAGGATATTCTCGTATGAATAGAATATGTATTCTTTGGGTTAGATTGGTTTGGTTTATTTTGTTTTACGGTATATCAACCTCAATGGGTTATTTAATGCCGACAACATTTTTAGGATAGTCTCGTATGAATAGAATATGTATTCTTTGGTTTAGATTGGTTTGGTTTATTTTGTTTTACGGCATATCTACCTCAATGGGTTATTTAATGCCGACAACATTTTTAGGATAGTCTCGTATGAATAGAATATGTATTCTTTGGTTTAGATTGGTTTGGTTTATTTTGTTTTACGGCATATCAACCTCAATGGGTTATTTAATGCCGACAACATTTTTAGGATAGATTCGTATGAGTAGAATATGTATTCTTTGGTTTAGATTGATTTGGTTTATTTTGTTTTACGGCATATCAACCTCAATGGGTTATTTAATGCCGACAACATTTTTAGGATAGATTCGTATGAGTAGAATATGTATTCTTTGGTTTAGATTGATTTGGTTTATTTTGTTTTACGGCATATCAACCTTAATGGGTTATTTAATGCCGACAACATTTTTAGGATAGATTCGTATGAGTAGAATATGTATTCTTTGGTTTAGATTGATTTGGTTTATTTTGTTTTACGGCATATCAACCTCAATGGGTTATTTAATGCCGACAACATTTTTAGGATAGATTCGTATGAGTAGAATATGTATTCTTTGGTTTAGATTGATTTGGTTTATTTTGTTTTACGGCATATCAACCTCAATGGGTTATTTAATGCCGACAACATTTTTAGGATAGATTCGTATGAGTAGAATATGTATTCTTTGGTTTAGATTGATTTGGTTTATTTTGTTTTACGGCATATCAACCTCAATGGGTTATTTAATGCCGACAACATTTTTAGGATTATTTCGTATGAATAGAATATGTATTCTTTGGTTGATTTTCGTTTGGTTTATTTTGTTTTACGGCATATCGACCTCAGTGGGTTATTTAATGGGGACAACATTTTTAGGATAGATTCGTATGAATAGAATATGTATTCTTTGGTTTAGATTGGTTTGGTTTATTTTGTTTTACGGCATATCAACCTCAATGGGTTATTTAATGCCGACAACAGTTTTAGGATAGATTCGTATGAGTAGAATATGTATTCTTTGGTTTAGATTGATTTGGTTTATTTTGTTTTACGGCATATCAACCTCAATGGGTTATTTAATGCCGACAACATTTTTAGGATAGTCTCGTATGAATAGAATATGTATTCTTTGCTTTAGATTGGTTTGGTTTATTTTGTTTTACGGCATATCAACCTCAATTGGTTATTTAATGCCGACAACATTTTTAGGATAGTCTCGTATGAATAGAATATGTATTCTTTGGTTTAGATTGGTTTGGTTTATTTTGTTTTACGGTATATCAACCTCAATGGGTTATTTAATGCCGACAACATTTTTAGGATAGATTCGTATGAGTAGAATATGTATTCTTTGGTTTAGATTGATTTGGTTTATTTTGTTTTACGGCATATCAACCTCAATGGGTTATTTAATGCCGACAACATTTTTAGGATTATTTCGTATGAATAGAATATGTATTCTTTGGTTGATTTTCGTTTGGTTTATTTTGTTTTACGGCATATCAACCTCAGTGGGTTATTTAATGGGGACAACATTTTTAGGATAGATTCGTATGAATAGAATATGTATTCTTTGGTTTAGATTGGTTTGGTTTATTTTGTTTTACGGCATATCAACCTCAATGGGTTATTTAATGCCGACAACATTTTTAGGATAGATTCGTATGAGTAGAATATGTATTCTTTGGTTTAGATTGATTTGGTTTATTTTGTTTTACGGCATATCAACCTCAATGGGTTATTTAATGCCGACAACATTTTTAGGATTATTTCGTATGAATAGAATATGTATTCTTTGGTTGATTTTGGTTTGGTTTATTTTGTTTTACGGCATATCAACCTCAATGGGTTATTTAATGCCGACAACATTTTTAGGATTATTTCGTATGAATAGAATAGGTATTCTTTGGTTGATTTTCGTTTGGTTTATTTTGTTTTACGGCATATCAACCTCAGTGGGTTATTTAATGCCGACAACATTTTTAGGATTATTTCGTATGAATAGAATATGTATTCTTTGGTTGATTTTCGTTTGGTTTATTTTGTTTTACGGCATATCAACCTCAGTGGGTTATTTAATGGGGACAACATTTTTAGGATAGATTCGTATGAATAGAATATGTATTCTTTGGTTTAGATTGGTTTGGTTTATTTTGTTTTACGGCATATCAACCTCAATGGGTTATTTAATGCCGACAACATTTTTAGGATAGATTCGTATGAGTAGAATATGTATTCTTTGGTTTAGATTGATTTGGTTTATTTTGTTTTACGGCATATCAACCTCAATGGGTTATTTAATGCCGACAACATTTTTAGGATAGTCTCGTATGAATAGAATATGTATTCTTTGCTTTAGATTGGTTTGGTTTATTTTGTTTTACGGCATATCAACCTCAATGGGTTATTTAATGCCGACAACATTTTTAGGATAGTCTCGTATGAATAGAATATGTATTCTTTGGTTTAGATTGGTTTGGTTTATTTTGTTTTACGGTATATCAACCTCAATGGGTTATTTAATGCCGACAACATTTTTAGGATAGTCTCGTATGAATAGAATATGTATTCTTTGGTTTAGATTGGTTTGGTTTATTTTGTTTTACGGCATATCAACCTCAATGGGTTATTTAATGCCGACAACATTTTTAGGATAGTCTCGTATGAATAGAATATGTATTCTTTGGTTTAGATTGGTTTGGTTTATTTTGTTTTACGGCATATCAACCTCAATGGGTTATTTAATGCCGACAACATTTTTAGGATAGATTCGTATGAGTAGAATATGTATTCTTTGGTTTAGATTGATTTGGTTTATTTTGTTTTACGGCATATCAACCTCAATGGGTTATTTAATGCCGACAACATTTATAGGATAGATTCGTATGAGTAGAATATGTATTCTTTGGTTTAGATTGGTTTGGTTTATTTTGTTTTACGGCATATCAACCTTAATGGGGTATTTAATGCCGACAACATTTTTAGGATAGATTCGTATGAGTAGAATATGTATTCTTTGGTTTAGATTGATTTGGTTTATTTTGTTTTACGGCATATCAACCTCAATGGGTTATTTAATGCCGACAACATTTTTAGGATAGATTCGTATGAGTAGAATATGTATTCTTTGGTTTAGATTGATTTGGTTTATTTTGTTTTACGGCATATCAACCTCAATGGGTTATTTAATGCCGACAACATTTTTAGGATAGATTCGTATGAGTAGAATATGTATTCTTTGGTTTAGATTGATTTAGTTTATTTTGTTTTACGGCATATCAACCTCAATGGGTTATTTAATGCCGACAACATTTTTAGGATAGATTCGTATGAATAGAATATGTATTCTTTGGTTTAGATTGATTTGGTTTATTTTGTTTTACGGCATATCAACCTCAATGGGTTATTTAATGCCGACAACATTTTTAGGATAGATTCGTATGAGTAGAATATGTATTCTTTGGTTTAGATTGATTTGGTTTATTTTGTTTTACGGCATATCAACCTCAATGGGTTATTTAATGCCGACAACATTTTTAGGATAGATTCGTATGAGTAGAATATGTATTCTTTGGTTTAGATTGATTTGGTTTATTTTGTTTTACGGCATATCAACCTCAATGGGTTATTTAATGCCGACAACATTTTTAGGATAGTCTCGTATGAATAGAATATGTATTCTTTGCTTTAGATTGGTTTGGTTTATTTTGTTTTACGGCATATCAACCTCAATGGGTTATTTAATGCCGACAACATTTTTAGGATAGTCTCGTATGAATAGAATATGTATTCTTTGGTTTAGATTGGTTTGGTTTATTTTGTTTTACGGTATATCAACCTCAATGGGTTATTTAATGCCGACAACATTTTTAGGATAGTCTCGTATGAATAGAATATGTATTCTTTGGTTTAGATTGGTTTGGTTTATTTTGTTTTACGGCATATCAACCTCAATGGGTTATTTAATGCCGACAACATTTTTAGGATAGTCTCGTATGAATAGAATATGTATTCTTTGGTTTAGATTGGTTTGGTTTTTTTTGTTTTACGGCATATCAACCTCAATGGGTTATTTAATGCCGACAACATTTTTAGGATAGATTCGTATGAGTAGAATATGTATTCTTTGGTTTAGATTGATTTGGTTTATTTTGTTTTACGGCATATCAACCTCAATGGGTTATTTAATGCCGACAACATTTATAGGATAGATTCGTATGAGTAGAATATGTATTCTTTGGTTTAGATTGGTTTGGTTTATTTTGTTTTACGGCATATCAACCTTAATGGGTTATTTAATGCCGACAACATTTTTAGGATAGATTCGTATGAGTAGAATATGTATTCTTTGGTTTAGATTGATTTGGTTTATTTTGTTTTACGGCATATCAACCTCAATGGGTTATTTAATGCCGACAACATTTTTAGGATAGATTCGTATGAGTAGAATATGTATTCTTTGGTTTAGATTGATTTGGTTTATTTTGTTTTACGGCATATCAACCTCAATGGGTTATTTAATGCCGACAACATTTTTAGGATAGATTCGTATGAGTAGAATATGTATTCTTTGGTTTAGATTGATTTAGTTTATTTTGTTTTACGGCATATCAACCTCAATGGGTTATTTAATGCCGACAACATTTTTAGGATAGATTCGTATGAATAGAATATGTATTCTTTGGTTTAGATTGATTTGGTTTATTTTGTTTTACGGCATATCAACCTCAATGGGTTATTTAATGCCGACAACATTTTTAGGATAGATTCGTATGAGTAGAATATGTATTCTTTGGTTTAGATTGATTTGGTTTATTTTGTTTTACGGCATATCAACCTCAATGGGTTATTTAATGCCGACAACATTTTTAGGATTATTTCGTATGAATAGTATATGTATTCTTTGGTTGATTTTCGTTTGGTTTATTTTGTTTTACGGCATATCAACCTCAGTGGGTTATTTAATGGGGACAACATTTTTAGGATAGATTCGTATGAATAGAATATGTATTCTTTGGTTTAGATTGGTTTGGTTTATTTTGTTTTACGGCATATCAACCTCAATGGGTTATTTAATGCCGACAACATTTTTAGGATAGATTCGTATGAGTAGAATATGTATTCTTTGGTTTAGATTGATTTGGTTTATTTTGTTTTACGGCATATCAACCTCAATGGGTTATTTAATGCCGACAACATTTTTAGGATTATTTCGTATGAATAGAATATGTATTCTTTGGTTGATTTTGGTTTGGTTTATTTTGTTTTACGGCATATCAACCTCAATGGGTTATTTAATGCCGACAACATTTTTAGCATTATTTCGTATGAATAGAATATGTATTCTTTGGTTGATTTTCGTTTGGTTTATTTTGTTTTACGGCATATCAACCTCAGTGGGTTATTTAATGCCGACAACATTTTTAGGATAGATTCGTATGAATAGAATATGTATTGTTTGGTTCATTTTGGCTTGTTTTTTTTTCTTTTACGGTATATCAACCTCAATGGTTTATTCAATGCCGACAAAATCTTTATTGCTGGTAATATGTTTTTCTTCATAAATCTATTTCTGGGAGTATTTTTCCTTGAAGAAATCTATAGCTGTCATATTTTTTTTCAAAGAATGTATAACTGTTTGTATTCATGGTATATTTTTTAAAGTATTGCTGATAATTTATCCTTCAAAAATTATTGCAGGTAATAATTTTTTATTACAAATTATTTCTGGTATTGAAACCTATTTTTACACAAATTTGTGTGTTAACTATTTGCCCATGACTGGGACGCTAACAGGTGCTACCACCCCGGGTCAGCGTGAACCTGGAAACACCAACAATTAAAAGGTGGTTCCACGCTCCTGAAAACCTCCTGATCAGAGGCCTTTCTGTTGGACGTAGTTTATCGTCTTACCCAGGACGCGGATGTAGTTTATCGTCATACCCAGGACGGACTAATGATTAAATATCTAAGACAACAAATAATAGGTAGAAATGGAACGTGACTTTTAGTTGAAAATAACAAAGATATGGAATAGAGAAGCAATATATTTCCAAAGATATCATCACATATTCATTTTTTAAAAATCCATAAAACAAGCCCAAAGGTTGTCTCAATGTGGCTGCAGAAGGGATTTCATGTCTGGATCAAGTGGTTCCTCTTCCTATTATGACCGTTTTTGTTTTGTTTTTGTTTTTATTTTTTAATTCTAACTAATAAGAATACCTGGTACTGTGCAGGCAGAAGTGTCATTCCTCTGCTCCACTGAGCCATGCAAGCATTTCTTGCATGAGGGATTTATATATGCTGTCAAATAGTATTAACAACATTGCTGTAATTAGCTTCTTTTATACTAATGTTCACTCAATGCAATACAAAAGCAAAGATTCATCGTTGTTTATGTGATATGGCAGGTCCCTGTTGCAACTGTCAGGACGTGGAACAAAGGAATGTAGCTCGTCAAAAAACTTACCATGGAAACTGCGACAGAGTAGCACGGGCCTTGTAATGTTTTTTATGCGGAAAAGTGTTGTCGGGTGGAAAATAATTCATCACTCACAAGCCCGCGTAGACGCTTTTGAAATCTGTCAAGACAGGCAAGTGAAGACTGGATAGCTCAAGCCCAGATATGGCAGCAATGCTCCAGTTTTGGTCTTATCTGGTTCTTGTAGAGATAGGGTATAGTCGGAGAAGTCAGATACTTACTGGAGTGGTACAATGAACCAAACGTTTTTCTAGTATCTTTAGCAATGGTAATGGTAGTATTAACCGTTTTCCTTTGGCATTCATTGGCCGAGAAGCCGGTATTGCTTTCGGTTGGACTTTATAACATGCTTCTCTTAAAATCATTTCTCAGGAAAATAGATTTTTCAAATCCAGTAGCTGTTATCGCTCTTTCCACTTTTGGCAGGAGTTTTCTTCCTAACCCTTTATTTGGCGTAGTGTGAAATGTCAACATCTTGGTTATGACTTTATTTTCCCTTCGTGTTACATGTGCTATCCATTTTAGTTGTTGCTGCTGTTGGTAGTCCTCAAACGATGTGGTTTCTGTTATTTGCTATATTTCTTTGTTTGTGATTCTGTAGCACCAGTCCACTATGTTCAAATGACGCTTGCCAGAACTGTTAGGCTTCACGCGCTGAAGGACTTTTTCACTATTCATTTTAGAAAGTGTCTGTATGCAGCTGAGAATTTAGATATTTCTGAACGGGTTTGAGGCCATTCATGACATCCATCTGAAAATCTCGGTCTGATGAGGCTTTTTAAGAAAATAACTCGTGTTGAACAATACTACTTCTGGCGCAGTCTATTCTCTGTTCAATTTCGTTTTCTTCTATACTAAATTTGCTATAACTGATCCATATGGCAAATTAACTGAAGTCTTTACTAATTCACTATTCTGAATTTTTATGATTGATTCAGGATAGGTGCCATCACTGGTTTCATTCCAATTCCTAATCATAATTTCTGTTTTGGAAAGGTTTATCTTGAGTCATATCTCTGAGATCAGTTGGTAGAGGATTTTTTATGGTGGATCCAGTGTACGTGCCATCACTGGCTTCGTTCCAAATCATAGTTTCTGGTTTGGAAAGGTTTATCTTGAATCCCATTTCTTGGAACACTTGCAAGAGGATGTTGATATTCTGTTTAAGTTCATTCTTATCCCAACTATGAATACCTATGTCATCAGCATGCCGGCCACATCATCAATACATTGGCCTCGGGAGAGAAAACAAGATGAAAGTTTCCATCTGACGATAAGAACGTGGCTGTATTTGTAGCAATTTGCGTTGCTGGACAAAACTACTGCCGGTACAACCTATTCTATAGCCAATTTCGTTATCGTCTATGCTTAATTAATTATAACTGATCTACCCACTCGGGAAGAAAAAAAGAAGTTTATTAATGAATCTTTCTCTTAAAACACATTTTTCTCAAGTCCAGTAGCTATTATAGCTCTTTTCTAAGCTTCTATTTGAAGCGGAATGGATTGCTAACAATTGAGTTATATTTGCAGCTGTTGGTATTCCTCAGGCCATGTCGTTTCTATTATTTGGTACAGTTCTTTGTTTGGGATTCTGCAGCACCAGTTCATAATGTTCAAAGAAGGATGATCTTTGCCAAGATCGTCAAGCTTTACTCGCTGAAAGCCTTTTTTCGTCATTGATCTTAGAAGGTGTTTGTATACAACTGACAGTTTAGATATTTCTGAACGAGTTTGGTACCATGCATGGCATCCACATGAAAGCCAGGATCTGACGATGCTATTGAAGAACATGACTCAAGTTTTCAGGTTGATGTTTTGGTTTTGGAGCAATTTTCGTTGTTGGGCGAAACTACCTCTAGCCTATTCTGTTAAATTTCGTTTTATCCTATACTTATTTTTTTTTTATAATTGATCCATACACCAAGATATCTGAAGCGTTTACTATTTATTAATTCCTGACCCTAAATTTTTATGATGGATTTAGAGTAGATGCCATCAATGTTTTCATACCAATTCCGAATCATAGTTTCTGTTTTGCAAAGGTTTATTTTGAATCCCATTTCTTGGAACACTTGCTAGAGGATGCTAATTTTCTGTTCAAGTTCATTCTTATACCAAATATGAATACTTATGTCATCAGCATACCCGCCTCATCATCAATATGTTGGCTCCGGGAGGGAAAGCTGGATTCCTGTCTGCTATTGGCACACTCGTTTCGAGTCTTGTATATAATGCTTAAATGTTCAATGCCCATCTCCGTGTTTGTAAATGAGCAGAGCATAGTCTAGGAAGAGATTACATTAACTGGGGCCCTAATTTTCTCCTTGTCCCACTCCTGATGAGGTCTGAAATATTTCCATATTATGGTCCTCGCTAGGCATGTAAGATTCTGTAGATCGATACAGTTCCTCTATTAGATCGATGCATTCAGTGGGAAAAAGAAAGTTCTGGTGATATGGTCATGATTAACTGCTTTCGATGGTTCCTAACACTAGACGTAGTCAATAACATATACCAACGTACATGAAAACTAATGCAAATCGATTATATATCCAACCAAAATCTAATCACCCTCCATCTATAATCAAGCACATACGCTCCTCCATAGAATGATATATTTTGAATTGAACAGAGTCCGACAATTTATTTAAAGACATTTATGATATGTTTAACGTTCTTTTTATAGATTACAAGTATTTAAGCAAATGCTCTGTTTATAATAAACAGTATTAAATAACATTTACCGGTCAATAAATGTTATTTAATACTGTTTATTATAAACAGAGCAAATATTGACTATTTGACAATTTTATGATATGTTTAACGTTTTTTTTTATGAATATGGACAATATTTTCTGAAAGCAAAAAATGTTTTCGATGAAAAATGAATTTTTAATACAATTATTTGTTATTTCTTTAATTATAATAGATTTTTACATTTAAGTTGTTAAAATATTAGAAAATTAGTAAAAAGCCGCATCGGGTTTCCTAAGTGTCCATATGAGATAGATCTTTTTTAGTGCGTTGTAAACTGTATCGTTTTGACTAATCAGAAGATCCGCAGTAATTAAGAAATGTAATTTTGTGTTTATAATCGGGCGGTAATTATAAAGTACGGAAGACCAACCAGAATACAATTAAGTTGCGTTATTTGAGTTCAGCATTATTCCCCGCTGTTAAGGCCTTTACTTTTGCGAAACACGTATGGAGAAGTTAATTTGATTTTTCAATTTCAACTGAGAAGGGTACCTAAAAGTATCAGTATCATCTTATGAAATTTATATGATCTTATTTTTATATTAATGTCAGTTATGACATTTTCCATAAATGAAATATAAAAATTAATAATAAAATGAATGGAAATACAAATAACACAGTAAAATATAATAAATGTACATAAAATTATAGTATTTTATGTACACTTCTGATAAAATTTCATAAGAAAGGTACCTATAAATTAATTAGATAGCTTTCTTATGAAATTTAATCTCACTCTTAACAGTCTTATTTTTCATTTCTTTATAATATATTTTCCATAAAGCATCGTAAACGTAAAGGTGAAAGCTCAGTAAAAAAGAAAAAAAAAATTAGAGCGTTGAAAGTTTTCCTTAAAATAATGAGGTAAATAATTTGTTCACTTAAATCTAAATAATTTCACTTCCTTCCATTCGTAGAAAGAATTATCCTCCCGTAAATTATCTAAACGTCATGAAAATGTCTTTCGTCACCTGTCAAGTGATGCGAAAGGTTTGCTTTGTTTTATTTTCAAATTACATTTTTTCGGCGGAGAAGCTAAGTTAAGCTTGGTTCAAAATATTTTTAATAAACATTATA
>OZ038497.1:83169542-83197042 GCA_964036315.1 Acanthosepion esculentum | reverse complement strand
GGAGTGGATCCTTCAAATCTATAAATCAATCATTCGCCCTTGCATGGAGTATTGCTGCCATATATGATCTGGAGCCCCTTCTGTATGTCTCAAGGTTCTTGATATGATCCACAAATACTTTCATGGTAACTGCTCCGATGAGCTGCTTTCGCTGGTTCCCAGACTTAATGAATTTAAGCGTTCGACTAGGCTGGCATCACGCTCTCACTTTGTCACTGTCAAAACTGTTAAATGTTAAATGTAGCCGTCTCTTCTACTCCAATAGCTTCATTTCTCGCACTTCTTGCCCGTGGAACTCTCTCCCCTTTTCCCTGTTTCCTGATAGCTATAATCTCCAACTATTCAAATGTAACGTCAATCTACGTCACCAGATGCTTTGGTCTATCCCCTATCCTTCTCTTCATCCTTTCCTCTATCACTCCTATTTGCTCTCGCTCCAACTCTCTGTAACCCTTTGCGTGCTAGTGGCTTCCCGCCTTGCTTGGGGTTGAATGCTTTAAAAAAATATGGAAGATAAGGAATATAAAAATTGTCTATAGTTTTTATTGTCCCAAGCGATTTCGGCCAGTTCAATAGCCGTTTTTCATTATAGAAGTGGGCGAATTATGGGTAATTTTTATATTCCTTAACTCCTAAAAAACGGACAATTGTTAGGATGTTGGAAAAACATAATATTAACTAATCCTTCCTTGTCGGCCATATTTAATGACAGATATTTGCAAGAAACGTTGCTGCCAATACGATCACCTTCGACATTGAACATATAACAAATTTTAATCATTTTAAAATTATACATATGGCAGGCCATTAGTATTTGATAATACCCGTCTACTATGGCGGCTAGCCAATCCCATTACAGACGCCTGCTCAGGCTCATTTGTGTTTATCCAACACCCACAGAGCCCACCTGTGGTTTATACTGCTACTATGCTGAGCAGACCTTAGTTAGAGTTTCTAAGCGTGTTATGTAGCTTGATCAAGAATCAGAACAAGGCCAGCAAACTGTTGGGGGCACCCACCTTCACAACTACAATAGACTGATCCTATTATTATAAATAGAACAGAAGTTCTAGAGACTGGGAGGTAGTGTGGCAGTGTAGTGCAGTGCAGAGTGAGACTTCTGTAGTGATCAGTTACACTTCCGTTTCTCGACCGGAAGATACCGTTGGACTTTATTACTATTACTTATTGTTACTACTAACCTACGTTCGTTCTACTACTAATCTCTCTGATGTAAATACCTCTCTGAATATACCAGTATTTTCCCTACGACTGTGTTTGTTCGTTATTACCATATACTCACGTGGAAACACTCAACATCTCAACACAAACCCTCGGTCACGATGACTCGTGACTTTGTACTAGAAATTTCACCCACCTTTCTACCCAATTTCACGCTGGGATCAACCCCTCCTGTACTACAGACCATGGTGTCATTCGAACCCGAGTCTCATGGTCAGAAAGCGAACGTTATATATATATATATATATATATATATATATATATATATATATATATATATGTATATATTATATATATGTATATATATATATATATATATATATATATATATATATATATATCGGGTTTCGATCCTAGCTAGACGCAACCGGACGTCTAGCCACACTGATGAGCTGTGATACAGCGAAACAGTCTGTCTGTGGATGACAATATATATGCTACTGAAAAAATTTATTTCGGTTGAGCACTGGGGAGGAAGTGTAAGTTTGTAAACAATGACTATTACGGGTAATAATGCAAGACTCTTCAGTAAAGCGAATCGAGTTCTCTCAGTCACTATGTGTTTATCTAAAAATAAATATCCTTAAAAATTCACCTTCTTCCCTGCTGTGCGCCAATGGCTTATGGGTAGTACCTCCGACTGACGCCAATACGGCCGGGTTTTCATCCTACCTAGAGGAAACCGGAGTCTAGTCACACTGATGAGCTGTGATACAGGGAAACACTCTGCCGGTGGATGCCAATATATGACAGAAATCATTAGGATGATCTGATAATTATATTTAAGTAATTCATCGAGTCTGAAACCTCAACAGAATGCAGAAAGCACAGGACGGCCGCTTCGTCCTATATTTGGGACTCATCCACTACCGAGAATTGAAACCCTGGCAGTTAGGTTGTCGAGCAAACATCATACCAACTGTTCCAAAGGGACTCGGTGACGAAGAGGTAGCAAATCAGACTCAATATAGCGCCGTTCGCTCACATATGTGGAACTCTACTGACGAAACGGCCGTCCAGTGCTTTTTGCATTCTGTTGAGGTTTCAGACTCGATTAATTACTTAAATATAATTATCAAATCCAATTTCTATCATGTGTATATCATTGCTTGAACCGGCTTCTAATGCTCTAGAGTTAGCGGCTAGGTGATAGTAGTCGTGGCTCCAGGGGGCACAGTCCTATGGTTAGAGAGAATCTCCGAGGCCCGTTGGAACAGTTATCTATCTATCTATCTATCTATCTATCTATCTATCTATCTATCTATCTATCTATCGTATTCCCGTCTGTTCCCCACCTCTCTCTCTCTCTCTCTCTCTCTCTCTCTCTCTCTCTATATATATATATATATATATATATATATATATATATATATACCTTTTGAGAGACTGGCCAACACAAAGGCCTGATCTGAGTATAATTGACCCTATCTATCTTATTCACGTCCGTTACTATCTATCTATCTATCTATCTATCTATCTATCTATCTATCTATCTTATTCCTGTCTGTTCCTATCTATCTATCTATCTATCTATCTATCTATCTCAATCTGTCAATATCTAAGTATATTCATCTGCTCATTGCTGTCAATGGGTGAACAAATTTTACTGTTATTATTGCTAGTTTATTTGGCGTCAACTGGCGTGACATACCAGTAACGAGATATTTCTCGAGGTATCTGCCGATGGAGCATACCTTATTTCGCTGCTTATAAAAAGCTCCGATGCATTAGACTTTTCCATAAAATCTTAAAGGAAACAAAAATTTTTCCTTGTAATTCATAGCCCTCCCCACTATCCCTAATGTTACACACTGAATAGATATTTTTAGTGGTGACTCATATTTGAGTAGACGCTCCGTTTATTTATTAAAGTATAAATTATAAACAGTATATTTATTTATATCTACCGGCTTGAATGGTCGAGATACTTATTAAAGAAAAAAATTGCATTCTCTGACAGGTTTTGAGCCTACAGGTCTCAGGGCGGAGGGAGCTATGTTAAGTCTGGCACGCCTTTCCCAACGTGGCCATGAATATCAGTCTATCGGACAAATGTGTCTTTAAGCGAAACTTCCCTCGTCATAGAATCTCTTGAAGTTTTTCTCATCTGCACACTTTCGTATCCAAATTTAAACAAAGAAAATTTTAGAATTGATTTTTTATTAATCTGAAATATTTTTATCACTTTAAATGTTATTTTTATTGGATACTCGAATTTGAGTAGACGTCCGGTTATCTATTAAACTGTACATTTATTTTTCTCTAGCGGTCTGAATGAGATGGAAAAGACTATTCTATGACGAGAGAAATTTCGCTTAAAGGCACAAGATCTGGTCTCGCCTGACCGATTGCTTTTCGTCACCAAGCTGGTTAAGCCGGGGTTTGGGGTAACTACCTCAACCCTGAGGGACGCATATTCAAATCCTGCCGGAATCTTTTCTTTAATAAGACTTCTCAAACATTTATTTCGACTGCTCTTCATGGCCAAGTTGGTTAAATATCTGTCGGATTAACAAAAAATAATTCTAAAATCTACGGAATGGTATATTGCAGCATGAAAATCTTACTAATCATGAAGAATTCGTTACAGACCGAAAAGAAGTACCAAATTTATGGTAACTATTCAGAATGTAATAATTAGAAGAGAATTTAGCGCCCGTTACCAACCTTCGATTTATAGGAAGCTGAGTGGTTTTGGTGGTATTTTATAGGAAACAAATACGTCTTATAAACAGCAAAAAACGGTAATCGAACACAGCTACCTGATGAAAACATTTATATTTTCATCATACGGTTTTCCGTATCGATAACAATGACGCTACCTCGTTCTTGCTTATCAATGAATAAGATCAATAAGTTCATAGTTTTATATAATTAAAAAAACATTTTTACACAGTATTTATCTTTCAAGCTAATCGCCATTTTGGTCGATGTCAAATATTAATTACATGCTGAACATTACACAGGAGACATTTTCAAAATAACATTCAGCTAATAGCTGTACCAAGCTCGGGATATAGTGATTGATTTTCCTTGTATAAATATATGCCCTTGTGTTATTTGCGCACACGATAAGTGGAAAAAGTGATGGAAACAAAAAGAAAAAATAATCTAAATGAAATCGGCTAGATTATATATTTAAAAAAAAAAATTAAATTTAAAATGACCAGCATTCCTCGTTCGTGCGCATGTGCAGTCGCACCAGCAGAACAAATTTAGTCCGATGAAGTCCTGAAGAACGAAACGCATTACACGAAAACTTTTTCCACTTTGACATATCTCTCTCTCTCTCTCTCTCTCTCTCTCTCTCTCTCTCTCTATATATATATATATATATATATATATATATATATATATATATATATATGTATAAAAGTGAACATAGATTTTTGGTGGCCTGACCATTGCATCTAGCATGAAACAGACTGTCGCCTCTAAGTGTTGACATCTGTGTTTACTTTTATATTTACACACGCTCAATCTCTGATATTGAGCACTTTATCCTATAAATATAGCACACCGTAAGACTATATATATATATATATATATATATATATATATATATATATATATATATATATATATATATATATAAGTAATGAAAATCTTGATAATCCGAATGGATAATCGCAAGGAGGATGACATTCATTTTTTCATCCTTGGAAGTGAGGTCTGATGATCCAGGGAAAAAGAAACTCCCTGGAGAAATAAATTATAATCATGGATCCTTAAAGTTATCTATTTTCATTAAATTATATATATATATATATATATATATATATATATATATATATATATATATATATATATATATATGTTACTTGGGGTGAAATGATTAAAAAAAACTAAGGAAGCGCTCTGATAATTGTATCTTAAGTCTAGCTTCGTCTGTCAAGTCGTGAGTGTTAAAGAGACTCGGACCCACAACAAGATTTCCACTTACTGAGATAAGGATTGGCAAAACAAATGAAATGCTCTAATGAATTTATCGTAAGTCACCCCATCATAAGATCCGTCGTGGGACGCTGAATAATGTATTCATCAGCTTGCCTACGCAAGCAGAATGTGACATAAGGCCGAGTTTAAAGTGAGGAACCCGCATGGAAGACCCACGTGGAACTGGGTTCAAAAATAGTAGATCCTCTTTTAGCGTCGCTTTTGGCGCCTCGTAATGACCCTTCCGAAGAAGAGGTATTGCCTGAGGAGACAGATCCAGTGAGATTGGATCTTTTTTATACTAAAGTATGCAAGGTTCGAGAGCCACTCAAGGTAAAAGATTACTGAATGAGGTGTGTGATATGAATGTAAGAAAAGCTGGTAAATAATGAAGATTATACGGATAAGGATTATAGATAACTATTGACCCTTGTCTTAAAGAGGTCAAGATTAAAGTGTTCAGGGAATAATCCACGCTTTAGTCTGTTTCAAAAAGTAGCAGTTCTTGAGGAAAATCTGTCTTCGTCGATATTCCTCCTTACAAATGGAATACAGAGAAAATCAAATTGATTTGACTTCGTGTCCGAGCTGCAAATGGTCTGAACTAGTGGAGTTAAAGAACGGGACCCATCTGAACATTTGTTATCTGACAAGCGAAAAACTGGTGATAGGTTTGTGATTTTGATGCCTATCAAAACTCGAAATTACACTTAAAGAGTGAAACAGCCGAGAAGCGACAGAACTCAGGAAGATTCGAACCCGTAACATAAATGCTTCTGTCTGCAAGACGAGCTTAGCGAGAAAATGATGGCCGAATATAAATACATTATTTACATTATTCGGACCATTGTCCTCATCTTTGCCGCCATATTTATTACAACGTTTCGGCCGTTGTACGCTTCGGCCTTCGTCAGGTGGTTGGAATGTCGAACTGAACCCTTTATTTAAGGCGTTAGTTAGATCCAGTGACAGGACCCAAAGAGTGTGAGTTCAATACCCGGTTAAGGCAGTGGAGAACTTTCAGAGCGAAATTAACAGGAGATAACTGATAACTGACATCCATTAAAAATGGCACGTGGAACTAGAACAGTCTATCCCAGTGAGTGAAATAAAGGGATCAGTTCGATATTCAAACCACCTGAAGAAGGCCGGAGCGTACAACGACCGAAACGTTATGATAAATATGGCGACAAATATGAGGACAATAGTCCGAATAATGTAAATAATGTACATCGTACGTAATCTCAGAAATATAGACAGATACTGAAGGGCCGAAACGTTGTAATAAATATGGCGACAAAGATGAGGACAATAGTCCGAATAATGTAAATAATGTACATAATACGTAATCTCAGAAATATAGACAGATACTGAAGGGCCGAAACGTTGTAATAAATATGGCGACAAAGATGAGGACAATAGTCCGAATAATGTAAATAATGTACATAATACGTAATCTCAGAAATATAGACAGATACTGAAGGGCCGAAACGTTGTAATATATATGGCGACAAAGATGAGGACAATAGTCCGAATAATGTAAATAATGTACATAATACGTAATCTCAGAAATATAGACAGATACTGAAGGGCCGAAACGTTGTAATAAATATGGCGACAAAGATGAGGACAATAGTCCGAATAATGTAAATAATGTACATAGTACGTAATCTCAGAAATATAGACAGATACTGAAGGGCCGAAACGTTGTAATAAATATGGCGACAAAGATGAGGACAATAGTCCGAATAATGTAAATAGTGTTCATAATACCTCATCTCATAAATATAGACAAATTTAAATAATATAAAAGCATTCTATTTACTGGAGTAATGGTCTTTTATTAAGGCTCCGTTCAGGAAATTTGCAATACCATATCGTATATTGTTTTGCCTAAAATTTATTTAGGATTTTTAAGTAAAAGAAAAAAAAGATACAGATTGTTATTTACTTTGCGTTTTATATCGAATTGAATAAAAATATATTAAAATTAAATTTGCTAAAACTTATTATTGTTCTTTCTCTGCGTTTACTTTCCTGTTCTTTTCGTTTGTTTAATCTTTTCATGTCTACTTTTCATCGTTTATTTTTTAAATGATTTTTGGCCAATCACTTTTGGTTCGTTTTTCTTTACCAACTTCTCTCTTTTTTTTCATTTATCCTTGCTATCGATTCTTTTTTTATTCTCTTTCATTTCTCCTTTTCTCATTCCTCCTTTCTCTGCTTTTCTATTTCTTTCCCAACCATTTTTTTTTCCTTTTCATTCCCTCCTCTTTTTCAAATATCAATTAACCTCTCAAATCGTCCCCATTAGCATTCAAGTCAGTACGTGCAAATATTTGAACACCTCAGTATTTTCGTAGACAAGAAGACATAATTGCTTAAAAAGTGAGAAAGAAACGATCAAACATTCAGCTTTATTTGCTAACTTGCGTCAATAAAAGCCAACGGATGTCTGCTTAATCTGTCGACGCCTTAACGCTCAAATCCTAAATACGCAAATAGGAAACCTTTTAGCGTGAAAAAGAAGATCACAAAATATGCCCTCGTGATCACAAAATTAATACGTAAAAGTGAGATATCTCAATTTTCTGTAAAAATGAGTTGTTACTATTAAATATGAACGCTTTGAGCGTTTCTTAATCTTAGTTCTTTCCATGGCGTAATTTCAACTGCTTAACTACCCGGTACCATTCTGCTTGGATTTCTGGGGAACTGTCTCATTATTAGCTCCTCCATTTTTTTCTATCACGACGTTTCGATTGCTACAGACTCTTGCCTTCTTCAGGTAGGTTTTGTATTTGGGCGGTTCTTCCTAACTTCCTGATCTTTGTAGCTCTAAGCAATGTTTGTCCCCTTACTATTCCTCCCAGACCTTATACTACCAGAACTTTTCGTATTTAGCTGTACTGCCAACAAAACCTATAACAGGTGATGTCCCTGAAACCGAACAGGGTTTCAGGACCAAAGAATCATTGTCATTAATACAGTTGTACACCGGAATTTGAAGGTTTTCCGCCATTACCGTCAGATGCTTTTTTAATGACGTGTTCCTTCAGCCTGTAGGCGAACATAACTCTCCACAAATTCATTTTCTTTATTATCTGTGAATTGTCATGCATTTTTGGGAGTGGTATCCATTTGTTGTCTCCATGGCTTTGTATTCTAAGTATTCCTTCCCTTTAATTGACTGCAATTCAAGGCAAGAAAGTTCACTCTACTCTGCTATTTAACGTACAGTTATTTTTCATTATCTGTGAATTGTCATGTGCTCCTGGGAAACAGGGTGGAGTGGTTTCCATATTTTCTCCACGGTTTTGAATACAAAGTATTCTTTTTCTTAGACTGGCCGCTATCCAAAGCTAGAGAACCCACCGTCAGTTTTCATTATCGGTGAATTGTCATGTCTTCTTGGAAAACACAGTTTTCCACGGTTTTGAATTCAAAGTATTCCTTCTCTTATAATGGCCGCTATCCAAAGTTACAGAGGGCAGATTCATTTTCTTCATTATTTGTACATTGTCATGCATTTCTGGTAAATATAGCGTAATGGTTTCCATTTATTGAGTTCATGGTTTTGAATTCAAACTATTCCTTCTCTTTGACTGGCCGCCATCCAAAACTATAGAACCTACACTACATTGCTATTTAACCACGGTCAGTTTTCATTATCTGTGAATTGCCATGTCTTCTTGAAAAAGATAGTGGAATGGTTTCAGAAGGGACCTGGCATTAAAATAAAAAGTCCACCGGATTTACAACCCACATATATACCTACTATGTTTTGTGAAAGGGATAATGATGGCTCCCCAGGGATTCTTCTTCTTCGATATTATGTGTGAATTGTTATGGAAGAAATACATAAAAGACTTCACTTTTAAAAAAATAATTTCACTCTAAGTAAGGCAATAAAGTCACTAAGACACAAGGGATTACTGAGTGCCAAATAATAAGAAAAAAATTAATAAGGAGCGAAAACAATAAATGAAGAGAAATCAAGACAGTAGATAACGATTGAGATCGCATTTAATTTTTTGAAGATCAAATTTGTCTGGAAAGCGAGAAACCGGAAGAAAGTTCCACAGTGCGAGAAAAGAAACTGTTAGCAAAGAACTTACGGTTCAAATTAATCGATTCAACTGTAAAATGTTCAGGCCTTTTTTCCACTCTAGTACCGCGCTTAAATTTATAAAATCGAAGTACCATAGAGTAAAGCTCATAAGAACACTTACCATGAAAGCCTTTAAAGTAAAAGGTATAAAAAAGCGATATTGCGGGGGTGGGAAAGTAACTGAAGTCGGGATCGCTTTTTTTTAATCAGTCCACCGAAAGCATGAAAAGTGAATGTGCCGAGATGCCAGGTCATGATCTATAACCTTGCAGTTTCTTCTTTGGATTTTGTAAAACATCTCTAGATATATAACTGAAGCAGCAAAGCAGGTAGCAGCAATATTCAATGCAGGGACTTATGAAGGTATAAGATAGATTCTGGCGTAAGAATTGTCTAGTATGACACTGAACTAATTTTACTAACAGCAGACTTATCAATTAATTCAATAAAATTATTCCACTTCATGTCACTGGAAAACGTTAGCCAGAGAAGGTGCAATGATTTACACTCCATGCTGATGGAGAGCAAGAAAAGTTATATGATTGATTAAAGGAGAGTAATTTCGTTTTGGAAGCTTTAAAATTAAAAAGTCACTTCTTGCACTAGTTAACAAGAGATTTTAAGTCATTTCTGTGATCAGCTGCCAATTTGATTTTCTCTAAGATTCTGAATTTAGAAAAAAAACGCTTCTAGACTAGATGCTGGTCTACACTTTCTTTTTATGTGCCTTGTCATTTCAGGACGTAGGCGATCATGGCTCTCCACTTCCTCCTATCCCTTGTAGCTCAAAATACATTTTGTCCTTTTGCTACTTCTCCCAGGCTATGTTGTGTCATCCACTTGCTTAAGCCCACTACGTGTGTCATGCGTTGCTTTCCCTTGTCTCTCTTTCCCTCTATTCGACCTGTGAGTATCAGATTCTCCAAGCCCTCCTTTCTCATTACATGTCCCAGATATTTCAGCTGCCTCTTCCTGATGTTAAGTATAAGCTTCCTCCTTGTTTGCATCCTCTCCAAAACCTCATCGTTGCTCACACGCTCGGTCCATGATATCCTTAGCATCCTTCTGTAGAACCACACCTCCCCTGCCTCGAGTCTCCTCTTCATCTTTGAGGAGACCGTCCAACATTCGCTGCTGTAAAGGAGGACAGATATTAATTAGGAGTTCAGTAATATTTTCTTTGTTACCAACGAAATCCTCCTGTCTCGTAATAATCTGCCTAGCTTTTGGAATGCGTCTTTGGCCATCGCAATACGTCTTCGGATCTCAGCGTCACACCTACCGTCCTCTGTCAGAAGACTTCCCAGATATTTAAATTTCCGCACCTGCTTGATTTTACTGTCCCCGACCTGTAAATAGCATTTTCAGGTTCATCCTTTTACTGATGACCATGCATTCTGTCTTTTTGTAGTTTATGCTTAGTCCCTTCTTCTCGCTCTCCTTTCTATAGGATGTTTTGTAATTTCCTTTCACGGCCTTATATGTGATGTATTATTCTCTACTCTACAACTCTTATTTCACAGATAAAACATCGCCAGGTTTTCACTATTATGTTTTTATTATTATGACAGATGTTCAGACGATTTACATTACTTAGTGTCACCAGCTCGAGCCTAAATAACTAGGGCCCATTGTGCTCATGGGGTGGCAAACTATACCTATTCCCTTCAAGCTCCTTTAATAAAAAGCATGTTTCACTTAGACTGTTTCTTCCCTAGAAGCGTTCTTATGTAGAACAAAGGAGGACAGTTATTACTTAGGAGTTCAGTAGTATTTTCTTTGTTACCAACGAAATCCTTCTGTCTCGTAATACACTGCTTAGCTTTTGGAATGCGCCTTTGGCCATCCCTATACGTCTTCGGATCTCAGCGTCACACTTACCGTCCTCTGTCAGAAGACTTCCGAAACATTTAAACTTCCGCACGTGTTTCATTTTAGTGTCTCCGACCTGCAATTCGCATTTCGGGCTCATCTTTTTACTGATGACCATACATTCTATCTTTTTGTAGTTTATGCTTAGTTCCTTCTTCTCGCTCTCCTTCGCTACCTTCTGTAAGGGGTTTTGTAGTTTCCTTTAGGTGTCTCCACTGTGTCATCTGCGTATTATATGTTGTTAAGATTGTGACCGCCAGTGCTAAATCCCGGTAGGATGTCCAATTATCTCAGAATTGCCTCGCTGTATAGGTTGAATAAGTACGGCGAGAAGACACATCCTTGCCTTACGCCCCTTTCAATTTTTGTATATCTGCTGAACTAATTCTCTATGCGCATGCACGCCATTTGCTGCCAGTATAAGTTCTTGATTATTCTAATATCTTTCTCAAATATATCAAGGTTGCTGAGCTGTTCCAGCAGAACTTTGTAGCGTAATTTATCGAACGCCTTTGCGTAGTCTAACTAGTGAGAAGAAGACACAGATTACTGTTTTTCTAAGAGTATTAACATGGTGTATTGGATATCGGCTCCAATTGAGAAATCGGAGAGCCGAGTTCGAATTCCAGTCGGCTTCGTTATATTCACTTACGCTTAAATACCCTTAGTAATCGTATGTATTCATCTCTTCTATTTCCAGCTTTGGGTTGAACAGCGAGATAGATTGGGTTCTGCAGCCTTGGTCGGTAATCCAGTCTATCACAGAAAGAAAAAGCGGGAAAAATCTTCTGCTTAGACAGTCATGAATCGAAAAAGACATGATCAGCTAAGCTTGTATCACGTATCGCACAAACTGAGTGATCGATTGATTGAGAAGCGAAAGCCCCAGAAGACGCGGAAGCATGAACCCTGCTGGCCAGATGTATATTTTAACTCTTCAGCCATTACTTTAAAAAATTTAAATAATGTGATTTTTTTTATAATAATATTTTTGAAATATTCAATTATTTTCCGACACCATTTTTACTACCCTCACCTGCATATTGAGGAAAATTCAAATCCACCGCCAATTATTAAAATCTCCCCGGGGCACCGAAAAGAATATATCAGGACTCTCCTGTAGATTATGGTTTGTGGCGAACTAATAATTCAGTTCTGAGAACTGAACTGCAAGACTACACACATGATTAAGAATTTTATTCTTTTACAAGTAGTTGTAACACATTTTTTAAGCTTAGATAATTTTTTTTTTCAACTAGTTTTAACCCGGGAAAATTTCACGGTTTTCCTAATTTAATATTCTGATGAATCTTATTCTTAATTCTTAGGTTAATAATTGAGTAAGCTCATGGCGAGTTCAGTTAAAAATCTGTAGAAACTCCCTGATCACGTCGTTAAATATTTGAGCTTAACAACTTTAACAAAATATTGCAATAACAATCATGAATATGAATGTTAGTTGTTATTTTAAGAAGTAAGAGGGTACAAATGAAAAGATTTGAAATCAACAACTTTTTCCATTTCATTGAAACAGACTTTCTTTCTTTCTTTCTTTCTTTGTCTGATTGAAATCAAGTAGTGTCTTTTCCCCTCTTCCCACGTGATCAAAAAGGAATAGTCCATTATTTATGAGTGATTGGCGAACCGTAACGGTCGCGCGAACTAATCGATATATGAACAAGCACAATTATAAAAAAATTGCAGTTATGACAGAATTGATAGGTATAATAATATATATTGATATGTTAGATCTGCCGAAATGGACAACTCCTCTATTTTCAAATATTGATTAAACAAAAAATCTCGCCAGACGGATTTGAACCATCGATGTAAGGATCACTGACTTTCACAAACAAGTACAGTCCTCTGCTCTACCAACCAATTTATTGTGAGTCACCTACTAGCCCTGCTTGAACAAATGAATTAAAAAGTACGAAAAAAATTATTTTCGATAGTCGATACAAGCGCTTGTGGACTTCTATGTAAAACCTCGATACCTGACGCATCTTAGCGTATAGCTCAAGTGTAAAAAGATTAAAAATATTGACAAAGATGGAAAAACAAAAAAAAGCAGTGTCAAAATGACGGCTTTTCCCAAGACACAGATATTTTATAACTACCTTCACTCCTCAGCCATATTTATTGTTTTCAAAAGCAATGAATAAAATTGTAATAAAAACCTAAACATATGATGAAAGAGAATTTATACATTTTTCCTTTTCGAGAATTTACAACATAAATAATAAACCCTATTTATTTATTACGTCGTTTATTTACCCTAATGGTTGGCATAACATCAGCTAATTGCCAATCGATTCAAACGTTACAACATAAATAATAAACCCTATTTATTTATTACGTTGTTTATTTACACTAATGGTTGGCATAACATCAGCTAATTGCCAATCGATTCAAACGTTACAACATTAATAATAAACCCTATTTATTTATTACGTTGTTTATTTACCCTAATGGTTGGCATAACATCAGCTAATTGCCAATCGATTCAAACGTTACAACATAAATAATAAACCCTATTTATTTATTACGTTGTTTATTTACACTAATGGTTGGCATAACATCAGCTAATTGCCAATCGATTCAAACGTTACAACATAAATAATAAACCCTATTTATTTATTACGTTGTTTATTTACACTAATGGTTGGCATAACATCAGCTAATTGCCAATCGATTCAAACGTTACAACATAAATAATGAACCCTATTTATTTATTACGTTGTTTATTTACACTAATGGTTGGCATAACATCAGCTAATTGCCAATCGATTCAAACGTTACAACATAAATAATGAACCCTATTTATTTATTACGTTGTTTATTTACACTAATGGTTGGCATAACATCAGCTAACTACCAATCGATTCAAACGTTATGAAATTGTCAATCATTATGAAATCGACAATTATTTTAAGATATTTTTTTACTTTTATACGTTCTTTTTATAGATACAAATATTTAAGTAAATGATCTGTTTATATTTTCTATGAAAATTTCTGAGGCATTCAGGCCGGTAAATATCGTTAATAGTGTTTATTATAAACAGAACATTTATTTAAATATTTGTATCTATAAATAGAACGTATCAACAGAAAAAAAATCTTAAAATAATTGTCGGACTTTGTCCAATTCATAATGCGTGACGTCATTTGTTTACATTTGGATACGCATCGAGCAGATATGAATGTACGAGAGAAAACCATGGAGAATTGTAGTTTAAAAACAGTAATATCAACCTTACTAACCGAAGCGCCCCTCTGTGGCTAAATCGGCAAAGCACGTCAGGTTATATGACAATTCCGTATAGGATACAGGTTCGTATTCCTGTCGGTGGACGCATATTTTCTGTGAATATTTCTCGGACATTCAGGTCGGTAAATGTCGTTAATACTGCTTATGATAAACAGAGCATTTACTTAAATATTTGTTTAAAAGAATGTATAAGCATAAAAATGTCTTAAAACGGTCAATAATAAAGACTTATAGTTGGTTCACATTTTTTAATAATTTAGAAAATGTTTATACATTTATGAATAAAAAATTATTTTCACGTATATCTCTTTATATATTGGTAAGTAATAAATAATGTATTGTATTAGTTCTAATTGTATTACTTTTTAAATTTGCCAACATATATTTACATAAAAAGGAATAACATCTCAATTCAATATCTGGTTGTGTTTTCTGTTACATATTTTTCTTCACAATTCATTTTCAGCATTAACCCAGAAGTTTTCAACTGCTACAATTTGGAGCTAGACAGTTACAGTAACTTGTTATGCTTTTTCTTTTACTATTACAACAAAAAACCCACAATTATAATAGTAGTAACTCTCTAATTTGCAGCATTGGTGATATACACTACCAATTGCTTCGATATATTGAGTCATAAATAATTTCCATTTTTATTTAGGAATTTTATTCGTCAAAAATTAAAGTGCATTTTGGCAAACACGGCCGAAACGGTGTAATAAATATGGTGACAAAGATGAGGACAATAGTCCGAATAATGTAAATAGTGTACATAATACCTCATCTCAGAAATATAGACAGATGCTGAAAGGCCGAAACGTTGTAATAAATATGGCGATAAAGATGATGACAATAGTCCGAATAATGTAAATAGTGTACATAATACCTCATCTCAGAAATATAGACAGATGCTGAAAGGCCGAAACGTTGTAATAAATATGGCTATAAAGATGATGACAATAGTCCGAATAATGTAAATAGTGTACATAATACCTCATCTCAGAAATATCGACAGATACTGAAAGGCCGAAACGTTGTAATAAATATGGCGACAAAGATGAGGACAATAGTCCGAATAATGTAAATAGTGTACATAATACCTCATCTCAGAAATATAGACAGATGCTGAAAGGCCGAAACGTTGTTATAAATATGGCGACAAAGATGATGAATGGCGACAAAGATCAGGACAATAGTCCGAATAATGTAAATAATGTATAAAATTATTCTTGTAAATAAACAATCTAATAAATAAATAATGTTTATTATTTTTGTTGTAAATTCTCAGTAACAAATATAAATTCACTTTCATATGTTTAACTCTTATTACAATTCTAATCACCGCTTTTTTAAAACAAAAACATTTTCGAAGAGTTAAAAACGTCGTATGCTGGTAAAAACTGTCTTTTTGACAGGCACGTTTATCCATGTTTGCCCTCATAATACAGAGTGTCAATTTTTACGCTTCAGTAGATGAGCACGTGATAAGCGCGTGGCAACTAGTTAGAAACAATATCAGTTACAATAATAATCTACGAAAATAGCTTGTTAACCATCACCTCCGCGAATCGTCTGAGTCGAAATCTTTTCGCCTGTGCGGTTGAACTCTCTGCTTTCGAGCAGAGAGGAACCCTAACGAGGCTCAGCCGAAGGACAGAGTCTCGTTCGGGGAGGTAAACCGACCCTGAACCCGTTTATACGTGTTCGAAGGGAATATTTTTGACCGAGATTACGGGCTCGGAAAACCCACGTTAAATCCGGCCTTGTGCCACAAGTAACCATCGTAAATATTCCATCACCTCCGCGAAAAGGCGATCGTATATATTTTCGTTCTTCATGCGTAAATCTGTAGCCGTTTTAAAATGCTCTCTTTTGAATATTTGTACATGAAATATATAATAGATGACTGCCCGCATCCGAGTATGACTGTTTAACAGGCCGGCTAGCCAGTGCCTGTTATAGACGCCTGCTCAGGTACATGTTGTCAGGAAGGTGACTTCTTCATGTTATCGGCCTGGGCCAGCGATACTAACGTGCGACGCCTTTCGAAAAAGCCTGAAAAGCATACCACGATTTGACCTGATCCATGGGAGTGAAACTGGGTAGAGGGGAGTATACGGGAACCGTCGATGGTTGTCCAAGAAAGCAGTCACAAGTCATTGTGACCGAGGGTGTCAGCGTACTGACCTTGTTAAGACTGTTGATCACACCAGATAATGCACTCTCTCCTAGAAACTCTAACCAAGGTTCTCACAGCATAGTGGTAGTATAAACCACTGGTCAGCTCTGTGGGTGCTGGACGTCTAATATATATATATATATATATAATTTTATATATATATATATATATAATTTTATATATATATATATATATAATATATAATACTTTTTAATATATATATATACATATATATATATATATATATATATATATATATAAACAGAATTTATTGGCACGTTAGATGAAAAAATTACTTTGCATAATCAAGCAGAACGCACTATATATATATATATATATATATATATGATACTTTTGAATATATATATATATATATATATATATATATATATATATATATATATATATATATATATACAGTGCTTTCTGCTTGATTATGCAAAGTAATTTTTTCATCTAACGTGTCAATAAATTCTGTTTTTTTCAGACTTGGTGCTTCTTGCAGATTAAATTATACTTTCAGACAAGAGAATATGGTCACTGAAAAAAAGTTGTATAGTAACATAGTTCTTTTTCTCAAAGTATGTAAAAAGGCACAGTTTCAAGTGTTTGGTCTGATTAAGCAATCACCATATAAATCCTTAATATGGGTAAGAAAAAGGGTCTTACTGAAAAGGATCATGCTGAAATTACTCGCATGCTTGGAAGTGGTCTGTCAACGCTATAAATTTCAAAGAAGTTTCATAGAGACCACCGTACAATCAAAGCATTGGTCTTAGGCGGTAAATCATGCAGAAAGACACCTAAACGATCGCGTTTGCGAAAGTTAACTGCCAGAGATCTTCGTAAAATTAAATATGAAGTCTCGAAGAAACCGCTTGAAACTAGTAAAAAAAAAAAATATTTGAAAGCGCTGGAGTGCCCAAAGTTGGCAAAACTACCCGTTGTGAGGTCCTCAAGACCTTTGCCAAAGTGAAGAGTCCCATCAAGAGGCCCCCATTGAGCAAAGCAAATAAGATGAAAAGAGTGAATGGCCACACAGATACATGAAGACAAATTTTAGCAATGTGATTTTCACCGACGAGTGCCGTGCTACCCTTGATGGGACTGATGGGTGGTCATCTGGACGGGTGTTAAATGGTCGACCGGCAGGAGTACGCATTCGTCGACCACAGGGTGGCGGAGGAGTGATGTTTTGGGCTGGGATCCGCGGAAATGAACGAATAAGCCCACACAAAGTACCCAAAGGGCTTAATCTAAATTCAGATGCATATTGTAGGCTTTTGGAAGATGCCTTCCTGCCCTGGCTTGATGAACAACCAATTCAGAAAAGAAGATCGTTGATATTTCAGCAGGATAATGCTCCAGCGCATAGATCAAGAAGCACCACCAATTGGCTATCAGGCCATGGGTTCAAAGGGCAAAATTTAATGGTATGGCCTCCAAACAGCCCTGATTTAAATCCAATAGAAAATTTGTGGTCTATAGTCAAGAGGGGGATTTATGCTGAAAACAAGCAATTCACCAGCTTAGAAGTCCTGTGGAAAGCAATTGTAAGTGCTTGCCGATCAATCGAACCTTCTGAAATTGAAACATTGACGTCAGCAGTGGACAGACGCCTCATAACGGTTTTGAAGAATGGAGGATGTCATGTTTGTTCATAGCCGCATTAACAGACTTATTTTCTTTAACATGCTATTCATATGTATTATGTATTGTATGTATTATGTATTGTATGTATTATGTATTGTATGTATTATGTATTGTATGTATTATGTAATGTAGGACTTAGAACACACGATGTATTGTCATATGCGTCACAATTCAATTCATAAAATTTAGTATAAAATGTTTTTCTTGTTTTATTTTCCATTTGCATAATGAAAGTGAACACTAAATTAAGGCTTAAGTTCATAAATCATTAAAAAGAAGCAGGTTTTGTATATTTCGACAACTTAAATGATTGACAAAATAATAAAATAGTATCAACAACACTTTAGCTCCTATTTTTCAGAATATATTGCTTAACTTGGATATTTTTAGGTAAAAATAACTTTGCATAATCAAGCAGAACGCACTGTATATATATATATATATATATATATATATATATATATATAATATGATGAACTTAATTGGTAATCCGTATGGATAATTCAAGGGATGATATAAATCCCGAGAGTTTCAAAGTGAAAATTAATTAAGAAATTGGAGACTTCGGAAAGCCATGGTAATATTTTATTTCGCAAAATCGAGAATTCGATTCCGCTTCATCAGACCTGGCAGTTTCAAAACGATGAATGGATTCCATTCATTGTTTGAAGTCGTCTGGTATAAACCGTATACCAGACGTTGAAGCCATATATATATATATGTATATATTATTATTATTATTATTATTATTATTATTATTATTAGTAGTAGTAGTAGTAGTAGTAGTAGTAGTAGTAATAGAAGTCTTATAAGTATAAGACACTATATCGGAAAACCTTCGGTGTCTTGATTTGCAAATAATCAAACCAATACCAAAGGGAAAAAAACGGTATAAAAAAAGAAAGAACATGTACGTTAGCCGAAAATAATCATCCAGCATGCAAGTCCAAAGCCCAAAGGAAAAAAAACGATACGAGTACGCAAAATAACTAAATAAATTGCTCAATACAATAAGTAGAGCAAACCTAGTTAGACCTAAAGAGCCAGACAAACCTACCACGGTTTCACCTAAACGGATCGTCAGGGAAGCCTTCCGTGGTAGGTTTGTCTGGCTGTCTAGGTCTAACTATATATATATATATATATATATATATATATATATATATATATATATATATATATATATATATATATATATATATATATATTATTAAGAAATCGGAAACTTCAAAAAGCCATGGTAATATTTTATTTCGCAAAAGCGACACTTCCATTTCGCTTCATCAGACCAGACGGCTTATATATATATATATATATATATATATATTAGGAAAATACATGGCGAAGTTGAAAAAAATTGTGTGATGCTGTTTGGCCTTTAGGATTTCATGGGACTAAAATGTTGTTTACGCTGATGTGATTATACCTGCGTATAAAGAGAGGGGACACTGAAAATTTTAGATTTAATTTTTTTTAAAATTATTATTTGTTAAATATATATTTGGGTATATGACGCGTTCGGAGGAAGAGGGGTGTATTCAACATTTGATAATTTTTGCGGCAGTACGCGCTTAAAGGTTTTAGCCAGTTTTTGATCAACATTTCTTTTCATGGTTAGCCGTAAGGAATTGTAAATGTAGGATTAACTTACACCTAAGTAAAATAATGACAATAATAATATTTATTAAGAATTTATTTATTTTTTTTTAAGCTTTTCACCTCAAGCAAGGCTGGAAGCCACTAGCACGCAAGGGGTTACAGAAAATTTGGAGCGAGAGCAGATAGGAGTGAAAGAGGAAAGGATGTGGAGAAGGATATTGGATAGATCAAGGCAAGGGGTTACAGAAGATTTGGAGCGAGCGCAGATAGGAGTGATAGAGGAAATTATGTGGAGAAGGATAGTGGATAGATCAAGGCAAGGGGTTACAGAAGATTTGGAGCGAGATCAGATAGGAGTGAAAGAGGAAAGGATGTGGAGAAGGATAGTGGATAGATCAAGGCAAGTGGTTACAGAAGATTTGGAGCGAAAGTAGATAGGAGTGAAAGAGGAAAGGGTGTGGAGAAGGATAGTGGATAGATCAAGGCAATGGGTTACAGAAGATTTGGAGCGAGAGCAGATAGGAGTGATAGAGGAAAGGATGTGGAGAAGGATAGTGGATAGATCAAGGCAACTGGAGATGTCGATTGACGTTACATTTGAATAGTTGGAGATTATAGTTGCCAGGGAAACAGGAATAAGGAAGGGAGTTCCACAGGTGAGAGGTGAGAGACATGAAGCTATTGGAGTAGAAGAGACGGCTGCATTTAACAGTTTCAAAAGTGAAAGGGTGGGAGCGGGATTATTACAGGAAATATGAAGTTTTGCGGAAACATTGCTGACAATTATGTAATTACTTGTATAATATTAACAGAACGCATTCAATCTATTGGAAATACACTGATTGCTTAGGTAAAATACACGAAATTCAATTATTTAGTGTTTATAAATGATACTTTAATTGGAAGTGGAAATAATTTATGAAAACGAAAGGGTTGCTCGTCCATAGCGAATTTACGTCCAGATTCTTCCAACATTTCACCTTTCTTGGCAGATCTTCTGTTATCACAATGTGGCATACTTAATAAGAAAAGTGGTAAAAATATAAAAAAAAAAAAAGAAACTAAATAAATGAATATGGCTCGACGATTTATTCGAACACAATAAAAAAAAAAATGTAAATTTAAAAGTTTAAAACTTCAGCGTCGTTTTTCCTTTCGTGCGCATGCGTAGTTACATCAACGTCAACATAACTTTAAGCTGATGATGTCCTATAGAGCGAAACGAGTCAAACGAGCATTTTTTCCACGAAAAAAAAAAATCTCGCGAGACGGAGTCGAACCATCGACCTAAGGATAGCTGACATTCTTAACAACTACAGTCCTCCGCTCTGCCAACTGAGCTATCGCGAGTCACGGCAAAGAAGCCGTTCAATAAAGATAATAATCAAAGTAACATCAGCAGGTTCTACGCTCACTTGGGTTAAACGTTAAAGTGTAACCCTTTTTGATAAGTCTTGTTGATATATACAGTAGCGGCCATAATATAAGGAACGGACACAACAAAGACATAAATATGTGTATTACTTAAAAAGTAATGCATGATTAGCAATGAAATTTTTACCGAATAAAGATTAGGGTGTAATGCATAAATATTATACAAAGTTACAAAAATTTACATAATAGTTTGTTTTTTTTTAAAATAAAGATAAAATGGAACAAAGGAAATAAGCTAATGGACAAAAGTTAAGGAACGATCTTGTTAATACTTGATTGTGAACAAAATATCAACAAAATTTAATATTTGGTAAATATCCCCTTATTTTCAATGACTTCCTTGCGTCGTCGACCACATGATCTAATTAATTTCTTGCAAAAATAAGCGGTAATTCCCTCCCCTTCGTCTTTCAATAACTCCCATAGGGGATCCTGGTTTTTCGGGTTTCTTTTCTGAGCCCTTTCTCCAATTATCTTCCAAACATTTTCTGTTTTAAGGTCGGGGCTCTGGGCTGACCACTTCATTAGGGCGATTCCTTCTTCTTCAAATAAAACCATAACCGACTGAGCCTTGTGGCAAGGTGCATTGTCCTGCATGAAAATAGGAGATTCATAAAGATTATGATGTAATCTTGGTACCACATGCTGCTGAAGAAGCCTTTTGTAAATCTCAGCATTGATATTGCCATGTACGCGGATGATAGGGCCAACTCCTACAGTTGAAATCATTCCCCACACCATCACACTGCCACCACCAAACTTAACGGTTTTCTTGACACATTGAGAAGACAGTCTTTCACCTGTTCTACGGCGGACGTAAGTTTTGCCCTCAGAACCAAATATAGTAAACTTGGACTCGTCACTGAAATGAACTGTATCCCATTGTGCGTCAGTCCAAACAACATGTTCTCTCGCATACTCCAGGCGTGCCCTTTGGTTTCGCTTTGAAATGAGAGGCTTCGAAGCTGGAATACGGGCATGCAATCCTGCAGTTTTTAACCTGCGAGCAACCGTTTTCCTTGAGATCTTATTAGCTGTCTCTTCATTAAATTTACGGGCAATTGATGTAGCAGTTTCAAAACGGTTTTATGTAGATATTCTAACAATTCTTCGATCTTCTCTTTGCGATGTTTTTGGAGGTCTGCCAGTTTTTGGTTTTGCATCTAACGTTTTATCGGTTAATTACACGATGGACAACACTTTTAGACCTATGAACAATATCAGAAATTTCTGAAATTGACTTTTTTCTTGATAGTTAGCGATAATGAGTTTTTTTTCTTCAAAAGTGAACGATTTGCGTGTAGAATTTGCCATATTGCTTAAAAATAAAGTCCTAATGATAAATGAACTTTTACTTATTGTTGAAAAGCTCCATCGAGTTTTTTAACAATATAAATTAAAAGTTTATGCAAATTATTAACATCGTTCCTTAACGTTTGTCCAGTAGCTTATTTCCTTTGTTCCATTTAATCTTTATTTAAAAAAAAAAGACTATTAGGTAAATTTTTGTAACTTTGTATAATATTTATGCATTACACCCTAATCTTTATTCGGTAAAAATTTCATTGCTAATCATGCATTACTTTTTAATTAATACACATATTTATGTTTTTGTTGTTTCCGTTCCTTATATTATGGCCGCTACTGTATATATATATAATAGTCACAAATTACATTCATGAATTAGATTCAAACTGATAGAGATGTTACCGTAACAATCAATAACAATATTGATAGATTAATATCAGTAAACTATTATACTTTAAATAATTTTTTTAATGTACTTTCTATGAATGTGTTTTTAAATATACAATTTATCTCATATTAAATCCCTAAATTATTTGTAAAAGAGTTAAAAATTTAAATTTTAAATTGCTAGCAAACGTCAAATGTTTAAATTGCTAGCAAACGTCAAATTAATTTTTTCGGTGATTTAAAAAAAATTAAATTCCTATCAAACATTAAAATCTTTCTTTACATAAATTGCTAAAAATCACCACTCCTCCTGTCTATGAGTAAAGCCTAATGACAGCTTCTTTCTCTTTGCTTCCCCCTTCTTTCTTTTTATTTTTTCTCTCTTCTCCCCCTTCCCTTTCAATATATCACTTCCGTTAAGTTAACCAATTAAATAGGTCAATGTCTGGTCCCTCCTCCCCTAATACTAAGTATGATAGATAGAAATATTAAAATAAACCCTCTCTAAACTCGATCATGTCTCTCACACCACCCCTCATTACCCTCTCTGTTAAATTACATAAACTTAATACTACCCCTCAAAAGTGTAAGTGTTCATTTCATTTTTCGTTTCACCTTTTGGAAGTGTAGTCTGATGATCCAACGTCCTTTAAAAGGGCTATGGTGAAATAAAGTATTACATGGAGCCTTAAAGTGGTCTGTTTTTCTTTAAATTATTAGCTCTGAATTTACATTGAGCTCTCAGGATTTCATCCTCCTTGGGACTACCTATACGGATAACAAAATTTTTCTTAACTTAAATATATATATATATATATATATATATATATATATATATATATATATATGTGTGTGTGTGTGTGTGTGTGTGTGTGTGTGTGTGTGTGTGTGTGTGTGCGAAAGGTGTGTAGGAAAGAACGCGTTAGGTAAATAATCCGGAGTTCTTTAGTATTTTTGTTTTTATTTTTAAAAAACAGTGCTCCATACAGAAGTAGAGCTTAAATTATAATTATTTAAAAAAATATGATTCCTTCGCTACATAAGAGTTCTCATGTTTCAAAAACGAGAGTCGAAACCCTCAATATAATTATTAAAATTAAATTGAATTAAGGCATCAAGCCCTGTTTCATCCTCAAGCGAATGTTTAGTAATAACTAATCTTGAAATTTACGCATCTTTATAAGCATGTTCACTCGCAAAATTATGGAAACGGCTGGGGCGGCCATTTTGGTTAGGTGGTCTAACAGTTAATTCTTATCCACATATCAGTCACCTTCGAAAAGATCAAGGCGAGGTAGGGTGGGGTATCTATTTCAAAGCGGATGATGGCATTCGTGTACGCTCACCGTCTGGTCAGTTACGTCGAAAGATAGCTTTTGGTACCATTATATGTCGTGAAGTGTTTAGAGAATTTTGTTTTATTTTATTTTATCTATTTATTTATTTATTTTATCCAAATAGCTGTTTCATATATAAACGCGTCGCACTGAACTACAATTTGTTTTTTTTGACGACTTCATAAAGGGTTTTTCTATTTAATGATCGGGTTAAGCTTTTAAGCCTTTTATTAAACTATGACATTTAATTTTTTTTCTACTAATTATTTAATGCGAAAATTTGATGATGTCGGCAAAAAACCGTTAACTCATGTCTATGGTTTAATAAATTTTCATTATTTAGAAATTTAATAATGTGTAGTTTTTCATGTAGGCATAAAACTACTTCGTTGGTCTTGTAATTTGAGCGTGTACAAACTTGTATCATTAGAGTTCCTACATCATGCGACACTACTTAAGTAAACTGGTTCATTCCCCCCCCCCCACTTCCAAATCTTTATGTTTTACTAGTGGATCACTCAGAAGGATATCCGAAAATGCAAAATACGAATGAAAAGAATATATACCTATGTTTTATAGATTACTAGAATTTTGTTTGCAACACACGTTAGCGTGTTGAAATCCTCCGTATTTAGTAATGTTGAAATTATCGCTAACATTATTTGTTGATATTTACAAACTCTACGTTTCGTTCAAATTCGAAAACCAATCGATGAAATTTGAATAAGCTGATTCGTTTGGAAAAATACTTTGACAAAAAAACCCTACTTTGGGGTTTAATAATTTCTTTAATTTAATTTAATTTTATAGGACTTCATGGTAAACAATATTTAATTTTTTTTTCCTTTTTTCTTTTTAACAGCGAAGATTCGTAGGATTTCTTACTCTTGAGCATGCAACAAAAAACTGGCCACGTGTAAACATTTCTTTCTGGAGCCAAATTCTAACTTTTTGGATCATTTGACCTTGTGATTTATTTACAGTTCATGCAAATGCAAGGCGAACTGGAAACTGGATTCTTGTATATCGAAAAACTAATAGAAAATGTGCAAAAAACAGTATTGCATTTTTATTTTTATTTTTTTATAATAAATCTTTGTTATTTTAATTACTAAATTGTTTTAAAATAGTGGGAGTGTTTTACATGTTAAATAATAAACCTTTTTTAAAAAAAAAAGATTAATGAAAATTTATTGTACTAAGTTACGCACCCAAGTAAAACCAACTGTACGTTTTACCCCCTTAGCTGCTTGCACTTCTCTCTAAAATTTGTTTTCGATCGGCCAATGTAAAGCTATTTTAGAGTGTGTGATGGGCGGACTAACGAAAGTCACAGTGTTTTATATATAGATGCAAAAGCGTTTGATAAAGTACATCACAAAGAAATGTCAGAACTTATAGATGAATTTGACATATTTAGAAGGATATTAGAATAAGCTAGAACTTATGCTGGCAGCAAACCGGCTGCATAAAGATAGAAAATGAATTCAGTAAATATACAAAAAATAGAAACTGGCGTAAGACAAGTATGTGTCTTCTTACCAGACAGATTCATCCTACATACGGTGAGGCGAGTCTGAGAGAATTAGAAGCCCTACCAGGATTCATTATTGGAGACCACCATCTGCAGATGACAATATTGATAGCAAACTTTTGTGATGTCAACGTACACTCGTTGCCACTTTTGTAATGTCAACAAATACTTGTTGTCACTTTCGTAATGCTCGTTGTAGTAGAGACTTTGTAATCACAGATACAACTATACTAACGCCGTTGAACAATACTGGTGCCTTCGAATAACACTCGCATTAATAGTACTTACTCGATAAGACTCTCTTGAATAGTAACCACCGAATAGTGATCCGTGTAGTGATCAGTGTAGAGAAATAATATAGTGAATAGTATAGAGAATAGTATAGGGAATAGTGATCCGTATAGTAATAGAGGATAGTATAGAAATAGTGATCACTTAGACGCCACGCTAATTCCCATATATACATTTCCTTTGTCATCATGTCATCTACTTATTCAAAATGGGCTCGTATGTGTTTTCTCTTTGGTGATCTGTGTTCAAACTCCAGTGTCGGGAGCGACACTTTATTCCTATATAACACAAACAAATAAATTAAACTAGAAGAACTCCTACAGAAAGGTAGTGAAGGAAAGCGAGAAGAACGGACTAAACATCAATTGCAGGAAGACAGAATACATGGTTGTCAGCAAAAGAACGAGCTCAAAGTGCAAAATACAAAATGGAGAAACCGAAATGAAAAAAATACAAAAATTTAAGTATATGGGAAATTTTTTTTACCATGGGACTGAAAGTGCGACACGGAAATACAAAGGCGCATTGGGAAGGTGCTTTTCAAAAGCTAAGCAGATTATTAAGAAATAGGAAAATTTCGTTATAAACAAAGATAAGAGTACTGCACTGGTACATAATGTCAGTCTTCTTAGGTGATAGCGAATGTTGGAGGATCTCCTCACAGATGAAGAGATTTGAACAGCAATGTGGTTCTATAGAAGGATGCTGAGATTACCACGGACGAAGTTTTAGAGAAAATGGAAACAAAAAACTCTTATACTTAACATCAAAAAGAGAAAGTTCAATTTTTGTTGCACATAACGCGGAAAGACGGCTTTGAAAATTTGATACTCACAGGACATACTGAAGGCAAGAGGGACAGAAGCAAAATGATACATAAACTACCAAACAAAATTTATCAAGAGCTACAAAGGACAGGAAATTGTGGAGAGCCTTGAACATCAACGTTCTGAAGGGACACGGTATATTGAAGAAGTCGTGTCTGAGACGGAATATGTACAAATCACTTCGAGAAAGAATTTGTAAAGGATTTATAAATGCTAGATACACATTCACCAGTGTTTTGGCTGCGAGAAAAAAAACATGCAAATTAAATTATGTTAATTATATATTTTAAATCACATACCAAGATACCACCGTCTGTAACTTGTTTAAGCAAATGTTGTCTTTTATTAAAATGACGACTTCGTATCCTTTGATGATGAACACCACGTAGCTTGTCACGTTTAAAAATAATTAAAACAGTGATTCGCAAATAAGACGACATTTGCTCCCAGGGGAGAAAAATTCAATGTAGATGATGATGGGGGGGTAATTTAGCCAAGGGAGGAGCTGAAGGAATTG
>OZ038497.1:83159542-83164542 GCA_964036315.1 Acanthosepion esculentum | reverse complement strand
TTACCAGTTTATATTATTACGATAATACATTTATTTTCCTATATTCATTCTTGGCGTTTGTTATTTGATACCGGATTTCATCTCGGGATCCACACACACACACACACACACACACACACACACACACACACACACACACACATATATATATATATATATATAGTTGTAGAGTGGATAAATGAAACGGCCAAAATCGCATTTAACACACTCCTGTGCAACTTTATTTTTTATACACTAAGCGGGGAAACTCCCATGAGCCATTTGTTTATTTCCGGCAACATAGACCACGTGCCTGTCGAACTGGAAACACCTCCTAGCGAAACTATAGTCGCACGCCTAAAACGTACTTACTTGTATATGTACTAATTAATATATGTATATATATATTCCATACATTTTAGCAGTACAGAACTTGAGTATTGATTTAATAACATTCAATTTATTATTACTATGTATAATGAAAAATAAAAGAGGAAAAACTACCGATTTCGCCTGCAGTCATTCAGGTTTTTTAATCAGGAGTGTGAAAAGTAAAATATAACAAATTTAAAATTGTGAAGGATTAATTGATTTTTAATTTTTTTAGTCCTCTCATCAATTAATCATTCACAAATTTAAATTTGTCGTATTTTATTTTGTAAAACCGTAGAAGAGCGAAGACGAAACCGGATTTTTTTTTTCATTTTCCCTAGTAATATTAAATTCAATGTTTTAAAGCTATATATATATATATATATATATATATATATATATATATAGAGAGAGAGAGAGAGAGAGAGAGAGAGATTTATATATATATATATATATATATATAATATATATATATATATATATATATATATATATATATAATAAAATAGGCAGCATATAATTTTATATTACAAAGAGTAAATCATACCTTATCATATATTAGCAATATATATTACAAAGAGTTATATATCTAATATATATATATATATATATATATATATATATATATATATATATTTCTTCAAACGTTTACTCCTGTCTTAATACTAATACATTATATTGATAACAGAAACAAGGAATGGCTTGTTAATATTAACACGTTCAAAACGAAACTACTCCTTATTAATCATATGAGAGACCCCTTTTTGACTTCCATCAGTATGGCTGATGCTAACCTCCAGGAGTTTCACTCTTTGTGCCTTCTTGAGCTAATGTTTTCCGCTGACATGAAGTGTAAAGATTATATTAAATCAATTTCTAGGTCTGTTCTTAGGAAAGCTGCTTCATTCTTGTGCTAGACATTTTTTCTCTTCAGAAATTTTCTTACACATTTTCAAGTTCACCATTCGTTCATGCATTGAATATTGCTGTCACATCTTACCTGACGCTTTTGCTGTGTATTAAGGTTTCTTGATGAAATCCAAAGAAGAATCTGAAATGTCAATGGTCCTGACCTGTCATCTCACTTTTAATAACTTCCACGCCGCCATAATGTAGATTCCCTGTGTCTTTTCTATAAACACTGTCATTGTTCCGATGAACTATCCTCTGTTCTGTTGAGACTTAACGAATTTAAGCGCAGCACTTGATTGGCGGCAAGATCTCATTATTTTACAGGTGAAATGGCCCGATGTATCTGTAAGTTATATGCTAACAATTTCTTTTCTTGTTTGGGGAACGGAACTCTCTTCCGGCTTTTTGATTTCCAGTCAACTTTGACCTTGAAAAATTTAAATGCAATGTCACTCGTTATCTTCTGTCTTCTTGATTCCTGTTCTTTTATTCTTCTCTCTACTTAATAATGTTTTTTCATATTCTTTCACTCACGGTAACCCCTTGCGTCCTAGTGGCTTTATTGCCTTACTTGGGTTGAAATGATTAAATATGTATCTATACAGAGATGTTTATATGTCTGTGTGAGAGAAAGTGTGTATGTGTGTGTATGTATATAGAATATCAGATTATATAAAACTCGCTTGAATACGTACATACCGGGTGTAACAGCAAAATTGTCCAAATCTTGTAACAGCAAAATTGTTTATCCTACAAAATGTTTAATATCTAAAAAATAAAAAAAAAAACATGAAACTAACTGAGTTTCTTTCTTCCAGGTTTTCTGATAAGACGTTTAGCCATCTTGATACAATTTGTTATAAAAATCACTGAAAAACCCTTTGAGTTATTCAGCTGGAAAGAGAACAGGTTAAAATCGTTTTGGGTCGTCCCACTGTCTTCTCAACTGAGCAATGGTGAGAGGAAAAAAATTAATATCATTCATATCCTGGCTTCCATCTTCATTCAAGAACAAACAAGAGAACGATGAATATTTTTTGAAAAGAAAAGAAATAGTAGAGAGGAAAAGTAAATCAGGAGGTCACAACAGGAAGAGGATCATCATTTCAACTTAGATTGAAAGAGATCAATTAGAAAAGATCCAACTCAATCCATAAACGCTTGGCCCGTGAGAAAGGGGTTTCAGTTATGACAAGTCCAATGAGCAGTGAAAAAAGACTTGAAAATGAAATCGTACGTGAAATGTGTGAGGCAACTTGTTACTCCAGAACAGAAAGTTAGAAAGTTAGGGAGGGCGAAGATCATCTTGGATAAGTTAGAAGATTATCTTGGATATATATATATATATATATTCTGATCCTTAGCTATGATTAATTAATGATGAACATGTCATTTTCGTTTATGCCCGATTAGGGTTTGACATGACGGCCTTCTTCGCAAGCTTCAGGGTTATGGTATCACAGATCGATTGTTTGACCTAATACAATAATTCCTGCAAAACCGTGAATTGAAGGTCGTTCTCAATGGATTTATCTCCAGCTCCTATCCCACTAAGGCAGGTGTTCCTCAAGGCTCCATCCTAGGCCCTACTTTGTTCCTTATATTCATAAACGATCTTCCCGACGCCATAGATTCCCAAGTCGGCATCTACGCGGATGACACCACAATTTACCCCTGTCTCAAAAACAAATCTAGTGATGCTGACAAAGTTAACCTGGCAGTTCGTCTCGAAAAGGATCTACAATCGGTTGTGGACTGGGCAAGAATTGGTTGGTTAACTTTAACGCCTCTAAAACAAAACTGCTCTCTATTAACCACCACAGGGATCCATCCCTGCATCCCATTAGAATGTCTGAAGCCCAACTTCTCGAGAGCTCCTCTCTGCGGCTGCTCGGTCTCACGCTGTCCGCTGACCTGAGATGGAACAAATACATCGAGTCAATTGCTTCATCCATCGCAAGGAAAGTTGGCTCCCTGTGCCGGGCCAGGAAAATTTTCTCCCCGGAATCGATCCTCCAAATCTATAAATCAACCATTCGCCCTTGCATGGAGTATTGCTGCCATATATGGTCTGGAGCCCCTGCTGTTTGCCTCAGGGTTCTTGATAAGATCCAGAGACGGATATGCAATGTAATTGGCCCTGATCTGTCATTTCGTTTGCAGTCGCTCTCTCACAGACGCGCCGTTGCCTCGCTCTGTCTTTTTTACAAATACTTTCACGGTAATTGCTCCGATGAGCTGCTTTCGCTGGTTCTTCATGAATTCAAGCGTCCTACGAGGCTGACATCCCGTTCCCACCCCTACACCGTTGAAACTGTTAGATGTAGACGTCTCTTCTACTCCAATAGCTTCATGTCTCGCACATCTCGCCTGTGGAACTCCCTTCCTTATTCCTGTTTCCCTGACAAATATAATCTCCAACTATTTAAGTGTAACGTCAATCGACATCTCCAGTTGCCTTGATCTATCCACTTCCCTTCTACACATCCTTTCCCCTTTCATTCCTATCTGCTCTCGCTCCAAATCTTCTGTAACCCCCTTGCCTTGATCGATCCACCATCTTTCTCCACATCCTCTCCTTTACAACTCCTGTCTGCTCTCGCTCCAAACCTTCTGTAACCCCTTGCGTGCTAGTGGCTTCCAGCCTTGCTTGGGGTGAAAAGCTTAAAAAAAAAAAAATTATACATTCTTATTGCTCAAAGTAGAGTCCAATAGTGTTATAAAACCTCGGAGAATTCCAGTAAAGTATCTTTAATCATTTCTAAGTTACAACGGTTCCAAACTTAATCTAACAATTGGACAATTTTGCTGTTACACGATTTGGACAATTTCGCTGTTACACACGGTATATACATATACAGGTGCCACTAGACGGTGGGGGGGATAATTTTTTGGTGGGTAGGGGTGGATTTTCCCACCCCTCGGACTTACTTGTACTATCCCTTTTATTAACTTCACATATTTTTAACACTTTAGACAGATCTTTAATACCCTTTTTATTATAATATCTCCTGTTTATTGCATATTTAAAAAAAAAACTGTCACTAATTATTGAGATACTCGTTGTATTAGACATCTATTTGGTTTGTTTTGTTTTACCACGTATCAACTGCAATGGGCCATTTAATGTCAACAGTTTTTATGTCTGGTAATTTTTTTCCCAGAAATGTATTGCTGGTAATATTTTTTTTTCAAAATTCAAAACATGAATAAAAAATAAAAAATAATATACTACGTTACTTAAAAATCGAAAAGCAAAAAGAGAAAATATACAGTGTAACAAATAAATAACAAGTAAAATAAACTGATCTAAATACATCCAAATATATAAATAAACCAACAACCGATACCGATAAACTAGCCGTTAGAAAAAACAAATAAAGATAATCAATCCAAATAAATACAGGAAGTAATAAACAAATTAAAAACTGTTCCCGCCAAAATAATAGTTAGAACAAACTACAACAATCAAGCCCTAAATTGAACAAATAGCTTTAATTATCTTCCTAAACAAAAACAAAACTATTAAATAAGCTATATAAACAAATGTTTACTACGTTAATAAAAACACCGATCAAAATAAAATTTAAAAAAAAGTTAAAAAATAAAAATAAATAAAAACAAGCAAAATAATTTAACCCAAATAAATAAATAAACAAATAAAGGACTCCCGGTAAAATAACCGCCCAAATAGATTACCCACAATGCACCACTGACCCGTATATATAAATAGAGAA
>OZ038497.1:83149542-83154542 GCA_964036315.1 Acanthosepion esculentum | reverse complement strand
GGAAGTATTCTCACTGACAGGTATATATTGGTCGGAAAATCGCATTATTGCGTAAAACGAACAATTATTATACCTTGTTGATTTCTGTATCGATACTATTTACTAACTCTCTCTCTCTCTTTCACTCTGACGCACATACACTCTCTCTCTCTCTTTCTCTCTCTTTCTCTCTCTTTCACTCTGACGCACATACACTCTCACTCTCTTTCACTCTGACGCACATACACACTCTCTCTCTTTCTCTCTCTCTTTCACTCTGACGCACATACACTCTTTCTCTCTTTCTCTCTCTCTCTTTCACTCTGACGCACATACACTCTCTCTCTCCCTCGCTCTTTCACTCTGACGCACATACACACTCTCTCTCTTTCACTCTGACGCACATACTCCCTCTCTCTCTCTCTCTCTCTCTCTTTCCATATATAGATATTCACGATATATTTGTTGCTTGCTTATTTTCCACCACTGGCAGGGATGATTTGTCTAAGTTCCGGTTTATCGTGTCATGAAAAAATAACTTCATCACCGCCACCCTCTCAGCTTAATTTTCTATTTTGCGTAACGTCTGACTTTTAATTGGTTGATGTAGACAAACCCTTGTGTTTTCTCACCCCTCCCTTTACCTTAAGGAAAAGGGGTGACAATTTGCTTTTGAAATTTTCTTAAAAATCATTTAATCACCATTCACTTACAATCGACTAAAACACGAAAGCTATTGTGCAGCAAATTCAACGTGTTTTTTTATAATCTTTTAAAATAATAATAATATTAATATATATAATATTAATATATATATATAATATTAATATATATATAATATTAACATATATATATATATATAATATTAATATATATAATATTACTATATATATATTAATATAAATATATTTATATATATATATATTTTCTTTTTGAATTTGTAGGTCTGATGAATTGGATCGTATTTACGATTCCAATAGAATAAATTATGACCATGGAATATTAGAGTTTAAGCCTTTTTACTATATATATATATATATATATATATATATATATATATATATATATATATATATATATATATATATACAGGGTGTCCATAAAGTTCGTGTGAGCTTTAAAAATTTATATCTTTATTTGTATTTGCGATAGAAATAATTTGTAAAAAGGATTAGAAAGAAGTAAATCCATATTTTTTAAGGTTTTATTAAAATTTTATTTAAGTTTCCACATGTCCTCCATCATTAGCAATACAAAGGCTAATACGATTTTGCAGTTCACGGAAAACATTTGCCAACTGATTTACAGTAATGCCTGAAATCACATTAGTTATTTTAGCTATACTTAAAACTAGGTACATTTAAACTTTATAACATTTTTTACAGATTATTTCTATCGCAAATACAAATAAAGTTATAAATTTTTTAAAGTGCACACGAACGAACTTTATGGACACCCTGTATATATTGACCAGTAATATTATTAATTCATATATATATATATATATATATATATATATATATATATATATATATATATATATATATATATATAAATATATATATATATATATATACAAATGTTGGAGATTTAATCTCTAAGGGGGCATGGGCATGGGCATGGCCATTCATAAACAATATTATTTTAACACAGGAGTATATATATATATATATATATATATATATATATATATATATATAAGGCAGGATGTGTGTGTGTGTGTGTGTGTATGTGTGTGTGTGTGTGTAACGAATGCACGGATTTGCACCAAAATTTACATGCACATGCTCCAAGTTAGCGGAGGCCAAGAGCGACTTTGCATTTCCCAACTCCCATCGATAGTGGAAATAATCGACTTTTTCATGCTTCTACGGTAGTTTTCATGTAGTTTGCGGCCATTTTCTACTGGCCAGAGTGAGAGCCGAAAGCTGGCTTCCACGAATAGGCAGGAAGATTCTATTGGCCTGCGTGAGAGCTAACAGCTGACTGACACGAATATTAACTAGCATGCTAGCATGCAAAAAAAATCGATAGCTGCATTCGTCACAAGTGGGAAAAATTTAAATCTGCATGGCACTTTACTCCAATTGGCTCATTCGATTGCTTAAACTCAATGTTGATTCTGATTCCGCAGACTTGGGTTGGGTGTGAAAAATTATTTGTTGTTAACATTCTTTTTTCGTTCGGTTTTTCCAGTTACGTGTACTTTTTTAAAGCTGATCGTTTTGTGTTCATTTTGTTTAGTTCTTTTTTCGTAACAGATTTAATGTTTAGTATAGAGCTTAGAAAAAATTCGCACTGTGAGATTGGCAAGAAGTAAGGCATGTAGCAACATCAGCACGGCAAAGGGCACTCCTTTAAAGGCAAGGAAGGGCAAAAAGTCAAGTGATAGCGATTGCTGCATGAGTCGTACGATTTTTTAATCAAGCGCGGGCAACGCCGGGCCATGCTGCTAGTATATATATATATATATATATATATATACATATATATATATATAAAATAAAAAAATCGTAATGAGGTAGATACTACCTACCTAGGTTTGACCACATTGGATCGTCAGGGTGAACTGATGATCCCATGCAGTGAAACCTAGGTACGTAGTACCTGGCTCGTTAGGATTGATTTATTTTACCTCTGCTTTACTCAGCGTATTGAACACTTTTCATTTTAGCTTATTACTCACTGTTTTTTTTTCCTTTGTACCAGAAATTTAAGGAACTGGACGATTTCCTTCGCCCTGTTCGGAAATTCCGGTTCTTTTTTTTTCCATATTTTTTCCTCGGATGCCAATTTGATTGAAAATTTTTTGCTATCCAGTTTTTTTCACCTACCGAGTTTAAGTAGATTTACATCATATATATATATATATATATATATATATATATATATATATATATATATATATATATATATATATATATATATATATATGTGTGTGTGTGTGTGTGTGTGTGTGTGTGAGCGTGTCTAGCAAGAGTCATTCCAAGTTTGTTCTTTGCTGAGGAAGTTTGATTGACATACCAGTCGAAATATAATGAAAGCAGAAGCGGAGATATGGATCCCATTCTATTGTAAGACATGCATATACGTTGTCATCGAATGTCTATCGCCCACCAATAATATTATCGTTATCATGAACCCGAAATTCTAACCAAATTAAAACACAGGCCAAAACATGGATTGAACCGGTCAAGGTTGACAATCATTTCAGATTTCTTTATTCATATTACATACGACATTGGTTTTCTTGTCCAAGCTTTGTGGGAAATGGCCGTTTGTTTCGAAACCAATTAGGTCGTACAAGCAACTTCAGTGAAACCGCGCGTCGAAAACATAAGTTGCGCCGAGCCAAACGGTAGATCTAATTAAAGACTGATAAACACTTATCTGTGTATATAAATAATCCAGGGAAGAGTGTTGGGGAAGAACTGGAGGGTATTACTTAGTGCTGACGGACTGAATAGAGAAAAGTGATTCGGTCAAAGGCTTTTACTAACAGATCACTCTAGTAATTAGAATGTTTTATTTTGACCACATTATTCACGGCTATCTATCTATCTATCTATCTATCTATCTATCTATCTATCTATTTATCTATCTATCTATTTATCTATCTATCTATCTATTCCCGTCTGTTTCTATCTATCTATTCCTAGGTTGGAAATTAAATGATAATCTTTATAACATCGACAGAATACAATACTCGCCAGCGGCGTGAAGTAGGTAAACCACTGCTAGTGGTGGACTACTTAGAAAGCAAATTACCCCAACTTACAGTGGTGTCCAAAGTATTTATGAGGATTGGGATATACCCATTAATGTTCATAGGTACGGTATATAACACTATCTATCTATCTATCTATCTATCTATCTATCTATCTATCTATCTATCTATCTATCTATCTATCTATCTAATTCGCGTTTGTTCCTATCTATCAATCTATCTAATTTTGTTTCCTTTTTATTATTCGTTTCCTTCTAAAGTTCATTTCAAATTTATACTTCTAAAATCTCCGCATAAAACTCTGAACTTTTATTTATTATTTATTTACAGTATTTTTAGGAGTAGATAGGTTTGTCTATCGTTCGATTCACAGGTTTCCCCGGTCTTTTGAACAGGAGTAGAGGTTTATCCATTGTTTCCTGTTTAGGTTTGGGCTTTCGGTTCCCTCGAAAGTCATTTCCTTCTCTTTCACTTTCGGTGGTCCCTTGCATCTTGGTGGCATTATCACCTTGTTTAGGGTGGTGCTTTTTGTTTTTGAGCCTTGTACAGGGTGAGCATCGCCTTTAAAAATCAACTTAATTATCCTTCTAGGTTCTGCCATATATTTTTCTCAACATCTATTTAACTATATAATTTGTGCTTATCTCTATCAAATATAGTTTGGTTTGGTTTACGGCATATCAACACCTCATTTTAATGCCGACAAGATTTTTATTGCTGCTAATATTTTTTCAGAAACGTATTGCTGCTAATATTTTTTTCCTTCAAAATTTCATTGCTGGTAATAATCTTTTCCAAAAATGTAATATTTTATTAAAACCTATATTTACATTTTCATAGCGTTTTGACCCCAGTTTTAGGGTCAACTATTTTTTTCCCATAGCTGGGACTCTAACAGGTGCTACGACCCCGGGTCAGGGTGAATCTGGGAACACCAGCAATTAAGAAATGGTTCCACGCTCCTCAAAACCTTCTGATCAGAGGCCTTGCTTTTGGATGTAGTTTATCGTCTTATTCAGGACGCCACAAGATAAAAAAGAAGACATAGGCAGGTTAACACTTACAAGAGATTAAATGCAAGCGAAGCAAAGGGGAACAATGAGTAATCTTCTTAATATGTTTTCTTTTGTGAATGGATGGCATAACAATGGAAAAGGGGTGGTAATAGGTGGAAAGATTCTTTGAAGAACAAGAAATCATGCAGAGCCGTGATTACTCAAGTTCTGAAGGGACATAGCACATCATAAAGTATGAATAGTTATTCACAAAATACGTGGACTTAGTGCGAATCGAA
>OZ038497.1:83104542-83144542 GCA_964036315.1 Acanthosepion esculentum | reverse complement strand
CCATCTCTGATCTTAGGTCTCCGGTTGGGACCCGGAAATCAATGAGTATACGCCAGAAATAAAAGGAAATAATAAAAGTAACAACTTTAAAATATCTTTGAATTCCACACCGTTGTGATGGTAAGGAGAAACGACAAGGTTAAGAAAAAATACATGACGATTCCCAGACAATAACGTCGTCTATAGAGAAGCATTATCATCTATGTCATGAAGGAACATGATATAAAAAAAGGAAGGAAGCTATCTATCTATCTATCTATCTATATATATATATATATATATATATATATATATACTAGCAGCATGGCCCGGCGTTAGCCGTGCTTCATTCAAAAATCGTCGCTATCACTTGACTTTAAATATTTTTGCCCTTCCTTGCCTTTAAAGGAGTGCGCTTTGCCGTTCTGATGTTGCTAAATGCCTTACTACTTGTCTATCTCACACTGCGAATTTTTTCTAAGCTCTGTACTAAACATTAAATCTGTTACGAAAATAGAACTAAACAAAATGAACATAAAACGATCAGCTTTAAAAAAGGATTCGTAACTGGAAAAACCGAATGACAAAAGAAGGATTCTGATTTGTCCACACACCATTCAACATTAACTACCCGGTCCACCCAACACCAAATTGCTGTCAACAACTACTATTGTTTCACTTAGATACTCTATGTATATTTTGTAAGTACATTTTTCTTCTCAAAAAATGGAAAAAGGAAGTGACGTTTTACATCCGGGCTTGCCTACAAACAGGATTGTTCATAACCATTTCCGACCCTCACCTGTAGATGTGCAGTTAAAATGCACTGAAACCAAGTTGCATCTTTGTTGTGAGTCAAATGGTTTTGTCTATATGATAAAATTATAATAAATATATATATATATATATATATATATATATATATATATATATATATATATATATATATATATATACCATTTGTTTGGATACGAGTTTGTAACCCTGGGTTTCACACTATAATATATATAGAAATTATATATATATATATATATATATATATATATATATATATGTGTGTGTGTGTGTGTGTGTGTGTGTGTGTGTGTGTGTGTGTACATATACATATATACATACTACAGGGGTTGGACAAAATGATTGGAACAGTTGCAAAATCCACTCCTATATTTCAAAGCCCTATTATATTAAGAACTTTAGCTAAAACTTCGTAATTGCCGGTTATATCTATTGTAAATACGTTTATTTATCTAATTTACTCTTTGCCTTATTTATTTTTAGAATTTAGTAAGATTTAAGGTAAATGCGTGACCTCTCCGAGTTCGAAAAAGAGAACATTTTTGTAGCTCACATAGCAGGAGCCTCGATCCCTAAGGTTGCTGAACTGTTTCGTTTTTCAAGTGCTACCATATCAAGAACTATGATGCAATTCGAGAAAAAGGACAAAACCTCTAGCAACCGTAGCAATTTGGGCCGGACTTGCAAACTTACTGACAGGGCGAAAAATCATCGGACAAATGCGGCCAAAGTGACTGCTGAGTTGAATAATCATCTGAATAGTTCAGCTTCTACTAAAACTGTTCACCGTGAGCTCCATAAGGCTACATATCATGGAAGAGTCGCCGTAAGGAAACCTCTTCTCTCCACTCGCAACATTCAAAAGAGGTTGAAGTGGTGCAGAGATCACAATGCCTGGTCTGCAGACCAATGGAAGCAAGTCATATTCTCAAACAAGTCCAGTTTTTCTCTTTTCCCAACTTCAGAGCGAGATTATGTGTGGAGGCATCCCAAAGAAGCTTACAACCTTGACTGCCTTCTTCCAACAATGAAGCATGGAGGTGGATCAGTGATAGTTTGGGCCACTATATCATGGAAATGTCTCAGTCCAATAGTTGCCCTGCATGGTAGAATCAACAGCAAAGATTACCTGAACATTTTGGGAGATCATGTTCATCCAATGACCAAGACTTTATACCCTAATGGTGACTGCATCTTCCAAGGCGATAATGCTCCAATACATACCGCTTGAGTGGTTAAGAATTGGTATGAAGAGCATGAAAGTGAGCTAGAACACATGGAATGGCCACACAAATCTCCAGATATCAATATTATTGAACATTTGTGGTGCATTTTGGAGCAACAAGTGAGGAGCCGCTATACTCCACCATCGTGTCGTAAAGAGCTGGAGAAGGTTTTAATGGAAGAATGACTGAAAAATTATCTGGATGAAGTCACGAAGCTGTATGATTCCATTCCTAGACGTATTAAAGATGTATGTGAGGCTAAAGGAGGACCAACTTTATATTAAATAAATTTTGTTTGAATTTAACAAGTGTCCCAATTATTTTGTCCAACCCCTGTACATATATATATATATATATATATATATATATATATAATTGTTTATTTAAAAATTATAACATTCCTGCTTATGTAACAGCGTTTCCCCTTAAGAAGGATCGTTAATTAATTTGAAACTTTTAAAACCATTTATTTTACATTCAACATCATCACTTGATAAGACATGGGAGGTGTTGAAACAAAAAGGCTATTTTTGTAGTGATTTTATAACATATTTATGTTATAATTTTTAAATAAGCAATTATATATGCTCTACTCTGTATTGAGCACTCTTTTAAGAATAGTAATTGTTGGTTATTGGAATTTATTCCGTATACACCAATCCTAGACTTGGATATATATATATATATATATATATATATATATATATATATATATATATATATATATATATATATATATATATATACATATACATATAAACATATATGTATGTCTATAATTCTGAGATGAGGTATTATGTACAGTATTTACATTAGTCGGACTATTGTCCTCATCTTTGTCGCCATATTTGTCACAACGTTTCGGCTGTTGTACGCTCCGGCCTTCTTCAGGTGGTTGAAATTTCGAACCGAACCCTTTATTTCGATCACTGAAAGTTCTCCACTGCCTGAACCGGGTATTGAACTCACACTCTTTGGGTCTGTCACTGGATCTAACCAACGCCTTTATCCACTGTGTCATGTGTCCTTGAGGACACGTCACAGTGGATAAAGGCGTTGGTTAGATCCAGTGACAGACCCAAAGAGTGTGAGTTCAATACCCGGTTCAGGCAGTGGAGAACTTTCAGAGGGAAAATTACCAGGAGATAACTGATAACTGACATCCATCAAACATGGCTCGTGGAACTAGAACAGTCTACCCCAGTGATCGAAATAAAGGGTTCGGTTCGAAATTCCAACCACCTGAAGAAGGCCGGAGCGTACAACGGCCGAAACGTTGTGACAAATATGGCGACAAAGATGAGGACAATAGTCCGACTAATGTAAATACTGTACATATATGTATATATACATATATATATACATATATGTATATATACACATATATATATACATATATATATATACATGTATATATGTACATATATATAGCATAATGAGAGGCCACGTATACTTTCTTGATATGTATATAAAATCTGGATAAAATAAATGAAACAAAATTGGGTGTTTTTTTTATGAAAGTATTTATTTCTGTGTTTTTGTATATATCTGTTTAATATTAACAGACCACCTCGGTCTTTCATCAGAAATCAAGTATCTCATTTGATTTCTGAGGAAGGACCGAGGTGGTCTGAAATATTAAATAAATATATACAAAAACACAGAAATAAATACTTTCATAAAAAAAACACCCAATTTTGTTTCATTTATTTTATCCAGATATTATGTACATATATATACATATATATATGCATATATATACATACATGTATATATGTATATATACATATATATATATACATGCACATATATATACATATATATATATATATGCATACACACACACACACACAAATATATATATATATATCCATATATATATATATATATATATATATATATATATATATATATATATATACTAAAGACATGGTATATTTACGTGCAAAAGTGTTCAATATAAGGGAGTGAAACTCTGTAAATATAAAAATAGGCTCTGAATACCACACCAAAGGGTGACTGTTTCATGACCTGAATATATATATATATATATATATATATATATATATATATATATATATATATATATATATATATATATATATTAAGTAGTAGAGGGCTTTAATTTTTAATCTGACTTTTATTACTTCAACCGTTATCTTTAGTGGATAACTACATCGGCTACATTTTCTTTAATTAGTCTTTTCGTCTGTGTAGGCCGGTAGACGAAATAAACGAGGCGTCTCTTCAATTACGGGTATCCACTAACAACATTTGAAGTAATATATGTATATATATATATAGGTTAATATCAGTATTAGACTGGTTTGCTTTAGGTGGCAACCAGTGTAAGAAAAGGAAAATTGAATTCAAAATCGGGTAGAACGCACGCCCCTATATTACCTAAGAATGTATGACAATTCATACACAGTAAAGACAGGAAGTCACGGAGAGTCATAATTGCCTACGTCCTGAAGAAAATGGCTCATATTTCAATATTTCAAATTCAAAATATGTGTTTGTAGAAACTCTGAAAATAATAATGATATATATATATATATATATATATATATATATATATATATATATATATATATATATATATATATATACACACGAGGGTCATTCAATAAATAAGGTGAATTTTTCGGTATAAGGACTTCTAATATATATAGAAGCTTACTCTTTTTTTATTTATTTTTTTGTTTTACTTCTTTTTCACATGGATTTTATATTTTTGCATATTAAAAAAAAACTTTGAGAGTTTTGGCGATTAACAAAGATGGCCGACCAAGAAGCATGCTCCAGGATTGAACAGCGGTCAGTTATCAAGTTTTTAGTTGCTGAAGAGTGTAAACCAGTTGGAATTCATAGGAGAATGTCAACTGCCTATGGTGCCACATGTTTCAGCCAAAAAAATGTCTACAAGTGGGCTAAATTGTTTAAAGAAGGACGGAGCAGTGTTGAGGATGAAAACAGGCCTGGGAGGCCTACAGAAGTGAGGTCTCCTGAGGTGATCGAATCAGTCAATGACCTCATTCAGTCTGACAGAAGGGTGACAGTGGATGACATTGCAAGGACTTTTAGCTTATCTGTTAGGATAAACGCAGGGTTCATCAGTCAGAAGGAGTCATATCTTGCATCATGACAACGCAAGGCCTCACACAGCAGCCCAAACGGTACAGACCATCAACGAGCTGGGCTGGAAACTGCTCTCTCCCCCCCCCTTACAGTCCAGACCTTGCCCCTTCAGACTTTCACCTGTTTGGTCAATTGAAAGCGTTCACGAGAGGCACGAATTTTAAAAGTGACGATGAAGTCAAAAGTGTTGTGAGCGACTGGCTGAGATATCAGTCCAAAGATTTTTACGCTGAGGGAATACGGAAGCTTGTGCACAGATGGGAAAAGTGTGTGACAGTGCTGGGAGACTACGTTGAAAAAGAAAAAAAAAGTAAGCTTCTATCTGTATTAGAAGTCCATATCCCGAAAAATTCACCTTATTTATTGAATGACCCTTATATATATATATATATATATATATATATATATATATATATATATATATATATATATATATATATATATATATATTTAAATAAAAACAGACCACTTTAAGGTTCCATATAATAAATTATTTCACCACAGCCCTTTTAAAAGACCGCGGATCATCAGATTTTACTTCCAAAGATTGAAACGAAAAATGAAAAGAAATTTACACATTTTTAACGGGCAGTACTAAGTATATGTAAATTGACGAAGTGAGGAAGTGACGGGGGAGAGAGATATGATTGAGTTAGATGTAACATTTCTATTCTTTCAAATTTAAATTGCTTGGGTCTACCCATACGGATAACCTAGTTTTTCGTAAACTAAATATACATATATATATATATATATATATATTATAAATTAATTGATTTAAAATATGTTTCTTTTCGCTACACAGTGATAACCATGTTTCAAAAATGGAAGCTAAAAGCTTCGAATTTAATTTATTTAATACCACTATTTTATGTGATATTTAAACATAGACATAGCTTATATATATATATATATATATATATATATATATATATAAGCTTGCGTATGTTTTTGTTTAAATATCACATAAAATAGTGGTATTAAATAAATGCATTTTTAAGGGTGTTTACTCGAACGGAGTTTTAAGGATTAGCCCAGAGCCTCTCGATCTTCGAGCACTGGCTTAGGTCTTGCCTTAAGCTGTCCGAATAATTGTCCCCATGGAGCTGAACCTAATAAATGCCGGTTTATCGAATAAATCTCCCGGCATAAGTCTTATTTTTTATCTTATATAACGGTTCCGTACAGCATACAGGTTCGAATCCTGTTGAGGAAGAATATTTTCTATTAAAATTTCTCGGACATTCAGGCCGGTAAATGTTATTTAATACTGTTTATTATAAAAACATAGCATTTACTTAAATACTTGTATCTATAAAAAGAATGTTAAATATAAAAATGTCTTTAAATAATTGTCGGACTTTGTCCATTTCATAATATATATATATAAAGGTGAATATATTATATATATATAAAGGGTTCTTTTTTTTTTTAAATTCCCGGAAAATTACTCTGATCAAGAGACACCTGCAGAAGACCGGAAAGCAGAACGGCTTAAATGTTGTGATAATAACAATATCAAGGACATTAGCTTGTATGTAAATAATGTGAACAAAGTAGGATTGTTTAAAACAATAACATTAAAATTAAAAGACATAGAAATCTGAAGAACACGGGCTACATTGGATCCATTAAGGTCTGCAGTCCCATTTTTGGAAGGTGGCCATTAATAGGTAAATAGGTGAAAATCTAAAAAAATTAACAGGAGTTTTAATTTTAAACTTAAATCGTTTTTTTTTATTTAATTCTCATTAAAGAGATTAAAATTTACGACACACATTTAGATTCAAATGTTAAGCACATATGTATCTTTAACGTTGTAATGTAAAGAGGGCCGGTGCGTACTACCTCCTTTCCCCGGCTAGGGGTGGGCACGCTTGATTACGGGCCCCGGGCAGTACTATTTTATCAACAGCTATTTTTTCTATCTACATTTGTATCTTACAAATTAAACTAAGCACAACTGGCTATTAAAAGATGAAATATTTTGTTGTTTTTCGCCCGAATCCGTGAAATTGTTTTGCTCGTGCTAAATCTCTAAAAGTCACTATAGAATATTTATCGTATTTAATCCGTAATGTAGAATACGTGAAAATTGTTCAATTTTTAAATAAGAATTATCTCAAGTTAAAAATTGTCGCAAAACATTGTTGATTTATTTCATTTGCAATGATCCTGTGCGCATGTGTAGTTGCGCCAACATAAAAATTTAGTCCGATTTTTTCTACTTTGTCATAGATTTTCACCCAATATTCTTAATATATGATTTATATATCGTTATCCCCTTAAAAGAACATTTGAGATAAGTCCATATTTATTGAATGGTGTCGTTCTAGTTTTCTATTGAATACTTTCTGAGAAGAACTCTGCTGACCTTAAAATACGTTAAATTCTAGTAAGTTTTATTTATTTTAATAGGTATCTTTTTACTTGATTTCTTATTATGACTATATATATATATATATATATATATATATATATATATATATATATATATATATATATATATATTATACCACGCATTCTTTCTGTAAGTGCTGCATGTGCATAAGTTTTCCATTGGGAATTGTCAAACCCAATTTAACAGTTACTCAGAGCTGCAAAAAAAATAAATAAATAAAAATAAAAAAATAGGTGAACATTTCGTTGAAATGTACAGACATTTAAAATTATTCTTGTAATTAAATTTTCAAAGACAAAATGAAAGGCAGAAAATGGGAACAGTTTATAAAAAGAAAATCGTTCAATTTTTGTAGATTATGTTAAGCTAAATAAAGTTCAGCAAAGCAGATGTTTGGGGTCAGACATCAGACATCAACAAGTGAAGCTACAGTTTAAACAATATCACGATTTTTTTGTTGTTTACATTTCTCCTTTTTTTCTCCCCTTTTTACCTTTTTTCTTTTACTTCTATATACGTTTATTTCCTTTATCCAATAAAATGTTTCTTCAGTGTATTGTTTTCTTTCTTTCTTCATTTCTTTCTTTCTTCTTTTCTTTCTTTCTTTCTTTCTTTCTTTCTTTCTTTCTTTCTTTCTTTCTTTCTTTCTTCAAACTGGCTCCTTTTCTTTTCTTTTTGAAGATATCATTCTTGCTTTATTTTTTCTTCTAGGCTATCTTTACTTTATTTCTTTTCAATCTTTCGTTTGTTCGCTCTTCAAGGCCGTGTTTTTTCTGTGTCAGGTATTGTCTAACTTTTTTCTTTCTTTCCTTTCTTTCTTCAAGACCGTTCTTTTTTTTGTGCTATCTATCTTTTTCTTCAGCACAATCTTTCTTTTTCTCTTTCTTTCTTTCTTTCTTTCTTTCTTTCTCTTTTTCTTTCTCTTTCTTTCTCTTTTTCTTTCTTTCTTTCTTTATCTCTTTCTTTTTTCTCTCCTGTTTTTTCTTTTTCTTTCTTTGTCTTGCTTTCTTTCACTTTTAAAGATCATTTCCTTTCTTTCTTCTTCTCTTGAAGGAATACTTTATTTCTTTCAGTCATTTTCAAAATTTTGTTCTTTTCCCCTTTCCTTTCTTAAAGTATTCATTCTTTCTTTCTTCATCAAGACATTGTCATATTTTTCCTTTTTGAAGTTTTTTTCTTTCTACACCAGAAGATAGGAAAATGTGCTTATGCTCTCTCTCTCTCTCTTTCTCTCTCTCTCTCTCTCTCTCTCTCTCTCTATCTATCTATCTATCTATCTATCTATCTCTACTTCCTCTTCTCTCGAATCCCATGTTGACAGTAACATTAATGGCTTCTCTATCCATTACCAGTGATGAAAAATACCACTGCTGTACTCGATTCGGCTTAGGTCAATGAATTATTTTAACTTGCTTTAAAACGTCGGCTTTCTGAATTCTCCTGTGTCCAAATTATTTGAAAGCTAATGCGAGTTCATTTGTTAAGTCAAGGGGCGAGCCGCTTCAGCTTGTCAGCGAAGACAACGTAAAAAAGACGAAATACTCACGTACAGTGAAGCACCTAATTATAGCAGCTCCTTGAAAAGTAGTCGAGTAAAGGTATCGTAAATTTAAAAAGAAAGACTGTAAAATGACCTTTTAAAAGATAGAACGTTTAAAAGAGGGAAAAACTTGAGGGACTTCAACAGAAAATTACTGGGTGGGCGTAAAACAGAAATATTAAAAGAATTTTGAGAGACGTGACAACTAGCGAGTAAGCAACATGAAAGCCTCAAGGAAAATGAGAACAGGAAAAAAACACTTCTACTCATAATTAAAAAAAAAAGGTAAGTGAAATTCCTTGGATGCATTGAGGAAGGAAGGTTTGGAAAACTTACCCACGCGGGCATATTGCGGGCAAGAGAGATAAAAGAAAGTAGCGATGACCTTGTATAAATGTATCGCTGAACGGGGTGTGAATGTCTTCTTTCTTTTTTAAATTCATTTTCTACGGCTTATCAACCCTCTGCAGGTTATTTAAAGCCAGAAAATATAAAATCTGACAGTTTTGCTGTAGGTTCATCAGAATTGGGGTGGGTGGTGAAACGAGGGGCAAGCAAAATATTTTACGCTATTTCGAATCATTTTGTTAGAGAATTTTTTTTTGTTTGCTTTGGGAGGGTGTAATAACAAAAGTAGGCAGGTGTAGGCTTTAAGAAGGCTTTATTGAACTGAGAATACAAGGTTCGCGTATAGTGTCCTTTTATAGTCCCAGTAAACAGAAATAGCTCTCCCAAAGAGGAGAGTAACGAAACAAGGTGAGACCACTATTGATTATTCATAACAGAGGGGTCGTTACTTTTCATATTACTAGCGATTAAAATCTACGGATTATGAATTTAATTGTTTTTTAATATATTTTTTTACATTTTAAGAAATCACTTCATATTAGCATATTTATTTTGGCTCCTATAGAGTGAGTCAAGTTATAATAGATTTACACAGCAAACTGACCCCCTCCTATTAACTATTATAAAACTTTATAATTCCTTTTTCCTTTTATTCTTAATTTGCAGTGCTTAATCAATATTATTGGGGAAAATTTTATTTCTAGTCGCAGGGTCCATTGTCTAATTCCACCCAAAGACTTTTATAAAAGAGAAACATCACGTGGGAGTTTGATCAAAAGGAATTTATTTTTTTAATTTCTAGACCGAGTGTCATCTGCTGACTGTCATTTGAAAGCAGCGCTCACCGGGAATTAAGAATTGCGCTTAGGTCGAAAATCGAATTTGCATCCCTCTCTTATCGCAGGAAACCTAACTACGACAGCTGTTCTCCCGTTTGAGTTCAAGGAACTAATGGTTGCGTACGATCCAATCTAACCTTATCAACACCGTCTGTATTTTTCTCCTTGAGGTCTTAGGTAAAGAAAGTTCTCCACTGCCTTAACTGGGTATGGAACTCACCCACAAAGACACATGGCACAGTGGATAAAGGCGTTAGTTAGATCCAGTGACAAGACCCAGAGAGTGTGAGTTCAATACCGGGTTAAGGCAGAGGAGAACTTTCAGAGGGGAATTAACAGGAGATAACTGATAACTGACATCCATTAAACATGGAACGTGGAACTAGAACAGTCTACCTCAGTGAGCGAAATAAAGATTTCAGTTCGACATTCCAACCACCTGAAGAAGGCCGGAGCGTACAACGGCCGAAACGTTGTAATAAATATGGCGACAAAGATGAGGACAATAGTCCGAATAATGTAAATAGTGTACATAATACCATATCTCAGAAATATAGACAGCTACTGAAGAGCCGAAACGTTGTAATAAATATGGCGACAAAGATCAGGACAATAGTCCGAATAATGTAAATAGTGTACATAATACCTCATCTCATCATTTTTTAATATAAATTTACTTTATATTCGTTTTTATGTTTTCTGGTAAGACGACATTATTTTCCGAACATTCTGCTATATTTAAACATCTATTAGCAAGTAAGTCATACAAATTAGTGTTATTAGGTTACTTTGTTTCTCACTAAAAGAGTGGTGAATTTCACCTCGCACTACACTTGATTTAGTTCAGTGGTTCTCAATCAGACGCCACTTGACTCCCAGGATAGAAATTTCTAATCTAATGGGAGGAATTTTAGCTCCAAGGGCCTGAGGGGAGAAATTTTCGACATGGGAAGAAATTGGGGAGGAATTTCACTCGTATGTACACGTCAGAGGTAAAGGAGTAAAATAAATCATATTACTAGATGACAATTTAAAATGGCAAAGCAAAAGAAGTAAACTCAGTTTGCAAAGGAAAGAATGTGACCCGAGTCTTTCAGAACTAATGGCTTCATGAAACAACAACAACAACAACAACAACAACAACATTCTTCTTCTTCTTCTTGATGAGGATGATGATGAAAAAATATATATGCACTTTTTCCCTCGCCGGTAGCACAAATTACATGCAATATGCAATCGACTGGTAAAAAATATTGCACATTGATGTGAGTGCGTGTGCAACGAATGCACGGCCGCAATTTTCGACGGTTTTGCACCAAAATTTACATGCACATGCTCCAAGTTAGCGGGAAGGCCAAGGTCGACTTTGCATTCCCCAGCTCCCATCGATAGTGGAAATAATCGATTTTTTCATGCTTCTACGGCAGTTTTCATGTAGTTTGCGGCCATTTTCTACTGGCCAGAGTGAGAACCTATAGCTGCTGACACAAATAGGCAGGACGATTCTGTTGGCCAGCGTGAGAACCAACAGCTGACTGACACGAATGTTAACTAGCATGCTAGCATGCAAAAAAATCGATAGCTGCATTCGTCACAAGTGGGAAAAATTTAAATCTGCATGGCACTTTACTCCAATTGGCTCATTGGCTTGCTTAAACTCAACATTGATTCTGATTTCGCAGAACTTGGTTGGGTGTGAAAAGGTATTTGTTGTTAACATTCTTTTTTCATTCGGTTTTTCCAGTTACGAGTCCTTTTTTAAAGCTGATCGTATTGTGTTCATTTTGTTTAGTTCTTTTTTCGTAACAGATTTAATGTTTAGTATAGAGCTTAGAAAAAATTCGAAATAGGCAAGAAGTAAGGTATGTAGCAACATCAGCACGGCAAAGGGCACTCCTTTAAAGGCAAGGAAGGGCAAAAATATTTTAAGTCAAGTGATAGCGATTGCTGTATGAGTCGTACGATTTTTGAATCAAGCACGGGCAGCGCTGGGCCATGCTGCTAGTAGCTTATAAAATATCTCACTATATTATTAGCACTGTTGCGGGATTTTACAATGTTCGGGTAAAAATATGTCACCACTGATTCGTAGGATTCAACCCTTTTGATATGTGGCATGTGGACGTTTTCTAGAAAATAAGTATGGGATCCTGGCAGAGTTATGTAAGTCAGAGCAAAAATAAGTTGCACAAAACATGGAATTTAAAACAAACGAAAAAATTAATGCATGTTATTAAAAAAAATTACATGTGTACACAATATATATATATATATATGGCAGGATGTGTGTGTGCGTGTGTGTGCGAAAAAAAGCGTGTGTTATACACACATGTGCAAGTGTTCAGACAACAGAGGACCAAAGAAGCGAACGCGCCTCAGAGGCAATGTTCTTTAAATACGTTGGGCAACATCTGGAACCAAGATGAAAACGAGACAAAATATCTTCGTCTTTTTATAAATTTAAAGAGCGCTTCCTAACGGAGTATTTTGGCGAAGCAAAGTGGGGAAACCCACAGCACCAGTTTTATTTTATATTTATACTTTATCTTCATGCATATATAAGCATATATATATATATATATATATATATATATATATATATATATATATATATATATATATATATATATATATATATATATATATAATAAATAATAAATATGACCAACGGGAAAAGATTTTGGTGACGTTTCATCCGTTAGGATTTCATCGGATAAAGCGCGTTACAAAAACCTTTCCATTTTGTCATATTTTTCTAAATACTGTTTGTTGATATATAAAATTATACAAAATTATATATCGTGATATATATATATATATATATATATATATATATATATATATATATATATATTGATGCATGTTTCATTAAATAATATAGAAAAGTTTTGTTCCTTTCATATTGTCTGATAAGCTTAATCACATTATCATTGAAAGACGAAAGGAAATCACCATATTGATACATGTTTTAATCCAATCTAAGCTTTCGGCTTACATAAGCCATTATCAAAGATGACAATTACATTTCAATATATCAAACAAAACACGGAGGAAACAATAATGATAGCCTGTTTTTGCTGCATGAAAAATTTCAAAACAACGACAAACTCGTGTATACGAGACGCGGAAGCGAAAATAACGTCGCAGCTCGTGACGTCACACATGACCATGCGAGAGTGAAAACGAGAAGTATTAAGTATAGGAAGCCGTTGGTATAAACCAATGGCTTCTGTTATCAATTATAGGCATTTAAGAATATTTGTGGAGATTTCGTAGTTTTCTTTGTTCAGGTTGGGTTTCAACTGTTTTATGTATATAGCTTCAAGAATTTTTAGCTTTTGTTTATTGTTTTAATGTTTAAGTATAGGTGTGTTTTCAACGAGGATTTTCCGGAATTCTGTACGCGGCAAGGCATATATATATATATATATATATATATATATATATATATATATATATATATATATATATATTGTTATACGTTATTTATATATACACAAATATTAAAGTAAATGCGCTGTTTCTACAGAACTAATCTTTCTAATCGAACTGGCTAACCAGACGATCCTTCGTAGCTAAACTGGTATAGCACGTCAGGTTATAGGACAGTTCTGTGTAGGATACAGCTTCGATTCCTGTCGGAGGACGCATATTTTCTACGGAATTACTCGCACTTTCAGGCCGGTAAATGTTGTTAATACTTTTTTATTGTAAACAAAGCATTTACTTAAATAGTTGTACCGATATAAATAACGTATAACAATAAGATATATTGAAATAATTATTGGACTTAGTCCTTTTCGTAATATGTATGAGTGTATATATATATATATATATATATATATATATATATACATATATATATATATATATATATAAAGACTAAAGGAAAACTTTACTTTGACGACGCGTTTCGTTTTCTTATGGAGTTTATCAAGGTAAATGTGATGAAAAATTCAAGTCATGGTAAACTATGAACATAGAAAATAAGTTACTTAGACGAAAAGTTCTTGAGAGTGTCGCTATCGAATCTTCCAAATATGTAAATCAGCGCCCGGGTTTTTCAAATATCTCCTTTCCTAAAAAATATACTCTCTCCCAAACCAACAGATATGATCATAAAAGTATTAAAAATTCAAAGAAAATGGTTTAAATTGAAACCTTATATTATTTAAAACAAATAAATACATTCACACTTAGCATGGTGAATATTTATGGGCGTTCTTTTTGTGACGTACGGTGGCCATTAATCATTAAATATAACTCAAGACTTCAATGTTAAAATAAATCAGTATTTAATTACAACCGCGAATAAGTACTTAACAAGAACAGCGAAGTAAAAGTCAACCAAAGATAATTAACCATTTCAGGGAATACCTTGTTAGCAACTCGGCTCGGCTTAACGTCCGGTAAATCCTATATCAAAACCCAGATCATCAACGCAGAGTAATTCACACTAATTCGACTGGATATTTCCACTCAATAGTCTCTCAATAATCACGCCAATACGCACTAATCTGTATTCTGCATATTAACAACCAAAAGAAAGGGGATTGTCAATGGTCAGGAATTAAGATAAGCGTTACTGTCAGTAATATGGCTATTATATACTTTGATTTATTAGTTTTTTATAACCTATCAAACCTTTTTTGTGTTATTTTAAAGACTAAAACATATTTGAAATTGTAAGAATAATACTTTATTTTTTGGTGGGGGGGTGAGAATATTTATTTACAGATTCAAGTTCTACTGTTTAACCCATACCTGGAGGGAGGATATGGTTGAATACCTTTCGAACTCAGCTTTTCGATTTCTTCTTTCGAGCAGCTATTCATCACATGGCCCGCGCATCTATTATGGTATGTTTAATCTAAATAAATTTAATTTCTACATAAAGGTGCTGAGAATACGATGGATGGAAAATGTGAGTAATCAGGACGTCTTAATGAAAACGGAAACTAAATGGACACTTATGCACAGAATCAGAAAGATACAGCTGAAAATTATTGGCCACTTAATGAGGAAGGAAGGCTTAAAAACATTGACACTCTCAAGGCCTATCGAAGGAACAGGTGGAGACAGCAGGCCATCTACCTAACGAGCTTAAATGAATGAACTGCAGAACAGGAAGCAAGAGAGATCGTAATAAAAAGGCAAACCTTACATAGAGCAAAAAAGGATAGAAAGCTGTGGAGAGTCATGATCGTTAACATCCTGAAGGGACACGGCTTATATAAGATAAAAAGGCACTGCATACAATTGTATATTAGAAATACACTAGAAGGATTGTACTATGGATTTTTTAAAAACGATTTAAAACCCAATCAAGGCAGTAAAGCCACTAAGACACAAGTGGTTACTGGTTGTGAAAGAATTAGAAAACATTACTAAATGAGCTAGAACAATAGAAGAGTAATCAGTAAGCCAGTAGATAGTTGTTATGGTCCAGTTTAGGACCAAGGAAAAACAACACGAACACAAGAGTAGAAATAACGAAGATATATTACACGGAATAATAATACAAGATGTCGAAGGTGTTAGTATGACTGTCAGTCTGCTTTGGAGTGAACTACTATCGGCTCGACTCGATTCGTCTCTTTCTCTCTCTCTCTCTCTCTCTCTCTTGAGAGGCGTAGTATACATAGTGTTAGGAAGAGTTCATTCTGTAGTTAAATGTAAGGTCCAATATCAATAGGGATTGACATTGCATTTAAATTTTTGAAGATTAAAGTTTGCTGGAAATCATGGAGCCGGAAGGGAGTTCCATAAGCGAGATAAGAAATTGTTATCATAGAATTTATGGTTACGTCAAGCCAATTCGACTGCAAATTGCTGAGACCTAATCGCCAGTCTAGTACTGCGCTTAAATTCAAGGTACCATAGCGAAGAGCTCATCTGAATAATTACCATAAAAATATGAACAGAAATGGCACAAGAAAGCAACTTTACGGCGGCGGGAAAGTTACTAAAGCCGAGATGCCAGATCATGACCAGTAATATTGCTGATTATTCTTTGGATATTATGAAGTATCTCTGAATATATAGCAAGAATAATGGAATGTTTTACTATAGAAATTCATTGAAAATATTTTACTATTGAAGTGCCTTGAAAATCAAGAAAAAAGGATTATGAATGTATAGATATAACCGTAAGTTCTATGCTATCAGTTTCTTCTCTCGCACTTCTTGCCTGTGGAACTCTCTTCCGGCTTTTGCTTCCCAGTCAAGTTTGATCTTCAAAAATTTAAATGCAATGTCGATCGTTATCTCCTGTCTTCTAAATTCCTGTGTTTTAAATGTTCTTTCTCCTTAATAGTGTGTTTTTTCTCGTCTTCTCTCACATTCTATAGCCCCGCCTTGCATCTTAGTGGCCTCGTTGCCCTGCTTAAGGAGAAATATTTTTTTAAAAAAGGACACGTATCATTGGTATCACCTAGAAAATTACTGCCATTAATTTTATTCTAGAAATTCGGTAAGATGATTTTGCTAGAGATTGCTTTGTAAATGCTTTTACTACAGAAATGCATTGAAAAACCGAAGAAAAATCATTGTCTGTAGTTAAGAATTAAGACAAGTATTATTGAAATAAGGGGGTTAGAATTTGTTTTAATATAAACGCTTTGCAGATAGTTTTTCTCGAGTCAGCATTTAAAAGCTTTCATTAAATTTTTTTTTTCGTGTAAATAGTTTTAATGTAGAAATGCAATATACATGATAATACTATAGAAATGCATTCAAACGTTTGTATGAAAGGCAGTGTCGGTGGATTGGCATAAGAAAAATATTAATGGCGGAATTACGATAGACGCTTAATGTCTGCATACATTGGGGGGGGGGGAATATACGTACACAACAAATTTTAATTCATTTTATTTCCAACTAATGAAGAAACATACTTTTCATATAATTAACTGCACACAGATGCATAATAACTAAATATGCATAGAAAACAGAAAAAATTGATTAAATCGAAATAAATCTCATTTATCCATTTTAATGGGTGAAAAAATATTTTAGATTTTAAAACTTAAATTGCTTTAATATTAGCTTTGATTATTCAAGCGGAATATGCTAGAATGTTCCAATAATGTTATCAATAGTTATTTTTAGCCTAAAAAATACAAATAGAACATTCTGTAATTGATATTCATGCAAGAAGGTTATCATCATGGCAAGAGTTAAAGAATTGACAAATTCGCAAAAAGAACTGATCGTTAAGCTCTGGAAAGAATGTGAAAGTTACAGGAAAATATCAGACAACCTGAATATTTCATTTACTACAATTAGTTCATTCGTTGCAAGGTATAAAAAAAACTCAAAACTGTTGAAATCCAAAGAAGAACAGGTACTCCATGAAAGATTTCCTCAAGATCTTTGAGGAAATTAATGCATCAAATTAAACAAAATCCAATGGTTACTTGTCAAGAGTTGCAGAATGATTTGCCTTTATCAGAAATCTGTGTCACTAAACAGACAATAAGCAATGAAATTCATAGAAACAATCTAATGTTACGCCCCCCTCGGAAATCTCCACTGGTATTGAAAGACACAGAGATTCCAGGTTGATATTCATTCGTGAACATAAAGATAAGGAAAAATCGTATTGGGAAAGAGTATTATGGACAGAGGAAACCAAAATTGAGTTCTTTGGACGTAATTCTAGTAAACATGTATGGCAGAAAGATGGCGATGCCTTCAAACAAAAGACCACAGTTCCAACAGTGAAATTTGGTGGTGGCAGCATCATGGTTTGGGGATGGTTTTCTGCAAAAGGTATTGGCAACATATCAGTAATAAATGGTAGAATGAATGCCGCAGCATAACAAAATATTTTTGGAAGCAAATTTAATTTGCGTAGATTTCGGTTGAAAATTTGAACTTCCTCCTGATTCGATCTTCCAACAAAATAATGATCTTAAGCACATTGCAAAATCTACGAAGAAATGGCTTGCTGAAAATAATGTAAATTTCCTGAAATGGCCAAGTCAGTCCCCAGATTTAAATCCAATCGAGAATCTGTGGCGTTATTTGAAAATTCAAATCCAATCGAGAGCTCCGGCAAACATCCCAGATCTGAAGACCGTATGTGAAGAAGAATGGAACAAAATAAAGATTAAAATTTGCAAATCATTAATTGAGAACTACAAGAAGAGGTTGGTTGCTGTAGAAGTGAATAATGGCTATTCACCAAAGTATTAAATGAAGATGATGTATTCTTTTTTAACTTGTACGAATACTTTTTTCACCCCCCCCCACTGTATGTACGTGCTTGCTTGCGCGAGCGCGCATGCAGGTGTATCGAATTTATAATAAAACTTGTCCGTTGAACACAAGGCGGATTAATTCTGCCTATCAACTTGAAACCTATTTTGTTGAATGAAAACAGCCTAGGGCAAAGAAAGGGCAAATGCAGGCTAAGATTTCTTTCTTTCACTCGCACTCTTTTCTCTCTCTCTCATATATATATATATATATATATATAATGCCTTTTTTATTGGACCTTTGGCCAATTGGAGAAATCTTACTTGTTAAGCATCTTTATTTTATTTCTTATAAATACTTTTCAGGTCCCAGGGAAGGGGTTCTGATTTCACCGGAGAGAATTTATTAGTGGCCACACACAAACACGTTCGGTGAATGTTCTCGTTAATTCCTACAAATGACGAATTGGTTGCAAGAATGACACTGAATTCGAGTTGTTCACATTGTGAAAGTTAAAATTAAACACTTGTATTTCCCTACGTCTTCGCCATTTTCCTTTTTCTGTTGCTTGTTTTACATAATCTTGAAAAAAAAATCAATCTTATTTGTTAATTTATGCATGACATGTTGAATTTCAATTCTCAGCATCTCTATTTAGCCACACCATTTTGAACCACTGGTTCCCGTACGATCACTGAAGTTAAGCAACGTCGAGCCTGATCAGCACCAAGATAGGTGGCCGCTTATGAACACTGTGTCCTTTAAGCTTAGATGTGCGGGTGGAATAATGTATAATGGCTCAGAATTGTTAATCGGAGAGCCGAGTTCAAATTCTAGTTGGGTTCGTTATATTCACTTACTCACAAATACCCTTGATAAAGGTATGAATCCACCTGTTCTCCCACAGCTACGGGTTAATTAGTAAAACTTGTGTCACTAAAACAATTATTATCTCCAAAAATAAAAATTGTGTACAATATATTTAGATATCGGGATGAAACAACCCATGGAGTTGTTGATATGCCGCCAAACAAAATCAACCAAAACAACTAAGCGACTCACTTTCTCATCAGTTATTAAAAAAAGGTCGTTGATTAATTATAAAATTTCTTATAATTCTCTTTGACCTTTCCTTATTTAGCACGACCGTTACGCCCTGTCAGTACCGAATAATTAATTGACTATTGCGTTTGGATTGCGTGAAAAGAGAGAAAAACCATCAGAGACGCTACTTGATTTCTGTGAAAAATAAATAAATAAATAAAGAAAAAAAGAAAGAAGGAAAGAAAGAAATAAAGAAAGAAAGGCTGGCTGATAGAAGTATTTAACGTTTTCATACCAATATCTCATAAATAATGGACTATTCCGTTTTTTATCTCGTGGAAAGACGGGAAAAAATCATATCAGTGACGCTACTCGGTTTCACTGAGAAAAAGAAAGAAAGAAAAAAGAGAAGGTAAGGTTTCAGTGAAATGGAAAACGTTGTCAATTTTAAATATTTTCATTTGTATCCCCTTACTTCTTAAAATAAAAATCAGCATTCATATTCATGATTGTTATTACAATATTTTGTTAAAGTTGTTAAGCTCAAATAGATAGAGGAATTTCTATGGATATTTTATTGTCGTAGAACCCGCCATGAGCTTCTTCTTATTCAATCATTAACTTAAGAATTAAGATTCATTGCAAAATTGAAATAGGAAAACTGTGAAATTTTTACGGATATTTCTCGATGAAGAATAGTACGAAACTGCAAATAAAAAACGAGGAAAATATTCTAAACGCAATCGTTATCTCTCCTCTCATAAAAAAGCGACACATAGTTGTCACCAAGAAATAAAAATGAACTTCAAGGATTTTGAGCATCCTGGGTAAGACGATAAACTACACCCGCGTCCTGCGTATGACGATAAACTACACACGCGTCCTGGGTAAGATGATAAACTACAACCGTGTCCTGCGTATGATGATAAACTACACCCGCGTCCTGGGTAAGACGATAAACTACAACCGTGTCCTGCGTATGACGATAAACTACACCCGCGTCCTGGGTTAATCGATAAACTACATCCAACAGCAAGTCCTCTGATCAGGAGATTTTGAGGAACGTGGAATAACCTCTTAGTTGCTGGTGTTCCCAGGTAGCACTTGTTAGGATCCCAGCTATGGGCAAATAGTTAACCCCCCGAAACTGGGGGTCAAAGCATTATAAAAGTATAAAAATGGGTTTTAATACCAGCAATACATTTTTGAAAAAAATTATTACCAGCAATGAATTTTGAAGAGAAAAATTATTACCAGCAATACATTTTTGAAAAAATATTATCAGCAATAAAAATCTTGTTGGCATTAAATTACCCGTTCAGGTTGATATGCCGTAAAACAAACCAATCTAAACCAATATATACTGAGATAGATAGATAGAGAGATAGAGAGATAGATAGATAGGAACATACACGAATAAGATAAATAGATAGATAGGAATATACGGGAATAAGATAGATAGATAGATAGATAGATAGATAGATAGATAGATAGGAATATACGGGAATAAGATAGATAGATAGATAGATAGATAGATAGATAGATAGATAGATAGATAAAATATATTATCAGCAATAAAAATCTTTAAATTACCCGTTCAGGTTGATATGCCTTAAAAGAAACCAAACCAAGGATCTTGAAATGAAACGATGACGACGCCACACATAGAATTTGGGGAAAAAAATGTCATTTGAGAAAGTGTTAGCACAGGCTGGAGATATTGACCAAGTGTTGAATCTGGTAGATGAGTGTGAATTTCCCAGTCAGCCTGTTAGAACTTAAACGGTAAGTATGAGGCCTAGAATTAGGGATTCTAAAGGGATTTTACACCCTTTCTCATAGCTAATTCCAGATGTTCAGATTATGATAGCAGTTAATTTTGTATGTCCTACAATCCTTTTTTACTTAACGTTGTTATAAAGTATTCACTTTTCATTGCCTATCACAACGTATTCCAATAACGGATTCGTTTCCGGTCTATTTAAATAGAAATCACTTTGGATGCCACACATCAAAGCGACTAACACAACCAATTTGGTAGTAATTATTTTTAGTGCTTGCCGTGCTGTGTGAAGCTAAGCTTATTAAACGAATTCCATCTTCTCTCACCCACGTACTCTATGTGCCATGTCTCTGTAGCCCCATGTGTCTTTACAACTACCTGCTATTTTTACTCTAAGCGATTTTTGCTTCTTTAACACGCCTCTTTGTCGTTGTAGTTCTATTTCTGCGATCTCTTCCCACAAAGCTGTCAAGTATGTTATTCGTTGTTTTCTCTGCGCCTCTTGCTTTCACTGTGACCTATGAGTTGAATTAATATCAACAAAGCATTTAGTTAACCTGAACGAGGGGTTAGTCAGATCGGTTTGCATTCTTTCTCGAAATATTTATTTATGTAATGATACATAAAATAGGGCACAAGCCCCGCCCATTTGCCGTTTGTCAGTGCCAGATGAAGCCAAGCTTAATAAATATTGATGTCAAGGCTCTGTCGAACCAAAATCAACAAGTTAATCTCGTTGTATGTTCGATCCTGGCTAAAAGCGTGTCTTTTTTGCAGCCCTGTAGCTGGAATTAAGGGTCTAAAGTAATTAAAGGTCTAACCAAAAGACCAATGATTTGAAAAGAACATCTTGATAAACGAACAAAGTTTACGTTTTGAACATGCAAACCATTGCTAAAGTGTTCCACGCTTTCTCATTAATGCCCGATTCTAATGAATCAAATTTTGGCAATGGAGACAAAAAGAAAGAGACAGACAGACAGAGACAGAGAGAGGGAATAAATAGTGAGGAAATAGGAATCAACACTGTATGGTGATTATCGATGTCAAGCCTCAAGTAATCTCCAAACCATGAAGTACTTTTGGAACTGGAAAGCGTCAGTCACCTTGCAGTGGAGATCTCTATGTTCACATTCTCGAGATGGAGAAAAATTCTATCTCCGGAAAATATCGCAAATTTTATATAGCTGAATATATATATATATATATATATATATATATATATATATATATATATAAAGAACCAAGAACATGAAATTGAGGCGAAAACGATCGTACAGAGTTCAAGCTCAGAGTCCAAAGAAAAAACCCTCCAAAACGAGTAAAAATAACTATGTAAAGTGCTCAATACACTAAGTAGAGCAAACCTAATATAAACCTAAAGAGCCAGGTAAACATATATATATATATATATATATATATATATATATATATAGCATAATGAGAATTTAAAATTAGACGCATATAAACTAGGGTTAAACAAAGACTTGGGAATTTTAAATCTGTATAAATATTTCAATAGTTAAAAAATTTCTTTAGATATAGTTAAAAAAACATTTTAAATAACATCTAAAATATTATCGTTAGATTTACGTTAGAAATATTCAAACACAGTTGCATTCCACATCACGTGACGTCCGCGTCTCGCGAAGGATGCTACTTGAAAACAAACTTCTGAATACAGTTATTTAATTTATTTCTGACGAAAGATCGGGGCAGATCTGAAATATCAAATATATATATATAAAAAAGTATAAATAAATACTTTCCCCCCCAAAAAATTCAATTTTTTAAATTTGCAACTTTTCAGTTGTTTTCTCCATATTATATATATATATATATATATATATATATATATATATATATATGAAATTATTTTTATTATAAGAGAGAAAGCTAAAAATATGTTGAAATCGCAACACAAATGCTTTCACGTTTCAATACTTGGATTGTACTTCTTCAAGCGATGGCAAGTAACTGGTGATTAAATGATTTTTAAGTAAATTTAAAACCAAGTGTTGCGTTTTTTCTGAAAGTTAAAGGGGTGAGGGAAACATACAGTCAGAATTAAAAATAGACTTCTAGGTATGTCTTGATTAACCAATTAAATGTCAGATCTACGCTAAATAGAAAAGTAAGCTGAGAGGGTGGAGGTGGGTGAGTTATTTTTTCATGTCATGATGAAACGGAACATAGACAGGCCATCATTGACGATTGCGGCAAATATCTCAGCAACAAACGTATCATGATTATAGATAAATATGGGATGTTCAATTTTTTGAGAGGACGTTGAAGTGAGGGATAAGTTAATCAGACGTAAATTTAACAGAAATTTTTTTTATATTCACGAAGCTTCTTAAAACGGCCTGTAGATAAAATTAAAAATGTGGAACATCTATGTAAGATATTAATAATACTAACTGGACAGCAATGCATAGCAATATTAAAGGTGAATAAACAAAATAAGTTATTTACCCGTAGAGGGTGGACCATTATATACTAATAAATTATGGCTATAAGAAATGGTAATACGTTTAACTATATTTTAAGATAATTTTAAAGATATTTTTTAAGATAAACTGTGTCGGCAATTTACAGTTAATTCACTCCTTTGTTTAATTGAGATTTCTTGTCAGCAAATTTGATGATTTCTAATTTTTCATGTAATCATAAGAAGCACGGTTCATTTAAAGATTTATAAGTTAAAATATTTTTAGTATTTTCCATTTTACCGTAGCGGTTTTATTAATTTCTTTTAAGTTCCAAAAAATATTTTAGAAAGAGACGTCTTATTTCTGTGCGTGTTATTGGAGAAAGATAATACTGTTGGGACCACCTAATTTTAAAGTAATTATTGGTACTCCCGATATAAAATTTTTTAACTGTTGGATTTTCTATAGTAGATATAGTGTTTAGTTGTATAAGTAAAACAAATTTTAAACAATATGCATACACAATGACCCCTCCAAATGTATACATATTTTGAATGATTATAAATCAGTGTTTATTATAATCCATTTCATTTTCGAAATTTAATAGAATCTAAAGACAGGATTTAATTCTTTTTGTCAACGCCTGATGATACTTCTGGCTCAGGCACGTTTGATAGCGCGAAACCTTTGAGTCAAAAATATCATTAAACACATTAAGTAGGACTCGAAAACATCTTCATCGGGTGCATGGACTTGGAATGTACCTTTTCCAATGACACCGCTTCAAAATGCTATGGTCGCTTGATTTTGAAATTCCTATGTCATGGCTCCCTTCCAGTACAGATTTTCTTGATCTCTGGTGATATACTTGTAATAATTGCTCAAAATTCATCTCTAATTAAAAACAATTTAATTCATTGTATATCTATATTTCCTTAAATAAATATAATTAATATAATCAAATATAATAATAATAGTAGTAATAATAATAATAATAATAATAACATTGCTATTTACCTTGAGCTTCTTGTAAAATCCAAAGAAGAATCAGCAATATTATTGGTTCTGGTCTGGCGCCAAGGCTTCAGTCACTGTTCTACCGCTGTAAGGCTGTCTTTCAGTGCCTTTTCTATAAATACTTTCATGGCAATTGTTTGGAAGAAGTTTTCACTATGGCTGGGGCACTTTGGCGTGGTGTAATGGTTAGCAAGCACATTGCATATCCGTCTCTGGATTTTGTCGAGGACCTTAAGATGAACAGCAATCTGAGCGGGCTGATTTGTTTCGGCGAATCGCGCCGTTTTTGACGACATCTCGTCGGGTAGATTTAGCGGGGATCTAGAATGCCGTCCTTGACTTCGACATAGATCGTATAGGGTCAAATTAGGGTACTAACGACCGGAACGTGAAATCATTTCGGGATTTTATCGATAAGTTTGATCTTGTCGATAAGTACCGTAATGAACAACCTCGGGAGGTATTATGAACTTGGACTAATAGGGGTGGCTCGGCTCGGCTACAGAGATGCGTTCTAGCTACTTCGACCGAGTCTTAGTCAGGAGAGTCAATGTAGGCCTCTTAAAGGGGTGTCCAAGTTTCCACTATATAGTTCATTCGGATCATAGGCTCGTCCGGGTCCGTGTAAACATAAGTTAGGACTTAGGTAAGGTTAGGATGGCTGGCTGTCATTGTTTGCTGAGCAAGATTTTCAGGACCAGGTGCTATTAATGCTACAGCGGGAACTGACGGGGTCTGTGGTTGGGAATGCCTGGTGAGACAAGTTAAAATCTAAAATTCGAACGTTTGCTGCTGATTATAGTCATCGGTCCAATCTAGATGGATTAGCGGCGCAAACAGCTTGTGAGAAAAAACAGTCGATCGGCCAATTGAATCCCCTGATAGTTGGGACGTAGCTTTAGCTAGGGCAGAGTTGGCCCCTTGCTTATCAAGAAGTGTCAAGCTCTAGTAGTTAGGGCTAGTTTTAAAAAAATGTCCTCGGAGTCAACGAATAAAGCCGCTGAACTGCGTTCAGAAGGAGTTTGGAATGTATCTCTGCGACTATAGCGTACGTCTTATTGCCGGATAATCGGGCCGTGACTACAAACGCGGGCATATGCGAAGCTTTTCGTGATTACTTTCATAACGCTTATTTAGCTGACTTTCCCTGTCTTGAGGCAGCTGAACCGGCTGGTTGATAGTGTCCCATTTCAGAGATGGAAATCTATCCGATTCTGGTAGTCGCACATCTACCAGATTCTACTTTACCGACTCTCTGTGCTTCCACTCCCGTCTACCACACTAATGACATTAGTAAGACTATTGTTCTCCTTGTGGGGAGACGAGGCCGCTAAGGTACTTCGGAAGATCTGTTACATCCACCCTCCTGAAGGCGGTCTGTGTATGCCTAGCATTAAGATGCGTCAACATACGCTTCGCATTGCGTTCCTAGATCGAATGTCGCAATTCGGATGAGGAAGACGCCCGTAAAAACTTCCTATCCCTTAGGAGTGTGCACTCGTCTGCGGAGGAGGCCCACCGTTTACACTGAAGCGAATGCTTCTTCTATCGTGAATGTCTTATTGCTCTGAAACACCTCTTACGGGCGTCGGATGGCCTCTCCAACGTCCAGGCGTTGTCTCGAAGGGCATTATATCATGTGTTAGTCAGGGGGTCCGTACGTGATGATCTGATTGAGGAGCTCGGTCTTGATCGAACTCATTTAGTATTTAGTTGCTTACCAAGTATTTGCCGATGGTATGGAGTCCGTGCATGTACGAGATGGTGAAAGGTTTTCAGTCCATCCAAGAAGAAACACCTAGACTTGGGGGTCAGAGAGTGTTTTTGATCTACGAAAGGGAGTGATGAGAAAAAAACGGGGCAATAGGTTTAGTTTGGTTTGGTTTACTTTGTTTTATGGCATATCGGCCTCAAAGGGTTATTTAATGCCAACAAAATATTTTTGGGTTTAGTTTGGTTTGGTTTTGTTTGTTTTACTCGATGGGTAATGTCGACAAGATTTTTATTGCTGGTAATATTTTTTCACAAATGTATTGCTGGTAATTTTTTTTCTTTCAAAAATATATTGCTGGTAATATTTTGTTTGTAATAATTTTTCCTTCAAAAATGTATTACTAGTAATAATTTTCCATTCAATAATGTATTGCTGGTATTAAAACATACTTTTACACCGTCAGAGCGTTTTGACCTCACTTAACAATTTGCCCAAAGCTGGCACCCTAACAGGTGCTACCACCTCGGGTCAGAGTGGACCTGGGAACACCAGAAATTAAGAGGTGGTTCCACGCTCCTCAAAACTTCCTGATCAGAGGCCATGCTGTTGAATGTAGTTTAACGTCTTACCCAGGACGGGGGGCAGTAGAGAAGCGGCTATAATTTTTTAAAAAGTGCGGGCGGCAGTGTGTGGTTAGCTAGGTATTAGAAGCAATTAAAGTTTTTTTATAATTATTTTTTTTATAAAAATCTGTACAGGACGCGGTATGATGCAAATTAGATCAGACAACCGACGTCTGCAATTGCAAATGCTCTAGGTTTGTAGGTGTAGAGATATAGATACGGATGTTCATCTGGCGACATCTCATTCAATGGTATCTAAGAAAACATGAATTGCATGTGGTGATTTTCTAAGCGTAGCTGTAGCCCAATGGTTAAAGTATGCTACACCCAGCGAGTTGTAATTGATCTAGCGAGACAACATTGCTAACCATAACACAAAGTCGAAGTGTTCAAATGATTTTTAAGCGTAGCTTAGATGTAAGCTAAGGCCGAAAATGTGGAGCACTTAGTGGGTATCAAACTCACTGTACAGTCATAATAGATCTAGCAAGACAGGCTGGTTAACCATTACACCATGCAGTAGTACCCCAACCTGATTTGCATATGTGTGTTTACAGAATTAGGTTAGTTGCCTTGAATGCCAAATTTCCAAGAAAATTTGTTTTGATATGGGTGTGAGAAAGATGCTAGGGGTGTGGCTTGGGAGTCAAAGGGAGGCTAGCTAGAATCAAATTTGACAGGCACTGTTTTAAAACGTTGGAACTACTCAGCAACATTGATATATTTGGGAAAGATATTAGATTAATCAAGAACCTATACTGGCAGCACACGGCCTGCATATCAATAGAAAATGAATTCAACAGATATACAAGAATAGAAGGGGGCGTAAGGCAAGGATGTGTCTTCTCACCAGACTTATTCAAACGATACAGCAAGGCAATTCTGAGAGAACTGGAAATCCGACCAGGATTCATCATTGGCGATTACAATTTTAACAACATAAGATACGCAGATGACACAGTGCTGATAGCAGACACGGAAAGGAAATTACAAAACCTCCTACAGAAGGTAGCGAAGGAGAGCAAGAAGAAGGGACGAAGCATAAACTACAAGAAGACAGAATGCATGGTCATCAGTAAAAAGATGAGCCCGAAATGCGATTTACAGGTCGGGGACACTAAAATCAAACAGGTGTAGAAATTTAAATATCTGGGAAGTGTTCTGACATAGGACGGTAAGTACGAAGCTGAGACCCGAAGATGTATTGAGATGGCCAAAGACGCATTCCAAAAGTTTGTCAGGGTGTTACGAGACAGAAGGATTTCGTTGGTAACAAAGAAAAGAGTACTGACCTGCTACGTCATATATCTGTCTCCTTTACGGCAGCGAATGCTGAACGGTCTTCTCAAAGATGAAAAAGCGACTCGAGGCAACAGAAGTATGGTTATACAGAAGGATGCTAAGGATGTCATGGATCGAGCGTGTGATCAAGGATGAGGTTTTGGAGAGGATGCAAAGAGGAATTATACTATACTTAACGTCAGGAAGAGGCAGCTGAAATTTCTGATAATAAGAAAGGAGGGCTTGGAGAATCTGATACTCACAAGGCAGATAGAGGGAAAGAGAGACAAGGTAAAGCGACACGTGGCATATCTAGCGGGCTTAAGCAAGTGGATGACAAAAGAGGGTCTGGGAGAAATAGCAAAACGGACAAAACATATTGAGAGCTACAAGGGTGTAGCGAAGAAAAACGGCGAATTACCTCGGCAAACCAAGCGACAGCGGGTCGCGTGTATTCTACGACGGAAAATGTGGCGAAAAAGTAAGTTACTTACTGAGAAAAAGGTCACGTATTCTGCATGATATGCTGAAGAGGGAATATGCAAATTAGAAACAAGTCAGTCGTTAATATATGCTAATGTTGTGTGTCGTCTTCCTTCTGTTGACGAATGAAAAAAAAAGCTCCGTCGATAGAAAGAGTTGGTGTTCTCGAATTGGGAAGAAATTCATGTATTTGGCTACTGCGTTCGTCGGCGAGTGTATTGTTTTTCTGACTGTTTACGTGCATTCTGACTTGTGACATAGTGTTATGGGTCCTTACCTATAACTGCAGAATGAACTCTTGTTGTTCGTGATGACGGTAATCTTTGAGTATAGAATCCAGAGGTTGGCAGTGAATATTTCGAAGACAGTAGGAAAGCGTAGTTCAGGTTAGCAGTGGATATCTTGTTTCAGTAGCAGAGCGTAGTTCTTTCTTCTGTTCTGGTCATCTTTGGTTCTGACAGGTTCGCATTGAACATTCGTAGAGAGTAACCAAAATGGCCGCCGTTATATAAGACGGATTGAATATTTTACGCCTTCTGATTGGTTAACCTTTATTTGGGGGAACTGTAAAGTGAGACCAGTCATTTGAGTTTGCTCACTAGTTACATAACGTATTCAAAATAACTTAACAACTCTTCCTAACACTATGTATACTACGCCTCTCAAGAGAGAGGGACGACTCGAGTCGAGCCGATAGTAGTTCACTCCAAACCAGACTGACAGTCATACTAACACCTTCCACATCTTGTATTATTATTTCGTGTAATATATCTTCGTTATTTCTACTCTTGTGCTCGTGTTGTTCTTCCTTGGTCTTAACCTGGACCATAACATATATATATATATATATATATATATATATATGTATATATATATATATATATATATATATATATATATATTTCAACGAAAAGGTTTATTTGCATTGTGACTTGTGACATTGTAACCGCGAATCGAGATTTCGACATTTGTTTCCACCGCTGATATTCGAATTTGAACTTACGATTATGTTTTCTTCTTTGTGGAAGTAATCTGTGACATCAATTTTTGGACTGGAATTTTTTAGTTCAAGGACGACGAAACTGACGACAAAGGGTTAGGGTGAAGTGGCGAGCCATGATAGCCTATGTCCTGAAGGGACACGACAGATAAAAGAAGATCCGTTTTTAAATGCCCGAACCCTCATCGAATCCTTGCGCACAATTTCCATATTCAGGATCGAGAGAAACTTCGAGATTCTTGTCATGTGACCGCTCCTCTCTTGTATAGCACTCTTGAAATTTTGGAACGCAAAAAGCAAAAACTTTTTTTTTGGCGTCGTTGTGAAAATCTTGATAAATTAGAGGTAATTCTGTTATTCAACATGAAAGGTTTTTCATCTAAGAATATTTTAATGTTATTTCCCTGCAAGACGTTTGGCATTCATGGCTCTCCCTAAATTCCTTTTCTTTATTATCTGTGACTTTCTGTAATGTTTTTTTTTCTCCGAAACTAATTGCGTCCACGGCTAAATATCACAGTTTATCGTACTACTTAACCCATACCTGGAGGGAAAAGATAAATTCATACTTTTCTTAAATTTGAACTCGACGCCAGATCTCATTTTCCGGATCAAGAACATTTACGTTACCCGCATATGCTTTTACCAAAATAAGGCCTAATAAATTAAATGTGACAAGAAAGTTGGGAAAGTATAGGGTAGCCACTGAAAAACTGAAGGGTTTGCAAAAGCAATAACTTGTTAGCTTTCAGTTTTTTTCTTTTCTTTTTTTTCTGGTTATAGAGCATCACTTGGAGATTAAAATATATATATCATGTCCTGCAACGAGTAAAACTGATTTTGTCAATTCCAATGAAAGATCAATTATTCTAACTCTAAATACCGGCAACTTTTTAATGTCAGTAGCGATAACATGATTCGATAACATGATTCGGAACCTAAACGCTAGTTTTAAAAGAACTGGATCAGTCGGTGGTCTTCTGGGAAGAGGCCCTAAGCGCACTGTGCGCCCTGACGCAGCGGTGGAAGCTGTACGATAGAGTGTTCTTGAGGATCCATCTGCTTCTATCCATCGTTGTTCTGTTCAACCAGGCATCGACAGAATATGGCTTCAGAAGATTTTGAAACTGGATTTGAAAATATTTCCATTCAAATAAAATAATAATAATAATAAAACGTGTTTGTACAAGTTATTTTTATTTTATATCATTCAGTATTTCAGGGGCCACCACGAACAAAGAATAAAGAAATTCTGATATAAAAAAAATGAAATATTGCTTTTGTGCCGTATGGAACCGTTAATAATTAAGTATATCTCTAGACTTCAATGATAAATAAAAGAGTATTTAATTACAACTGCAAATAAATACTTAACAAGAACAAAGAAGTAAAAGTCAACAAAAGATAATTAACCATTTCAGTGAATACCTTGTTAATAGCGCGTCTCGGCTTAACGTCCGGTAAATCCTGAATCAAAACCCAAATCAATAACATAGAATAATACACACGAATTCGACTGGATAGTTCCACTTAATAATCACTCAATAATCACCCAATAATAACTCCATAATCACACAATAATCACCCTATAATAACTCAATAATCACCTAATAAAAATTCAATAATCACCCTATAATAACTCAATAATCACCCAATAATAACTCAATAATCACCCTATAATAACTCAATAATCACGCAATAATCACCCAATAATAACACAATAAACACCCTATAATAACTCAATAATCACGCAATAATCTCCTAATAATCACCTTATAATAACTCAATAATCACCCTATAATAACTCAATAATCACGCTATAATAACTCAATAATCACCCTATAATAACTCAATAATCACCCAATAATAACTCAATAATCACCCTATAATAACTCAATAATCACCCTATAATAACTCAATAATCACCCAAAAATCACCCTATAATAACTTAATAATCACGCAATAATCACCCAATAATAACTCAATAATCACCCTATAATAACTCAATAATCACGCAATAATCTCCTAATAATCCCCCTATAATAACTCAAGAATCACCCTATAATAACTCAATAATCTCCCAATAATCACGCTATAATAACTCAATAATCACCCAATAATCACGCTATAATAACTCAATAATCACCCAATAGTGACCCTATAATAACTCAATAATCACACAATAATCACCCAACAATCACTCAATAGTTACTCAATAATTACTCAATAATCACCCAATAATCATTCATTCCAACATTTGAACCATGACAGACTTCAATTCTCCAATTTCTCTGTAGTCTAACAAATAGATTTTTTAATATCCTCACCAGATTATTTATTTGTAGTTCTGCGAAATTCGTACTTCCACGTGTCGTCATTTTTTTTTAAATGTGAAATATTCACTGAATATCCTGTTAAAATATTTTTTCTTCTTGTTCGAGTTTAACGCGAATTCCTTGTTGCCACTTTTGTAACATATGGTGGCCGTTAATAATTATTTTAAGACTTCAACGCATAAAATAAAACAATATTTAATTACAACCGCAAATAAATACTTAACAAGAACAAAGAAGTAAAAGTCAACCAAAGATAATTAACCATTTCAGGGAATACCTTGTTAGCAACTCGGCTCGGCTTAACGTCCGGTAAATCCTACATCAAAACCTAAATCATCGACGCACAATAATTCACACTAATTCGACTGGATATTTCCACTCGATAGTCACACCAGTCATTAGCCTGACACCGCTATTTATACACCTGGCAGAAAACATATATTCATAAGTCCAATGTGTCACGCTCGAACCTCGGTGTCGGTAGTTACTCATTTTCTTCCTATATGACAGTCTCCTAGTCTTTGAGCAAGAAATCAACCACATTTCTGTACACATAAATATTACTTTTTCCAGTTCATTACTTTATCATAACGTTACGTACTCCAATAAAGGAGTAGTTAAATAAATAAATAAATAAAGGGGTTCAGTTAGCGAGAAAGAAATCGTCCCTTTTTTATATGTCTGAAAGCGGAGAGTTTTTATGGAGGAAAAAGAGAGAAAAGTAGGTAGAGAGAGATAAAAGGAGAGGGTGAGTAGCAATGATATTTTTAATAATAATAATAATAATAATAATAATAATAATAATAATAATAAGAAGAAGAAGAAGAAGAAGAAGAAGAAGAAGAAGGAGAATTCTGATAAATATAGAATTATTATTTTGTCTTCTATTGAGTTAAATATTTTTCAAACGAAGGAATCTATAATAAATAAATTTAACTACAGAAAATAATGAAGCTATTATTGTTGCCAACACCTGGTTAACTTCGACCCCCAACTACATTTATGAACCCACTTTTGACTCCCGGGTATTTATCGACCCCTACTGATTGTCCTATTGACCCACAAATATCTATATCGACCACAGTGGCGAGCTGGAGCCATGAAACGTATACACTATCCTATATATTCATTCCCGAAGTTAAACAAACTTTTTTTTATTAATCAATTTATCGCAAGGAAGGCGATAACGCCACTAAGACGCAAAGTGCTGCTAGAAGTGAAAGAGAAGGAAAAGACTTTAGAACAAACCAGAAGCACAATCCTAAACAAAAACATGCGATCGATCGATCGATCGATCGATAGATAGATAGATAGATAGATAGATTTTGTTGATGTTATAAAGATTACCATTTCATTTCCAACCCCCGTTTTGGTTATTCCTCATTCAGTAACACTTTCTAGGTTACAACAGATAGATAGAAACAAACGGGAGTAGATAGATAGATAGATAGATAGATAGATAGATAGATAGATAGATAGATAGATAGATAGATGTGTATATAGCTGCAGTTTGAAGGTACATCATTGAAAGCATTATTTCCATCCAGGTGCTGCTATTAAGTTCAGAGGTAGTAGAAAACAGATCACCTGGCATATCGAATTTACTGACCAATGAAAATACTCTAGGCTCCATAAGTCACGGAGACTACTCTACTTATGTATAAGTTTTAATACATGCATTTATTGTCTGTCGAACATAATTTGACATGAAATAAAACCATGCTGGATATATGACTGCAATTACGTGTTATAACGATAACAAAAATGGCAGCTGCATACATTTTCCGTAAATGTTTGTAGCCACAAATTTAAAAATAGAAATCTCTCTATATATATAGACGGCGCTTAACTCTACATTTAAATGATAACTCTAACATTTTTAGACATTTAAAACAACATACCTGCCCGCGTACTCAATTCCGGAAAATCCTTGTTGAAAACACAATTATACTTAAACATGAAAACAATAAACAAAAATTTAAAATCCTTGAAGCTATATATATCAAACAGTTGAAACCTAACCTGAACAAAATAAACTATGAAATCTCTACAAATATTCTTAAATGCCTATAATTTATAACAGAAACCATTGGCTTATACCAATGGCTTCCCATACCTAATACTTCTCGATTTTCACTGTCGCGTGGTCATGTGTGACATCACGATCTGCGACACGATTTTCGCTTCCGCGTCTCGTATACACGTTTTTCTCGTTGGTTTGAGCTTATTCAAGCAGCAAGGGCGGACTGTAATTGTAGTTTCGTCTGTGTTTTGTTTGATTTATTGAAATTGTTATCTTTGATAATTCCCTATGTAAGCCGAAAGCTTAGATTGGATTTAAACATGTATCTATATGATGTTTTCCTTTCGTCTTTCAACGATAATGTGATTAAGCTTATCAGACAATACGAAAGGAACTTACTTAAAATAAATAGACAAAACCTGTCTATATTATTTAATGAAACATGCATTAACACACACACACACACACACACACACACACACACACACACACACACACATATATATATATATATATATATATATATATATATATATATATATATACTTAATTCGAGAATGGTAAATATCCAGCAATACATAAGAAATAACTCTGCTGCCGCAGAACGTTGTAAACAACGTGTGGCACTGCCCCCAAAGCCACTGCACCCGTAGTCGCTCAATGAACTAATGGCGTCCGATTAAAAAAAATTACCAGACCATGGAATTTAACAGACTACCGCATGCCGGATTAAAGAGGTTGGATTATACTTATCACTAGGGAAATTAAAAAGAAAATTCCGAAATTCCATTTTCAACCGCACTATTTATCTATCTATCTATTTTTTTATCATACCTACGATCTTTGAATATGTACAAAAGATATATTTGTATCAAATGCTACAATAAACAAACAAAAGCATAACCCGAGTGAGGACCTTTTTTCACTAGTTTTATCTCTTTTTAAATTCATCTCTTTTTTTATCAGTGAACCCCCCGCACACACATTTGTACTGTTTATTTGTCTACATTAGAATAACACAAGCACACCCATGTCATGTGTCTGTTTCTCCCCGTAAATGATCCACCCGGTGGAAATTTGCCTTGAGCCTTCTGAGGGCGCCTAATGCTGTAAGATGATCCCAGCCCTTTCTTGTCCCTCGCTGACTGACAAAAAAATAAAAAATAAAAATAAAAAAAAAATAAAAAATACAGACTTTTTCTGGAACATGGTGCCTGTGGCCTATCAACAAATGACTTGACTCTCATTGTGTAACTAAAAGCAAATAATAATGATGATACGTTTTCTGAGTGGCACTTTTTTTTCTTTTCTTTTCTTTTCATTTTTTTTTATTTTTAAATTTCTGATCGAAAAACGTACAATTATTCCGGGTCTGCTTCTCGAGTGACAACAAAAGGAAGAACAAAAATAGAGAAACGATGAATAGGAAGCAATTTTCTCACATTCTTGGCCCTTGTTACCTTTACCAACACTATTATTATTATTATTATTTGTTCAATATTCACACCATTTTTAACTGGTGTTTTTTTACCACGGAGATTAAGCTAGAGCAATCCTTCACAAAACCTCAAACTTTTCACCTCTCTACACTATCTGATTTTATTTAGGCAGCCGATATTAGTAGGGTAGACCGGGCTCTCTAGCCTTGGGTGGTAACGAAAGAGAAGTTGCTTTCAAATCTGTAAGGGAGGCAACAGAAAATGACAGCACTGTCATTACCAAGAAGCCACCGTAATTTTTCTTTTTTACAATGATATTCACCCTGTACAAAGCCGAAAAGCCACTCGAGGTAGAAGGTTACAGCGTAAGAAGCACAGTTTATGGGGATATATGGGGAAAATAACTATTGGCCCTTGTCTTGAACAGGTTAAGATAGTAGTGATTGAGGAAGCATCCTCTTGGGAGTCAGTTCTACAAAGCAGCGGTTCATAGGAAGAAGCTGCCTAAGTGGAATTTCTATCTCACCAATGGAATACGAAGGGAATGAGGCTGGTTCGCTACAATCTGCATGGCAGGCGGTTCTTAATTGTGAAGTTTAAAACAAGTGGAAATAACGAAAGTAGTTCGTCTCAATCTCTATCTATAAAAGGCAGGATGTGTGTGTGTGTGTGTGTGTGTGTGTGTGTGTGTGTGTGTGTGTGTGTGTGTCTGTGTGTAACGAATGCACGGCCGCAATTTTCGACGGATTTGCACCAAAATTTACATGCACACGCTCCAAGTTAGCGTTTAGTCCAAGACCGACTTTGCATTTCCCAACTGCCATCGATAGTGGAAGTAATCGATTTTTCATGCTTCTACGGCAGTTTTCATGTAGTTTGCGGCCATTTTCTACTGGCCAGAGTGAGAGCCTATAGCTGACTGCCACGAATAGACAGGAAGATTCTATTGGCCAGCGTGAGAGCCAACAGCTGACTGACACGAATGTTAACTAGCATGCTAGCATGCCAAAAAAATCGATAGCTACATTCGTCACAAGTGAGAAAAATTTAAATCTGCGTGGTACTTTACTCCAATTGGCTTATTCGCTTGCTTAAACTCAACGTTGATTCTGATTCCGCAGAACTGGGTTGGGTGTGAAAAATTATTTGTTGTTAACATTCTTTTTTCATTCGGTTTTTCCAGTTACGAGTCCTTTTTTAAAGTTGATCGTTTTGTGTTCATTTTGTTTAGTTCTTTTTTCGTAACAGATTTCATGTTTAGTATAGAGCTTAGAAAAAATTTGCAGTGTGAGATAGGCAAGAAGTAAGGCATGTAGCAATATCAGCACGGCAAAGGGCACTCCTTTAAAGGCAAGGAAGGGCAAAAATATTTTAAGTCAAATGATAGCGATTGCTGTATGAGTCGTACGATTTTTGCATCAAGCACGGCCAACGCCGGGCCATGCTGCTAGTACTTTCTAAAGAAATAGCAATAAAACTCCAAGAGGATTGCGACGTTTCCTTGTAGGGTGGGTGGAAAATAATTTGTCACACACAAGCACGCGTAGATAATTTCGAGAAAATGAAAACTGGCCATATATGGCAATAATACCCCATTTATAGCCTGATCTAGCTCTTGTAAAGGTAGAGGATAGCGTGAGGGGTCAGGTACTTACTGGAGCGGTACATGGAACCGACCATCTTTCGAGTCTCTTTAGTAATGGTTCGTATGTATGAGTTCGACTTGAGGTCTGAATTGATTTAAGTCCCAAAATGGACTCAAGGCATGGGGTCTCTTTATGGCAGCAATCGTTCATTGCGAGAGGTGAAAATTAAGGCCTTGCTCGGTGATGAGAGAATGTTACTACTTTGTTTTTTTACAGAAAATAAAAAAATTCTGAAGATGAATTGTAACATTTGTATTAGGTGGTTACTTTCATTGGATATCAATTGACAATAAATCTCCTTATTACTCATATTTCATAAATTTCCTTACATCTCTTATTTCATACATTTCTTTGCATCTCATACTTCATAAATTTCCTAACCACTTATATTTCATAAATTTCCTTACATCTCATATGTCATAAATTTTCTTATTCATATTTCATAAATTCCCTTACCTCACATATTTCATAAATTTCCTTACTATTTATATTTCATAAATTTCTTTACATTTAATACTTCATAAATTTCCTTATTATTTATATTTCATAAATTTCCTTATTATTTATATTTCATAAATTTCCTTACATCTCATATTTCATAAATGTCCTTACTACTTATATTTAATAAATTTCCTTACATCTCATATTTAATAACTTTCCTTAGTCTTGATTTATAAATCCCCTTACATCACATATTTCATAAATTTTCTTACTAGTTATATTTCATGAATTTCTTTACACCTAACACTTCATAAATTTCCTTAGTACTTATATTTCATAAATTTCCTTACATCTCATATTTTATAAATTTCCTTACATCTCATATCTATCATTGCTGATTTCATTCAGATTGTCGTTATTATTATTTGTAGTAGTTCAATTTTCACTTCTCCGTAGATCACTGGACAGCAAGTCTCTTCGAAGCTTCAGAACTCTCCTCAGCATTTATACTGTCGTCTTGATGGTTTTGTTTTGTTTTTGTTTGATTTTTTTTTTATCTTCCTCGGATTTCATGTTCTTCCAATCACTGAGACGGGCGTTTCAGTAATGTACCAATCTGTTACGGTTTTTTTCCCGGTCAATTCACACTGATCTCTCAATTCCGTTCGATTTTATTCTATGATCTGTTGAAACAGCTACGTTCATTATCTGGCAGTTTTTCTTTCTTTGTTTTGGATGACGGGATCTGATCTTCTGACACTCGTCGGATAATCCGTTTGAATATCAAAGGCAGATAGAATTTATTGGTATTTTTTTTCCCATTATAACAGATTCTGGGTTGTGTCTATGTCATGGCTTACATGTTCAAAGCCCAGGCATTTATACAATTCCTAATCTGCTGCTGAGCGTATTTTCTGCTTAATGTAAAGATCGAAGATCTTATTTCTGTTACCACAGTTTTCATTTCATTAGTTATGTCCTGTATATGCTGACTGCCATTAGTAAGACATTCAATTTCTCTCTTCCTCTCTTTCTTCTGTTTTATTGCCTTAAGATTCTCAATTATTTCTTTCTTTCTTTCTTAATTCCTTTGTCCTTCTTTGCTATTCTGCTTCGCCCTTCTCAGGTTTTATTACATTAAGATTGTTCTTTCTTTCTTTCTTTTTTTTTTTTTCAGCATTTCACCCAAGCAAGGCGGGAAGCCACTAGCACGCAAGGGGTTACAGAAGATTTGGAGCGAGAGTAGATAGGAGTGATAGAGGAAAGGATGTGGAGAAGGATAGTGGATAGATCAAGGCAAGGGGTTACAGAAAATTTGGAGCGAGAGCAGATAGGAGTGTTAGAGGAAAGGATGTGGAGAAGGATAGTGGATAGATCAAGGCAAGGGGTTACAGAAGATTTGGAGCGAGAGCAGATAGGAGTGAAAAGAGGAAAGGATGTGGAGAAGGATAGTGGATAGATTAAGGCAACTGGAGATGTCGATTGACATTACATTTGAATAGTTGGAGATTATAGTTGTCAGGGAAACAGGAATAAGGAAGGGAGTTCCACAGGCGAGAGGTGCGAGATATGAAGAAATTGGAGTAGGAGAGACGGCTACATTTAACAGTTTCAACAGTGAAAGGGTGGGAGCGGGATACCAGCCTCGTATGACGCTTGAATTCATGAAGTCTGGGAACCAGTGAAAGCAGCTCATCGGAGCAATTACCGTGAAAGTATTTGTAAAAAAGACAGAGAGAGGCGACGGCGCGTCTGTGAGAAAGAGACTGCAGACGAGAAGCCAGATCAGGGCCAATTACGTTGCATATCCGTCTCTGGATCTTATCAGGAACCCCGAGGCAAACAGAAGGGGCTCCAGACCATATATGGCAGCAAGACTCCATGCAAGGGTGAATGGTTGATCTTGTTTCTTTCTTTTTTCTTAAATTCTATTATATTATTCCGCTTTTCCTCTTTGTTATTCTGCCCACCCTTTCTTTCTTTCTTTCTTATTTCTTTCTTTCTTTCTTTCTTTCTTTCTTTCTTTCTTTCTGTATTTCTTTCTGCATTTGTTTTTGTTTGTTTCTTTCTTTCTTTCTTTCTTTCTTTCTTCGTAATTTCTTTTATATTATTCCCTTTTCCCTCTTTGTTATTCTTCCTCCCCTTTCTCAGGTTTTATTACATTTAGATTGTCCTTTCTTTCTTTCTTTCCTTCTTTCTTTCTTTCTTTCTATATTATTTATATTTCTTCTTTTTCATTCTATCCTCTCTTTCTGCAGTTTTATATT
>OZ038497.1:83067042-83099542 GCA_964036315.1 Acanthosepion esculentum | reverse complement strand
TAACTCTGCATGCATTATTGCATTTGTTAAAGCTGAATGCCGACTTTCTTTCCATAAAACTGACAACCTTTTCAATAGCTTTTTCAATTTCAGTCCAGGTTTTATCACAATCATGTTTTTATTTCCTTGTTCATCGTGACAATGTGAACGCTAGAGAATAGTTTCTTTGGAAGATTTTATATCATACAATGTTGACTTTCCTTTGTTGAACTCAGCCATTAGTTGCAATGAACTTTCACCAGCGTCTAGTCTGTTTAAAATTTCGAATTTTGCGATAACTCCAAAGTTGTGCTTTTCCTCTTATTCTCATCATCTTTTGCACCAATACAAGCCATTAGGGTGAAATAAGCATAAGCAATTATCCAAAGTAAATTTCCTGAAAAACAGAAATTTCAAATCAGTTACATATCGTCTAAATAGTTCAAATATACTCATCAAAATCATGCCCGGATATGAGGGATTCCGGATCTGAGGGATTTTACTGTAAATAAATAAACACACCTGCACTTCTATGCGTTTAAGGCTGAAAATTATGGCGACGCGGTTTCTGAACGCATGCGCGTTTTGCTTCATCAGGGTCAATATCGAATTACATACGACGCGCTTGTGAATGGTCTTAATTTGATGCTGCTCTCGCCGATAAATCCAAATGCAATTCGCTTTCCAGTCGGCAGAGATAAAAATGGGGATTGAAATTGGGGGGGGGGTCATAATCAGATAAAAGAGAGGAAGATAAAGTGAACGAGTAGAGAAAAAATAGAGAAAAATGAACGGGAGGAACTGAAAAGAAAAACAGAAAGAAACGCGTGTCAGAGAGATGCAAGTAGCAAATTTAGTCATATATGGAAAAGAAATTAAAATAAGGAGATAGATAGATAGATAGAAAATATGAACAGATTGAAGTAGATAGATAGATAGATAGATAGATAGAAAAGATATAAACAGACTGAAACAGACAGATAGATAGATAGATAGATAGATAGATAGATAGATAGATAGATAGATATGAACAGGCTGAGATAGAGAGAGGTAAAGAAATATATAGATATGAACAGGCTGAAATAGATAGATAGATAGTGAACAGAAGGTGATATATAGTTAGATAGATATGAACTAGCTGAAATATATATATATATATATATATATATATATATATATATATATATATATATATATATATATATATAGTTACGGCCAAAATGTTCTGAACGGCATTGTTTTCGTCTGAAAAGTAGGTATAAGTTTTTATCAAAGTTGTTTTATATTCTATAATTTTCACAGGCAATAAATAATTCCACACATTTTCAATAGGATTGAGATCTGCGCTTTGAGCAGGCCAATCCATAACAATAACCTTTTCAGCCTTGAGGAAGTTCATGACCACCTTAGCCTTGTGACATGGGGCATTGTCCTGCATGAATATGGGTGGTCGCTTAGTTGAATTTCTCAGCACAGGAAAGACATGATCTTTTACAATTTGTTTATAAACTCTTGCATTTACCTTTCCATGTAATCGCACCAAAGGGCCCACACCATTTCCAGATATCATCCCCTAAACCATGACACTTCCTCCACCGAACTTAACACTAATCTTAAGGCATTTAGGCGACAATTTTTCACCTACTTTTCGACGAACGTACCTTTTCCCATCTGAGCCAAATAACATAAACTTAGATTCATCACTGAAATGCACCGATTGCCATTTTTCTTGAGACCACAACACATGTTCGGTTGCAAAGGTAAGACACTTTTTATTCTTGGAGCTGATCAGTAGCTTCACTGCAGGTGCTCTTGCTTGTAGGTCATGTTCAACTAAACGACGAGACACAGTTTTTCGATATAAAGTTTTCTTCAGTACAATGCTCATTTCCCGAGAAACATCAGCAGCAGTTTTAAATCTGTCTTTTTTAACCAACTTTACCATAGCACGATCTTCTCTCTTGGTCGTTTTTCTTGGCCTACCTGTAGACTTTCCTGCTTCACACGAACCGCAATCATCGTAGACCTTAAGAATACCATGAACAACATTTTTTGACTTGTTAACAATCTTTGCAATAGACCCAATACTTAAATTAGCCTTCTTTCGAAGCTTAATAATCTGCTGACGAATTGGTAACGGAGTAAGTGGCATTATATTAACAAAGTACACTGCAGATATTCTTACTAATGTTTTGTAAACGAACCGTCACGTAAACAAATTAAAAAAATTAGAGTTCGCCGGTTAAATATACTGAAATACGGAGTAAAAGCAACCGTTCTGATCATTTTGGCCGCCATGGGTTTTGCAGTAAATCACTAAATCATCCATAACTTTTGTATTATCCTCTCAAATTACACCAAAATCTCAGAAAATAACAAATAATATTGTATTTATTGTATGTGAAAATTATAGAATATAAAACAACTTTGATAAAAACCTATACCTACTTTTCTGACGAAAACAATGCCGTTATGAACATTTTGGCCGCAACTGTATATATATATATATATATATATATATATATATATATATATATATATATATATATAGATAGATAGATAGATAGATAGATAGATAGATAGATATGAACAGGCTGAAATAGACAGATAGTGAGAGAGAGAGAGAGGGGTAGAGAGATAGATAGATATGAACAGGCTGAAATAGATATATAGGTAGTGAAAAGAATGTGATAGATAGATAGATAGGATAAGATAAGATAATATCAGATAAGATACGTTAAAAAACAAATGAGAAACATTTATCAATCTAGCATGTCTCACTTTTATTAAAGCTTCGTCAGAGACTGGGTTGTGGAGCAAAAGAAAAAAAAGGAAATCAGGTCTTTTTACTTTTTTGTTGTTTGATTTTCATTGGTCAGTCATGTATCACGTGCATTCGACTCATTTAAACGCAGTTTGGTATATTTTTGGCGTTGCGAATTCAAAGGGAGATGTCACCTCCATCCGAAGTTTCAAGAAATAGATAGATAGATAGATAGATAGATAGATAGATAGATAAAGAACATTTTAGGATAGATAGATAGATAGATAGATAGATAGATAGATAAGGGGCAGATTTTGATTTTCCCCACTCCACAATTAATTTTGTTCTTCCCTCATCTTTAGTGAGGAGGCGTCTTGATTTTGCCTATCGGCAGAATACAGCGGTCACTCTTATTTTTCTGTGGAGTGGACCGGTCCTACTAACAGATTTTTCTTTTAGTTTGAATGTTTTATTGTTTTTTCTTTTTTCTTTTCGTTATTGGGATAATTCCATCTGCCCTCATTTCTTGATGCATAATTTGATTTTTTTTAAATGAGAAAATAATTTAAAAAATGAAAATTGTAAATATCCAGAAATTTTTACATCATGTTTTTTAGTAGGTTGCCCTGTGAGTATGTGGTATTCTGGTAAAAGTCAGTTTGGGTGAGGAGGTTCTTGTGGTGAATAAATGGATCGCGAATCGGATTAGCTAGGTTTGGAATAGCTCCATACAAGTGCTTGAAAACCATAACATGGGTTGACCCAAGCCTTGTGAGGGACATTGGGTAGCACGAAGTCGCAAGTCATCGTAACCGAGGTTTTAAGCGTGCTAACCTTGTTCAGACTGTTGATGACGCTAGATAAAGCGCTCGCTCCCAGAAACTGCAACCAAAGTCCGCTCAACATAGTTGCAGTATAAACCACAGGTGGGCTCTGTGGGTGTTGAAGGAACACAAATGTGCCCCAGCTAGCCGCCCTAGTAGACTGGCATCTTCGGATTCCAGAGGCTGCGCTATTTACCGTTTTACCTTCAGCTTTTCGGATCGCTCTTTCGTTGCTCTTGATCTTACATATTTCTTCTGTGACCCATTTACACAGACTAGGTTACTCGCTGTTTCTTCACTGCTTCTCTTCTCTTCAATATAGACATAAACGGTCATGGATGTCCACAATTTCTAATCCTTCATTGGGTAGTGTTTACTTGCAGTAGGAATACGAGCCTGTGTGCCTCTCGCCATTTTGTGGTGCTGTCAGATGCTCAAAATGGTGGTCTGTTACTGATATGGGTCCTTACCTATAACTACAGAATGAACTCTTCCTAACACTATGTATACTACGCCTCTCAAGAGAGAGGGACGAATCGAGTCGAGCCGCAGTCTCTGACTGTGCGCGACTCCTGTCGAACTCTCTGCTTTGGCAGAGAGGAACCCGGACGAGGTTTTGCCGAAGGGCAGAGTTTCGTCCGTGGTGGTAGACAAGCCCTGAACCGGTTTATACCGTTTCTTAAGGGAATATTTTTGGCCGAGCTTACGGGCTCGGAGAAACCCACGTTAAACTCGGCCTTGTGCCACATACTTTCCTCGTGGGGAAATATCGAATCGAGTCGAGCCGATAGTAGTTCACTCCAAACCAGACTGACAGTCATACTAACACCTTCCACATCTTGTATTATTATTCCGTGTAATATATCTTCGTTATTTCTACTCTTGTGTTCGTGTTGTTCTTCCTTGGTCCTAAACTGGACCATAACAGTTACTTTCAGCAATGAGACCAGATTTTGTTTTTATGCAAGTTACCAGGTAAAAAATAGCTACAGTTTGGTTGGGAAGTTTTAATTGATAAATTAAATGTTTAATTAACTAATTACAGTTAACTGGTTCGTGAATGTAGTGACTTAGTAATTGTGAGTTCAATCCCTAGGCCGGGCAGTGTGTACGCAGAGTCAGTGAAACGGGGCGAACAGTAACGAAGCATTTCTAAATAGGAACTAAACAAGTTATCTCCCTTAGATATGGCCAGCAGGACGTGAACAATGTACTCTCGTAGATTAAATAAAAAGTTTCAGTTCGAAATTTCTTTGGACGTTACCCGGATTGGCAAGCATATGAAGACCAGCCGAAACGCCTTGGTAATAGCAACAAAAGATGATGATAATAGTCTGACTGCGAAATTTGTAAATAATGATAATTTCTAATTCCAGAAATTCAGACAAAAAAATATCAAATTGGTTCGGACCCGATGTGAGACACCAACGAGGCGATCGGAAAAAAACTCCATCAAAAATTGGCACGGATATCAAACCACCTGACATCTTTTTTACGTAAAGATCTAAAGCTACAGGGTGCCTAGTAAAAAAGCGGCCAATGTATTATCACTGTCTTATCTTTCAGAAATAATTAACCTTGAATAACCATGAATAAATTTCTTGCATATTCATGACCTTGAGCAGTCATTCAACTCTCGTGTAATTACTTAACTCTGATTGGTTCTTTAATGATTGATTAATTACTGCTCGATGTTGTGATTCGTCATTCAAAGGTTTTTTGCAGACATCTTTTGTTTTTCGTTCTGGCCTTCTCGCATGGCTAAACAACTCACTGATTTTGATCGTCAAGTTATCATACTTTTCAAAGAAGAATACCCAACGTGGGGATTGTCGAAATGTGCTGAAGTTCTTGCTGGATTTTTCAGTCACATCAGTCGTTACAAGTTTTCAACGGTTGTCTCAGGTCTTTTTGAATTTACCGCTTTTTTTTAGTGGGCAGTCTGTATTACCACCAGTCTTATCAATCAAGATAGCCAGTTCTAGGAGAGCAGAAATGGTAGTAAAAATAGCAGGGCACGCCTCTGTAACAGAACGGATTACTCACCTGATGATGGTCGGAAAGTACATCGGCCAAAACATTGTGATAATAACAACAAAGGTGGGGACAATAGTTCACGTGTATGTAAATAATTCTCCATTTTGTTGTTTCAGCCATTTTTGTACGTTGTAACATCACCATAAATAAAAACGATTGAAGTGATACGAACTTCGGGGCTGTATCTCACCATTGCACTAAAATGGAAGTAAATGCTCTGAGATCTTTGTAGCAATTACTGAAGGCATTAGACAGTTTTTGAAACCAAACACACGCGAACAAATATGAACGGATTCCCAAACTAATTCAAATGGATATATACCATGTGTTTCTTTATATTTACTAAATTGGGTTGTGGAAAGGAAGAGGAAAGCCATCTTACGCCTAAATTCCAGGTTGGGCAGAGTCTACCCGCCAAGAAAATTAGTATCCGACTTCATGGCTCTTGACTCTGTCTTACTAAAGAATATTCGGTACCAATGGGAGCTATGTAATTATCTCAGCCCTAAAAAACCTCGACGCTTATCATTTTTATAAAGTAGTTTACGCACGCCGTCAAAAATAATTGTATGTTTTTCTTAAATTATTACGATTATTAAAGTGTTTCCACGTGTGTATCTTTTAAAATATTGTTTTTCATTTATTACAGTAATATGCATTAATTCTAAGGTGATTAGCTTATTATCTAATAACAGAAAAAAAAAACCTTCTTCATCACCAAATGTAGATCCAGTAAAATCTTTTTTTAAATCAAATTCACCCCATGCAAGGTAGGAAAGTAACTAAGACAAAGGCTTACTGAATATGAAATAATTAGAAAGCAGAAACATTACTAAGCAGCGAAAACAAAAGAAAAAGAAATTAAGAAGACAGAAGATAACGATTGACATTGTATCTAATTTTTTTAAGATCAAAGTTGGTTGGAAAGCCTGGAGCCGGAAGAATGTTCCATGAGCGAGGAGAAGGAGAAAAGGAAATGTTAGCGTAGAACTTACGTTATATTCTCGTAAAACTACGTATGCTGTCGGAACACTGAATGATTTTAAAACCATAGGTCGGAACATAGTTAGCAATAGGTTGCCGACCCCAGTTCTAAAACATGCCGACGCATTTTCTTTAATACAGTTTTTTGTCTTTCATTCTGACCTGAAGAAGATAAAGCTACCGACGTTCGATGAAACACGTCGTTCATAGATTTTCCACTTTTCTCATTACACACACACACACACACACACATACACACACACACAAACATACACACACACAAACATACACATAATATAATGTATCATGGCATCCGAAAGAAAAGTGGAAATGATGAGACAAAGTTAAAAATTTATAAACGATCCGTTTATAGGCCATGTCATTCTAAAACAGGGGTCGGCAACCTACGGCACACGTGCCACACGTGGCACGCCAAGCAATTTCCAATGGCACGCAGCCGCAAATGATATCGCGAAGTCCAAACCAATAACTACTACAACGCAAAGAAGATATCTAGCGGTTTCAATTTTAATTTGTACTAAAGTATATATACTATATATTACGATATAAAATATATTGTCGAACAGGTATATTGACCTTGACCTTCTTTCTATAGAGCTTTCTCGTATCGTTTTTATTCCTCTCGTCTCACTTTTCCTCTTCTTCTTTTCCTTATTTCTTTACAACACTTTTTTCTCTCACTTCCCTATTTGTCATAATACTTCTTTCTTCATCACTTTCTTCATTTCCTTTTGCTTATTTACTTTTTTTTCATCTTCTCGTCTTTGCTGCTCACTTTTCTCCGCTTTCTGTCTTAAAACCCCGGTTTTCTTTCTTTCTTTCTTTCTTTCTTTCTTTCTTTCTCTCCTCTTGTATTTCTTTCTTTCTTTCTCTCATCTTGTATTTCTTTCTTTCTTTCTTCCTCTTACCTATTCTTTCTGTCATCGTGTATTTCTTTCTTTCTTTCTTTCTTTCTTTCTTTCTTTCTTTCTTTCTTTCCCTTATCAAAAATTCTCCTCCTCCTATCATCTTTTGTCGTCCTGCTCTCATCGTATCTCCTTCCACCACTCCTTCATTTCTTATCATTCACTTACCTCCTCTCATAATTTCTTTTGCGCCCACCACCTCTTCACCTCCTTCCACCTTCCACTAATTTAAGTCCATTAATATTCGTCCCCTCCAACGTTTCTACACGTTACGTCATTTTCTCTTGCTCTTCTCCCACATATTTCTCCCTCTGTTTTCCTTTTCTACCTTAACCCCTCCCGAAAGTTTGCTCACATCTCAGATCTGGAGCTTCTATGGCCTGATAAACCTGCTAAGATATCTTCCATGTAATCTACGGCTACGCGCATTTATTCGTCGAAAATGCTCGTGTAAATAACAGTTTAGGCACTTTGACATACTTGCTTATAGAACCGATATTTCTGGGTCCCCAGGATGGCACTCCAGAAAGGGGTGGGGTAAGATGAGACATTTCGTGATATAGAGTTGTTTTCAGGGGGAAATCGTCCGAAATTTGATCGATATGAAAACTTGAACTGCATCAATTTTCCGATATCAGTGATTGTTTGTCTGAAAAAATATATTTGAAGATATTTTTCTATATTTACTTATAGATATACAACATACACAAATAAGGCTGGTACGGGGGCAGAAATATGGAGCACTCGGTGGACATGGATCTCACTACAAAATGGTCATTTCCACAAACCGCCGTATCACGTCAAGGCGCACATATTTTTTACGTTACGTGGACGGGTATAAGTAGTTGTGCGGTTATCGGTGCTATTGGCGGAATTGGCAGGCTAAATTCATATTTTGAACCAGAAAAAATTGCGTCTACTTTATATTAATGACTTGAATAAAAAGGCATGAGCCAATTACTTCGCTCCACATCATCTATGGACTTAATAATAAGAGGACTGGACAGTAGCGGTGTCTTCATCTTTTATCCTTCAGGCTACTGCTCTAACAACAAACCAAGTACAAATTTTCACATTACAGCGTTCCTCTATTGTGAGATGAAACAGCCAATGAAACTTATTAAACGGCTTTATAATTTTGTCCAAAGTGGAATTATACTGATTACTTTGACAACCCTATTTACTGAGTGTTAGAGAAAAAACTTCTATTAAGCAGAGAGGACCATAAAAGAATAAGAATTAAAAAGACAGAAGATAACGATTGACATTGCATTTAAATTTTTGAAGATCAAATTTGACTGGGAATCAAGAAGCCGGAAGAGAAATTCACAGACGAGATGTGTTTTATGAATTGACTGCTGAACAATCCGGACAAATGAATTTTGAAATTGGTCAATTTCCAGTGCCCTGCAATCCACACTCAATGCACTCTTCATCATAATCACCATGTCCTGCATGGATGCACCGTGTGTCACATGTCAAATGAAGCTTCAATCGCAGGCTTTCGGAGGACGCTAGGAGTTTTACATCTAGCTACATGTTCGGTCGTTGGCTCCGAGAAATAGCTCATACGCTATCTGCCAACATTCTCCAGACTGGTTTGGATTCAGAGTTTTCTCTCGCCCAAAGTTGTTGCCAACCATCGTTATAAATCCAGTCTTGTTACTCATACCTGGGAGAGAGAAGAGAATTTTCAAGGTTGCGAGTAAGTGAATATAACGAACACGATTGGAATTCGAACTCAGCTCTCCGATTTCTCACTGTGAGCCACTATCGATCACGGCTTCTGATATTCCCAAACGTTCACCAATCTAGGTACTGACCAGTTTCAAAATTCGTTAACATCGCTGATCGGACGCTGGTAGTTACATGCTGGGCGTTATATATATATATATATATATATATATATATATATATATATATATATATATATATATATATATATATATATATATATATATATATATATATATACTGGGTGTAACAGCAAAATTGTCCAAATCGTGTCACGGCATGCAATAATTGTCCTTCCCTCAGAATGTTTAATAATAACCAAACACCCATTAAACTAATTGAGTTTCTTTTTCTCAGGTTTTCAGATAAGACGTTTATCCATTTTGACACCATTTGTCTTAAGAATCATTGGAAAACCTTTTGACTTATTCAGATAGAAAAAGAACAGGTTAAATCGTTTTGTGTCAGCCCTACTATACCTTGCCAACTGAGCAATAGTGAGAGGAAAAAGATCACTCAGGCCTTCAGTAATGGTACCAACATTCTTACCCTGGCTTCCATCTTCAAAGGCCATTCAAGAACCATCAAGAGAACGGTGCATAAGTTTAAAAAAAGAGGGAACAGTAGAGAGGAAAACTGGATCAGGAGGTCAAAACAGCAAGAGAGATCATCATTACAACTTCGAGCTAAATTCATACTTGTAGTTCAAAGTAGAATCCAAAGGTGTTATAAAAACCTCGGAGAATTCCAGTAAGATATCTTTAATCATTTCTAAGATACAACAGTTCAAATTTTAATGTAACAATTGTACAATTTTGTTGTTACGTGATTAGGATAATTTTGCTGCTACACCCGGTACATATTTTTCCCGACTAATTTTGAATGTTGCTCCATTCGTCCCCGCCCCACAAAAATCAAAACACACATAAACACACACACACACACAAACACACACACACACACACACACACATAAAAACTTCAGTTTGCTCGTTTATATGACGTCACTTTGAATGGCTTGTAATTTGTTCTATCAAACGTGAGAACGCCAGAATTAAAAACCAGTTACGTAAGTACACACACAAGAATCCTTGATATATATATATATATATATATATATATATATATATATATATATATATATATATATATATATATATATATATATATATATATTAGCATATTCGCTCTGCACGTAAAAGGATAGGGTAGTGTGCAAATGTCCCAAAGGCGGTGATAAGCTCTCTTGCACTCTTGGTATTGACGGTACGCCAGTACTAATAATTTCAAGGCAATGCGTCTAATTTTAAAGGAATATTAATAACGACTCTATAAATATTTATATATTATTTCTTGAGTGCTTGTCACTGAACGAGTGTCGCACAGACCACTATTGTGTGTCTATAGTAGGATATTGTCAATCGATATATCCCACTCTATTCATATCTATCTATCTATCTATCTATCTATCTATCTATCTATCTATCTATCTATCTATCTGCTGGTTAAACCCCCTGCCTTCGAGCAGAGAGGATCTCCAGACAAGGCCATGTCGAAGAGCTGAGTCTCGTCTCGGGAAACAGTTACCCGACCCCGTTTTATACGGAGTCTACGGGGAATTTTTGGCCAAGTCTACGAAGTCGGATACCCCACATTAAATTCAGCCTTGTGCCACATCTGACCGCGTTGGGTGGTTGGTAGATATCTTGAAGTTGGAGAATCATTATGGAATTCACTTGGCTCACTTCTAGCAGTTGACTACTACTTCTACGCGCCAATGGCGAATCTTATATGTGTTGTTCTTGTCCTAAGTATTATCGTTCATTACTAACCTTCGTTTGATTATTCTATTCAGTAACCTTCCCTAGGTTACAACACTATCTATTGTACTCATATCTATCTATCTATCTATCTATCTATCTATCTATCTATCTATCTATCTATCTATCTATCTATCTATCTATCTCATTCTGTTCATATCTATCTATCTCATTCTGTTCATATCTATCTATCTATCTATCTATCTATCTATCTATCTATCTATCTATCTATCTATCTCATTCTGTTCATATCTATCTATCTATCTATCTATCTATCTATCTATCTATCTATCTATCTATCTCATTCTGTTCATATCTATCTATCTATCTATCTCATTCTGTTCATATCTATCTATCTATCTATCTATCTATCTATCTCATTCTGTTTATATCTATCTATCTATCTATCTATCTATCTCATTCTGTTTATATCTATCTATCTATCTATCTATCTATCTATCTATCTATCTATCTATCTTTCTATTTCATTCTGTTCATATCTATCTATCTATCTATCTCATTCTGTTCATATCTATCTATCTATCCATCTATCTCATTCTGTTCATATCTATCTATCTATCTATCTATCTATCTATCTATCTCATTCTGTTCATACCTATCTATCCATCTATCTATCTCATTCTGTTCATATCTATCTATCTATCTATCTATCTATCTATCTATCTATCTATCTATCTATCTATCTCATTCTGTTCATATCTATATATCTATCTCATCTGTGCTTACATCCACTGTCTGATCTCCATTCTCATTCGGCAGATGTCAGTCCATGTTGTAATGAAATATTAATTGGTGAAATTCTCTCCGCATGGTGGGATTCAATCAATCTTACACACTTTCCTGAAAGACGCTATTTTGACAGCATTCTACCAGTAACAAGGCAAAAAATATAGGTATTCCATAAGAAGGTTGAATGTGTATTGCTATAATATCAACGTCCATCTCTGACATAATAAGATAAAAATTTAAACATGTTGCATTAGACAAAAATTAAATATACTTTCGGAGCAACTCTTATATACATATATACATGTATATATATAAATGTATATTTTTGAATTAAACAAAGTCCGACAATTTATTTAAAGACATTTATGATATGTTTAACGTTCTTTTTATAGATACAAGTATTTAAGCAAATGCTCTGTTTTATAATAAACAGTATTAAATAACATTTACCGGCCTGAATGTCCGAGAAAGTTTCATAGAAAATGTTCATTCTCCGACAGGAATCGAACCTGTATCATATACGGAACAGTCATTACGCGTGACGTGCCTTAACCGTTCGGCCACAGAGAAGCCTAAGTCTGGTTAGCAAGGTCGATTTTACTATCTTTAAACCTAAATCTTCCATGAATCTCTTCTATTCATATCTGCTCTAGCGTATCAAATGTAAACAAATGACGTCATATATTATTAAGGCATTTTGGACTATCATGGCTGAAACTCCTCTATCATATGTCAAACGTCTTATGGTCTGAGTTGGATCTTCTCAAGGTGGTTTCTTTAGCTGTAAGTTGAAATGATGATCTCTCTTCATGTTGTGACCTCTTGATTCAGTTTCCCTCTCTACTTTTCCCACTTTTTAAAACATATACACTATTCTCTTGATGCTTCTTGAATGGATTTTGAAGATGGGAGTCAGTGTCGGAATGTTGGCACCATTACTGAACGCCTGAATGGTCGTACCTGTCCCCTCCTGCCATGCTCTATCATTATAAGATTCATATGAGACCAAAAATAGAATAGAGCTGTCATATCTGGACTGCTCATGTCTGGGCTGTCCAATCCTGACTTCCCAGCCTTGATAGTGTTCAAAAGCATTTATGTGACCTTGTGGGTGATGAATTATTTTAACCCTACAGCTCATTTTCCACAGTCAAAACATTGCAAGCCTATCACTATTTTCATTTCAATTATTTAGGCAAGATGCATTCTTTAGTTTCAACAGTTCAGACCTTTACAACTATGAACACAATGTCACATACACAGGGTTAAAACATCCCCGTTCTGTTTGTATTCCATTAGTAAGAAGGAAGTTCCACTCTTGCAGCTTCCTCCCAAGAAACGCTACTCTGTGAAACAGACTACTGAGGATGTTTTCTCAATCTTAATCTCTTCAAGTCTAGGGTCAACCATTATCTATTCTACATACCCTTATAATTTGAATTTACTTCCTCCTCTTACATCCACACAAGAACCTCAGTCAATAACCCTCTACATCGAGTGGCTCTTGGGCCTTGTGTTGGAGGAACATTTAGTTAAAAAAAAGCAAAGAAGACAAAACTGAAAAAAAAAACAACCATCAGAAAATTTTTATAATCAACATATGGTAGCATATTCTATAGATTTCTTTAGGTATTTCAAGTTGGTAATATATGCAGAAAAGGTCTTACATCTTTTTGTGCTGAATATGAATCTATAAGTTCTCTATGAAATTTAAATCTAGACACTGACAAGAACCATATATCATTTTTTTATTGTCTCTTAACCACTTTTTGGTTGTTTTCACAGTATGAGAAGAGATATTACATTGCACTTTCATCTAGGAAACTGCTTTTAGATGCTGGGAAGGAATCTCTTCTGAAAAAATGTTATTTAGAGATTGATCACATCATATAAATTCATTTTAACCAGCTGCCAGAAATTCACCCCGGGTGATGATACAATCTCCTTCATGCTTCATCGTTTTTGATATACAGCCTGGGTTGAACTGTGAACCAAATCTCAGTCAGTTAGTTATGTGCCATGCATGGTACACGTTTAGGCGATCATTTATCTTTCGATACATGACTGACGAGGCAGATTTTTCCCGCAGTAGGTTGCAATTTCTTTCTGCGGTAGACTAGTTACCATCCAAGTTTATAGAACCCAGTCTGTTGTGTTATTTACCCATAGCTGGGGGGAGAAGAAGATTCATACTTTTCCCAAGGGTATTAGCACATAAGTGAATGCAATGGATTCGACTTGAATTCGAACTCGGCTCTCCGATTCCTCAGTTCAAGCCGCTATTTATTACTCCACACAAACATAAAATTCAGGAGTATCAATCACAAGCTTAAGTCTGGATTCATCACTTCAAAGTACTCTCTGAAACTAGTCTCAAACACAACACACATGTCCTATCATAAAGAACTGTCTGAAATGTTCTTATTTGAGGACAGCGATTTCTTAGCACATTTTTAATTTCCTCTTTTTATAACTATACAACATCATTCAATAAGTCTTTGCCTTGAATGCCTCTTGGGCCTTGAAAGGTGTGAAAATTTAGTAACACATATGAATAAGACAAAACTGAACAAAAAACAATCATAAGGAAATTGCTTTATGAGCAAATTTACTTTTTATTTGTTCTATTTCCTTTTTGTTCGTTTTCCCTACACGAGAAAGTGCATTATCTTGTAAAAAATAAGTTTCTTACACAACCAAACCAAGATTCTTACGGTTCCAAAATAGGATCATAACACTTCCAAAATAGGCTTCCTAAGCTTTCAAAACAAGATTCTTACACTCCCAAAACAAGATTCTGACACTTCCAAAATAAGATTCTTACATTTTCAAAATAAGATTCTTACACTTTCAAAAACAAGATTCTTACACTTCCAAAACAAGATTCTTACACTTCCAAAATAAGATTCTTTCACTTCCAAAATGAGATTTTTCACACTTCCAAAATAAGATTTTTACACTTCCAAAATAAGATTCTTACACTTCCAAAATAAGATTCTTACACTTTCAAAACAAGATTCTTACAATTCCAAAATAAGATTTTTACACTTTCAAAACAAAATTCTTACATTTCCAAAATAAGATTTTTACACTTCCAAAATAATATTCTTGTGCCTATGAAATAACATCTAAATTGTTGATTGTTTCTTTTTCATTTTTTACTAGGATTCACCAAATACAAGGCTCAAGAGCCACTTAAGTGAGAGTGAATTTCCAAACCCTTCCTCCTCATTATATGTGCAAAGAATCTTTCGCTTCCTGATCCTGATTATGTGTTCTTTTTGCGAGAAAGTCTGAAAGAAAATGGCAGCAAAAGAGAATTAACTTTCCATTTTTCTTTGGATTAATACTGCGTATTATGTTCTCGCAAAATGAGATTCCTCCATGGCAATTTACGTTGGTTTAACCTTTGGTCCAATTCCGACAAATAGGTCGACATAATGAGAATTATGTGTATGTGGCTTTTGGTAACGATTGACCTTTAGCTAAGTGGTTATCTTTATAGCGTTTCGCAGAAGCCCCCACGCAGGAGTTTGCACTAAAAAAGCAGCAGTTCTTTGGAAAAAAAACTGTCTGAGTGGAACCTCCTTCTTTTTACTGGAATAAAGAGAGGGGTGAACGTTGGTTCACCACCGTGGACGCAGGGAAGTAATCCTTTCCGCAAAATTATCTTTTACTCATCAGCATTTAGAGATTGATCACGTTGACTCTTCTGACAGAAATGCACCCCCAACCCCGGCGAGGATACCATTTCCGTCACGCTTCATAGTTCTTGGGATACAATCAGGATTGAACTGTGCACCAGATTCTCAAAGGCAAAATTCTCGTGCATCAATCACAAACTTAAACACGTGCATCTTTACTTATTCCTTAACATTAGGTTAGCTCATATTTTTATCTGTCAGAATCGCACGCACAAGCGCACACACTTGCAAATACACATGCACACGCATGTACTCACAATCACATACACTTGAGGAGGCGTGCGTGTCTGTGTGTATTTTATATGTTCTAATTAATATTGCATCTGCATATCCTTTGCCTGCATTTCGAAATTTTTATCAACCTCCTCCTCCTTCTTCTTTCATCTTTTTTCTTCTTCTTTTTCTTCTTTTTTTACTTTTTCTTTTTCTTGCTCTATATATAAATGTAAATACAAGGACAAACTTAAATACAATTTAATTGCAGCGAACATCCCTATAGAGGAATTCGAACTTGATGTTGAAAACCGAGCAAGCTGGAGAAATAGCCGCTACCGAGGTAAAAATAACTTTGAAAAGAATCGTCTCAACCATCTGAGAGAATTAAGAATTAACACTAAATCTTCGGCCAATATATCGGGCCATACGACAGTCAGCCCTTCAGTATGCCCTTCGGGTGGACTTGTATGCAAATCCCGAGCAGGATTGTTGTCTCATACGAAGCCTAAACATGAAAACTGAACTGAAAGACACTCATACGTCGAAAACGACGGTAGAGTCCATCTTAAATATTTATCCATCATCTTCAACGTCAACAAGAGCCTTCTTCTTCTTCTTCTTCTTCTTCTTCTTCTTCTTCTTCTTCTTCTTCTTCTTCTTCTTCTTCTTCACTTTTTACTTGTTCTTTCTCTTTATATATATATATATATATATATATGTATATATATATATATATATATACATAAGGTGTCATATATATATATTTATATATATATATATATATATATATATATATATATATATATACATATATACACATAATATATATATTTATATATATAAACATAAACATACATATATTTATATATATATATATACACATTATATATATACATATAATATATATTTATATATATATATACATATATTATTCTTATATTATTATTAAATTATATATTATATATATACATAATATATATATATATATATATATTTATATATATATATACGCACAAATATACAAATATTTTTATATATATATACATATATATATATTAGGTGTAATATATATATTTGTATATATATATACACACACATAATATATATATATATTTATATATTTTAAGACATTTTTATGTTTATACATTCTTTTATAGATACAAATATTTAAGTAAATGCTCTGTTTTATAATAAACAGTATTAAACAACATTTACCGGCCTAAATATCCGAGAAATTTTCGTAGAAAATTTTCGTCCTTCGGCAGGAATACTGTTTATTATAAACCCCCCCCACACACACACACACACACAAAACCCAGATTATTTACTTAAATATTTGTATCTATAAAAAGAATGTATAAACATAAAAATGTCTTAAAATAATTGTCGGACTTTGTCCATTTCATAATACATATATATATATATATATATATACATATATATATATATATATATATATATATATATATATATATATATATATACATATATATATATATATATATACATATATTTATATATATATATATATATATACACCTTATATATATACACACATAATATATATATATATATAGTATATTATCATTATTATATTATATATATATATATATATATATATATATATATATATATATATATATATATATATATATACATACACATAATATATATATATTTATATATATATATACGCATAAATATACATTTATATATATCTACAAAATTTCAGAAGCAATTCTGTAATAACTACATATCAGGCTACATACTTATTGATTCAGCTTTGTTAATGCTATGTACAATGCATATGTTCTTAAAAAATATCAAATTTTCGAACACACACACATACACACTCTCTTTCTCTGTTTCTCTCTCTCTTTCTTTCTCCCTCTCTCTCTCTCTCTCTCTGTATATATATATATATATATATATATATATATATATATATATATATATATATATATATATATATATATATATATATTGTCTTTTTAAGCATTTATCCAACGTCTTCATATTCTGTAAATAGAAATGAATATCCTCAACTTCAACAAGAGACTTCTACTTTCGCCCCCTAATTCTTCAACTTCCCTTTCAAGACTAGATTCAAATGTTACACCACTCGTGTATTCATATCAGAACTTTAATCCGAGCGTATCATCTCCTCGGGTGTTTTATCAACACGGGTCTTCTTCCCTTTTACAATATGAAAAAAGAACCTTCTTTGCGTAACACAATTCCACCCACGAAAAACATGGTAAAACATGGGGCCAACTTTGGAGTCTCAAAATGCACTCCGGCTTAGATTACCAATGGAAGCCAGGAATAAAAAAAAATAATTATTAAAAGAACTTGTATCGCAATGTCAACGTGATGAAAACGATGGACAAAAAATGACAAAATTTGAACTAGAATACATAATATGCAAGCAAGGGAGGCACGGTGGAGTAATGGCTCGGATTGAGGAATCGGAGAGCTGAGTTCGAATTCCAGTCAAATCCATTACATTCCTACCCTTGTTAATACCCTTGGGAAAGGTATGAATCCTCTTCTTCTGTGGGTAAATAGCAGGATAGACCTTGGATGGCAACTGGTCTAGCGCAGAAAGAAATGTCAATATACTGTAGTCAGTCATGTATCGAAACATACATGATCACCTAAGCGTGTACCTAAGCGTGCATGGCGCATAACAGTCAGAAGTATACTGAAGTACCTGCAGGGTAATTAAAAAAGAAAGAAAAAAAATACACCCTCTATCGCAGACAGAAGAATCCGCTAATATTATTTGGTTCACCTATTTGCCCGAATTGTACCAAAAGGTCAAACCAATTTAAATTGCTATGGAGGAATTTCACTTTGCGAGATAATACGCAGTATTAATCCAAAGAAAAATGGAAAGTTAATTCACTTTTGTGGCCATTTTCTTTTAGACTTTCTCGCAAAAAGAAAACATAACCAGGATCAGGAAGCGAAAGATTCCTTGCACGTATGAGGAAGGAAGGTTTGGAAAAATTAACCTTCACAGGGTAGATTGAAAGCAAGGGAGATCGGTGAAGGTAACGAGCCACATACATGACAAGCTCGTGTGAATAGAACAGATGGTAAGTGCCTTAGTAAAGGGAGAAAAACTACTAACAAAGGAAGGGACGTTTGGAGAGCCATGATCACGCATATCCTGAAGGAATGCAGCACTCAAAAGAAAAAGATTTCTCTTTTCCAATGTCCAATCCATGATATTTGGAATGGAAAATGTTTGCGAGTTCATTGCCGTGTTAAATTTTCTAACCAAAACTGATCTTTTCAATCATTTCACTCCAAGCAAGGCGGGAATGCCACTAATAAGTAGGGGTTACAGAGAATGAGAGAAAGAGAAAATGGTTATTGGGATATATAGAAAAGAATAGAAGATGAACGGGGTTCTAAACAACAGAAGATGGCGATTGACGTTGCCTTTAAATTGTTAAAGATTGTAGTTATTAGGGAAGCAACTAAACGGAAAGTGCAAGAAGTGCAGTCGGGAAGTGCAAGAAAAGAAACTGTGGCGGTTATATTTAACTATTTCAATAGTAAGCGGATGGGACCTAGCTGCCAATCTAGTAGCACGCTTAAATTCATGTAGTCGGAGCACCAGGGAAAAAAAGCACGTCAGAGCAGTTGTCATGGAAATAGTTGTAGAAAAGACAGAGGGAAGCCACGCCACGTCTTTTAGAAAGTGACTAAACTCGAGATGCCAAATCAGTATCGATTACATTGCAGAACCTTCTTTAAATTTTAAGAACCTTTAGTAGCAGAGGCACCTGACCAGATATGGCAACAGTATACCATGCATGGTCGAATGGTAGATTTGTAATGTGTTGGTAGATATCCTGCAGTTGGAGATTCATTGTGGAATTCACTTGACTCACCTATAGCAGTTGAACAACACATATAAGATCTGTCAGCAGCTTTACGCGCTGCTGGCAGATCTTATATGTGTTGTTCTTTTCTTAAGTATTATCGTTCATTACTCACCTTCATTTAATTATTCTATTCAGTAACCTTCCCTAGGTTACAACATTAGCGAAGACAATATTTTGTCATTTGAAACGTTATTTTTAGTGGATATTTGAGTAGACGCTCCGTTTACTTAATAAACAGTATATTTATTTATTTTGGGGCTCTCCGGCAGGAACTGTACCTGTGTCGACCAGAACAGAGGGAGCTACCGTTTAGCCCTAACCGTCTTAGCCACGAAGAGCAGCCGGTCAGGCGAGGTCAAGTTTTGTGCTTTACATTCAGGCCGTTAAACGAAAATAAATAAATATACTGTTTAATAAATAAACGTAGCGTCTACTCAAATACGGGTATCCGCTAAGAATAACATTTAAAATGATAAAAATATGTCAAGTTAATAAAAAAAAGACGCATCTAACGTTATCAGTACTATGGTCCGTTTGGTTGAAAAGTGCTGCTACAGTGAAAATAATTTTGTTTTCTTTGATAGTTTCTTATGGCTATTAAACCGAAGACGAAACTCCATGCCTGTTTTCACCGATATAATTTCCTTTTTTTGTGTTTGTTGCAACAACAAAAAAAAGTATATATGTTACATTTGAATTGTCATAAGTCAGGGGAGGCAGTCGGATTACTGTGTGCGTCGTGCCTGGTGGCGTAAAAATACAAACGGTGATAATATGTTTATAAACTTGGCATCTGGATTTATTATACGTTACGCTGCCTTGGTAAGTGGATGATATTAGTATTCTGTATGAGGCAAGGAGTGATTGCAGATTTGGTGGCAGTCGAACCTGTCAGAAACAGCAACATCAGTTTCACTGTACTTGGGAAAGATAAGCACTGCGGGGGTTATTGCTATCTTAACGATTTGGAATTCAGTATACACTCACTTCGCATGTTTGCTTTAGGGAAAGCCACACAATAATTTTTATCCTCAAGCTATGGGTTAAATAGCAGAGTAAACTGTTCTCTAGCCTTGCAGGACAGCTAGTCTAATAATAGTCTAATAGTGCCAATTATTTTACAATTAAAAGAATTCAATTTAGTATATATTAATTGTTATATACCAAATGCACTATCATTGTTAATGATTTTTGGTTAGGCTGATTTTACGCTAATGTTTATTGGGTTATTTAATATTGGATTCTTATGGGGTGTTAGAAACCACTTGTCACAACGCAAAACATAAAAAAGAAATTAATAAAAAGGTTTCCACTCCGTTAGTGATGGGTTCTCTCGTAGGGTCAAATAACTTGACTTAACTTATATCGGTTTTCACCCTGGTCGGGTTGAACCGGCTTCCCCCCGAGCAAGTACAGCCACTCGAACCATCGCTGCCCATGCCCGCCGTTCCTGAGCCAGGTCACACGAAATGGCGAGCCACTCGCGATTCCATCGTCGAAGACCAACTACTTGCGGACCTGATAGTACTGCTAGGTCATGCTTTATCGTGCTAGCCCACGTCTTCAGCTGCCCACCGACACGTCTTCGCCAGCCAGGGAGAGAAGGAGGGAGAAGTACATCGCGGATGAGCTCTCCCTCCGGGCGTCGAGCTGCGTGCCCGAACCATCGGAGACTATGCTGGAGCAGGACGGGTGGAAGAGGACGGAGACTGAGGCGACGACGTAGAGTGGTTGTGGGCACACGATCGATCCAGTGGCATCGCAGAATTCACCGAAGGCAATCGTTGTCGAACACTTCAAGCCTTCGTAGGTCAACCGCTCTAAGTGGCCACGTTTCGCAGCCATAGAAAAGAATAGTCCGAAAAATAGCTTGATAGATGCGTCAAATAAGTAGGGTCAAATAAACGTGGATAAGGAGAAATAATCAATAGTGACGAACGACAAACACCGGAAAAGATTTAACAATATTTAATTAAACATTAAACAATAGGAAGTATGTCTGCATGTAAAGCTGTGGGCGGTGTTTATACACGTCAAATTGAATATTTTGAGCCTTCTGATTGTGTAACACTTCTATTGGTGAACTATAAAATGAGTCAGCTCATTTTGGTTGGCTCACTAGTATATAAGGTACCCAAAAGCTCCAACAGTGAATGCTGGACAATCTCTTCACAGATGAAGAAGAAACTTGAAACAACAGAAACAAAGAAGAGTTTTGAACTGTTATGTAATATCAGTCCCCGTATATGGCAGTGAATGATGGACAATCTCCTTACAGATGAAGAAGAGACAGAAGTGAGGTTCTATAGAAGGATGCTGGGAATACCATGGATGAAGGATGTGAACAACGAGAAAAATTAAAGAAACATAGTACTAGAAAAGAGACTGTACTTAGAATCAGAAAACGCTGAAAATTCTGTGAGGCATACCGAAGAAAGAGGGCTTGAAAATTTGACACTCACAGGAAAAATTGAAGGTAGGGTGAGATCTGAAGAGCTATGCAATATAAATCCTCTTGTATGATAGTAAATGCTAGACAATGCCCTCACAGATGAAGATAAAAGTGACGTCAACAGAAATGTTGTTCTGCAGAAGGATACTGAGAATGGTGGACGGATCACGTAAGCAACGAAGAAGTCTTCACGAAAATAGAAACAAAAAGGATACTTAGAATTAGAAAAAGGGGGCTGAAACTTCTTGGACACAGAATGAAGAATTGGAGAATTTGACACTCACAGGTCATATCGAAGGGAAAAGAGACAGGGGAAGGTAGCGGTCTACCGACCTGATGTGCTTTTTGTGAAGGAATAGATGGCGGAACGAGAGGTGGGAGACAAACATTGTTCAGGGCTAGGATAGGAGGTTATGGAGATCTATGAACCAGCGCGTAGGGGTACAACAGACTTGACTTTTTTAATACGAAAATATATTTCCACTGCTATTGTACAATTAGTTTTAAATTACTTGATTATGTCTTTCAGTTACTTTATCACTATGTGACAAAAGCTTTCAATCGCAAAAGCAACTTGAATCGGATGTAAAGAAAAAAAAAGCCTCCGACGTGATTTGAAATCGCATCCGAAACCTTGAGAACAAGTCATTTACGAATAGGGTTAAATGTAGTAATAAAATAACAATTTTTTTTTAGGCGGATATATATATATATATATATATATATATATATATATATATATATATATATATATATATATATATATATATATATATATATATATATATATATATATATATATATATATATATATATATATATATATATATAATGTAATGGACAAAGACCGACAATTATTTAAAGACATTTTTATGTTTAACATTCTTTTTATAGATACAAGTATTTAACTAAATGCTCTGTTTATAATAAAAAGTATTAAATAACATTTACCTGAATGTCCGAGAAATTTTCATAGAAAATATTCGTCCTCCGACAGTTTATAAGCAGTAAATTCGACCTTGCCAACCGAACGATCCTTTGTGGCCGAAACGGTTAAGGAACGTCAAGGTATATGACGGTTCCGTATAGGATACAGGTTCGAATCCTGTCGAAGGACGAATATTTTCTATGAAAATTTCTCGGACATTCAGGCCGGTAAATGTTATTTAATACTGTTTATTATAGACAGAGCATTTACTTAAATACTTGTATCTATAAAAAGAATGTTAAACATAAAAATGTCTATATATATATATATATATATGTGTGTGTGTGTGTATGCGTGTGGTGTTTTGGATGTCTATTCGGGTGGATATATACGTATGCAGATAAGTACCTAGGGAATGGGTGAAGGCCTGTGTACGCGCTCACATGCGTGTAGGCATATCTGTGCGGACGTTTTCGTAGAGAAGGTGAGCGATAAAGATGGCGGCGATAGTAAAAAGAAGATTGCCGACTGATTGGATTTTGATTAATGGTTCCAGGGTTCAGCGCGCTCACACTGAGGTCGATTTGGGTTAATTCGCTAAAATTCGTTCTTCTCTCCTTCCCCTTCAATCTGTCTGTCGTCTTCCACCATTTCCAGCTGCCACTCTACACTTGCTTCGTTGAAATAGTTGCAACAATAGCGAGAAAGGCTTCGAAAGTAATGCCTCCTATTTATCTACACAGAGATTAAAACAGGTACAGCGAGCACAATAACACCGTAGGATAGGGCAAGCTTTCAGCTACAATACGCTGTTTGGAATCTAAACTCTCAGCTTTTTTTTACCAATTCATTCCAAGCATGGTAACAATGCCGCTAAGACGCAAGGGGTGAAGGAGAATAAAAAAAAATCTTTAGAACCAGAAAAAAAAAACTTTAGATGAACCAGAAACCCAATCCTAAACAGGAAATATGAGATAAACCTCTACCCCTGTTTAAAAGACCGGAGAGGACTATGAACTTGACGATAGGCAAACATATCTAGTCCTACTGAGAAAAAAATAGGTAGAGTTTAGTAGTAGACGTTAGAAGTATAGGGTTCAACCAGAATTTAGAAGGAACCGGAAACACAATCCTAAACAGGAAAATATGGAAAAACCTGTGAACCAGACGATAGGCAAGCATATACAGAGTGCGATGAATGAATTGTCGCCTAAATTACTCAAAAAAATGAAATTAACACTTACGTCTCATTTTTAACCTTGAAATACTAAAGAATAAATTTATTCATTAAAATCACCATTGGCTTCAACCACGGCCAGGAGACGACTTCTGAAATTTCTCCAACTGTTATGGATGGTCTCCTTGTTTAAGTTGGTGAATGCTGCCATAATTCTTGCCTTCAGTTCATCTTTGGTATTAAAAGGAGTTTTGTTGGTCTCTCACTCAACTGGGCCCAACACATAATCAAGGGGGTTGCAAACTAGGGAGTTAGGTGGCCAGATGTAAGTGGGGGTGTTGTGGTCGCAGAAATGAACTGGGTTCTACTGCTGTGTGACACTGTGCAGTCCTGTTACTAGACATAGGGTTTTCCAGCAGCCACCCTCTTGACCCAGGGCATCACTACATCCTCAAGGCACATGATGTAGGCCTTCGTGTTGATATATTTACCAAAGTTACACAAAAATATTTTGAAATACTAAAGAGTAAATTTATTCAATAAAATCACCATTGGCTTCAACCACGACCTGCAGATGACTACAGAATCTTTTCTGGAAGGTCTCCTTGTTTAAGTTGGTGAATGCTGCCATCATCCTTGCCTTCCCTTCATCTCTGGTGTTACAAGAAGTTTTGTTGGTCTCTCACTCAACTTTTTTATTAATTTTTTTTTATCGTTATATAACAGTTATAACTATTTTCCGTCCGATTTTTTGTTTTGATTTTTATAGTTTAATTTTTGTTCATAATAGTTTGAGGAAAAATAGCTATCATTAACTTCCCAGACCAAAATAAATTATTAAATAAAAGATCCGAGCTAATCTCAAAATGCAGACATGAAAACAAATTTTTACTACGTAACTTAAAATAGAAAAATAAATAAATATATAAACAAACAAAATGACAATAAAATAAGCAAAATGAATTAATCCAAACAAATTACCAAACCACACCTGTTAGAATAGGCGGAAAAAAAACAAATTATCAAACTATTATGAACAAAAAATGAAACTATAAAAATCAAAACAAAAAATCTGACGGAAAATAGTTATAACTGTTATATAACGATAAAAAAAAAGATTAATAAAAAATAATATACTGCGTTACTTAAAAATCGAAAACCAAGAAAATATACAGCGTAACAAATAAATAACAACAAGTATAATAAATTGATCCAAATACATCCAAATATATAAATAAACTAACAACCGATAACGATAAACTAGCCGTTTAGAAAAAACAAATAAAGATAATCAACCCAAATAAATAAATTAAAAACTGTTTCCACCAAAATAATAGTCAGAACAAACCATAACATTCCACCTCAAAATTCAACAAATAGCTTTAATCAATGACAAATAAACACATATATAAGATAAAAAATAAAAATGAAAATAAATAAAAACAAGCAAAACAATTTGACCCAAATAAATAAGCAAATAAACGACTTCCGGTAAATGACCGCCATAATAGACTACCAACAATAAGCTACATAAACAAATTTTTACTACGTTAATAAAAAACACCGATCAAAATAAAAAAAAATAAATAAATATCTAAGATAAAAAATAAAAATAAAAAAAACAAACAAAAAAAAACATGCAAAATAATTTGACATAAATAAATAAACAAATAAGCGACTTCCGGTAAAAGTAACCGCCAAAATAGACTACCCACAATGCACCACTGACCCATATATATAATTAGCCGAGAAAAATAACAGCACTAGTTGCTTGACGATTGCACTAGCATGAAACAGACTGTCGCCTCTAAGTGTTGACTTCTATGTTCACTTTTATATATATATATATATATATATATATATATATATATATATATATATACTAGGTGTCCATAAAGTTCGTGTGCACTTTAAAAAATTTATGACTTTATTTGTATTTGCGATAGAAATAATCTGTAAAAAATGTTATAAAGTTTACTGTACCTAGTTTTAAGTATAGCTAAAATAACTAATGTAATTTCAGGTATTACTGTAAATCAGTTGGCAAATGTTTTCCGTGAACTGCAAAATCGTATTACCCTTTGTATTGCTAATGATGGAGGACATGTGGAAATAAATAAATTTAAATTAAATTTTAATTAAATTTATAAAATTTCAATAAAACCTTAAAAGTATAAATTTACTTCTTTCTAATCCTTTTTAAAGTGCACACGAACTTTATGGACACCCTGTACATATATATATATATATATATATATATATATATATATATATATATATATAGTGTAAGAAAATCAGTGCTCAATGTTAAATAACTGAGCTATTTAATATAATAAAAGATATACATAATACCCTACGTTGAATGCACAACTCAGAGTTTCATTCTGTTTGCAATCTTCAGGTGCAATTTTTGGGATGATACCGTTTGTTTAACATTTCTAGTTATCGCGAGTTATTTTATTGTTAGGGTGGATTATTATTGTTGTTAAGTATTTAAATGAATTTAGTTTAATTTTGAATTTGAATTTAAGCGCAGATTAACATTTAAGATTGAAAAATAAGATTGAAAATATAAATTATAAATTTTAATTTAAAATCGGACACTGTTATAAAAAAAAACTGTTAAGAGTTCGAGGTGGGGTAACTTTATTTTTTGTAGGAAAATCAATAATGAAATTATAAAATTAGTAACATTAATAAAATTAATAATATCAATATTAATTAAATATGCAATGATAAAGTTAAGATATTAATAAGAATAATACATAAAAATAAAATAAAAATAATTAAAAATAAAAATAAAATAGAATAAAATAAAATAAAAATGAAAACATAAATAATAAATAAATATATAAATAAATAAAAATGATCAAAATTTAGAAAACGCTATTGTATTCATAAGGTCAACTTCATGTAATTTTAAGTTGACAATATCAATACAATAGCGTTATCTAAATTCTTCTCGTTGCTAAGGACATTTTGTTTGTTGTTAATAGTTACTTTGTTTTTCATTTCATTTTTGCCTTCAAAAAGTCCTCACTGCACGAAACGCGTCGGCTAATAATACAGTTTTCCTATTGTTTTTTACCTATATATATATATATATATATATATATATATATATATATATATATATATATATATATATATATATATATATATGTATACATACATACATACATACATACATACATACAAGTTTCATTCAAAATAACTGACCAGGTACAGTTCTTGTCATTTTCTTCATTTCTGGACGTCTAAATCTTTTGTTCATATGTTTTGTATGACCGAGCACTTTCGGCTATACATTTAGCCATTATCAGGGATGATTTTATATTTACTTTTAGCTGAATGTATGGATTATTTTATATGCATCTAGAGTTATAGGATTGTTTTCTTTTCCAAACACGGTCAGCATATTGTGGACGTGTTCATACTTGATATTATTGTATGTTGACTTTTTCTAATTTTATATATATGTAAAATTATGAAAAATAAAGGATAATATTTTTTTTTTAATCCACATTACAACCAAAAAAGTTTGCGGTACCTCTCTTCTTTTTAATATACACACTTTTCTCTCGTTGGAACCATTATAACCTCTTCATTTTATATATATATATATATGAAACAGAAACGTTTCATTGATAATGGTGCCTGCAGTGATAGCTAGGTCATCTGCGTAGTCAATATCTGTCAAGTTCTTTGCTGGATATCGACTTGAGGGTCTCGGTGATAACATAAAACCTCGATGATGATGTTTGTCGAAGGAATTTCTCAATATGTAGTCACGGGTGATAACAAACAGAAAAGGTGTCAGGATATTACCCAGAAGAACCCCTGCTTTCATGTCGAAGAAACTAGTGTCTCCGTCTGAGGATCTAACGAATTCTTTGGTATTTTTGTAGAGCATTATTACGACAGTTCCTGTCTCAGTGGACGGAGGATACCATACGCCAGAAGGATCTTCTCCGTTAGAAATTCCACAGTACCCCTACATCATCTATAAAATACTACCAACGATGTTGAATTCTATGTCAATGCCTCTAAAACTGAATTCATAGGCTTCAACCAGCCAGGCTCAATACAAACTGTCTCAGGTGAATCAATAAAATATGTTAAATCTTTTACATTACCCAGCAAGCGAAATAAATTCTACTGAAAAGGATGTGAAAATTCGCATAAATACTGCCAAGGCCGCCTTGAATAAAACGCATGTAATATAGAAATCTGATCTACAAAACAACCTCAAGCGGAGATACTTCTGAATTACTGCAGAAGCAATGTTAATGTACGGCGCCACTGCTGGGAGATCAACTAAAACCTTGAGTTTAAACATGATTGAACCTACATTTGGATGCAGAGAGTTATACTTAACACCACTTGGAGACAACATCCAACTAAATCACAGTGAAATATCCATCCCTGACATTTCAGCAAATTTACACGAACGCAGAAAGCGCATTGCAGGAGACTGCTGGTGAGCAAAACAAGAACTTGTGAGTTATCTACTGCTCTGGACACCTAGACATGGATCGAGATGGGTTGGTCGTCCAGCAATCGCATACATTGACCAATTATGTTAGGACACGGAATGCTTCCTTTCGACATTGATGTAGAACCATGAGAGATAGATGAATAAAGAACAGGATAGGACACATAGATAGATAGATAGATAGATAGATAGATAGATAGATAGATAGATAGATGAGATAATGTACAGGATAGGACATAGATAGGAGATAGATAGATAGATAGATAATGAACAAGATAGATAGATATATAGTGAACAAGATAGATAGATAGTGAACAAGATAGATAGTTAGATAGATAGATAATGAACAGGATATGAGACATAGATAGATAGATAGATAGATAGATAGATAGATAGGTAATGACCAGTATAAGATAAATTGGTAATTAGCAGTATAAGATAGAGAGTAAAGAGTATAAGATAGATAGATAGCAGAAAAGACGTTTAAAAAAGAAAATTTAAAATAAAATGATAAAATTGATATAAAAAAGAGAGAGAAAGATAAAGAATAGAAGAAATTTTTCGAAAGAAAGAGAAAAAGATTATCAAAACGGATAGAGCGACTGATAGATCTGAATCGGCTAAAATAGATAAGAAAAGACTATATATATATATATATATATATATATATATATATATATATATATATATATATATGCCATGTGTCTTATCTTTTCTATGGTGTCATTTATTTGCCATCATTTTCAATTATTTTACCGTTTATCAGCACGTATGTCTTCTCTTCCTGCTTATCTTCTCTTGTATCAGCTCTTATTTTCGCGTGGGTATAAATCTCAGAGAAGCCAGCAAGATTCTTACACTAATCGAGTCAGAAAGTGCTGTCCTAATTAGTTTGCTTCTTTCTCTCTCTTCTACTGGCTTCCTTTCATTGCTACACCTTCTTCATTACTTCGCGAGTTCTTTTCTTCTCTCTCATCTACTGGCTTCCTTTTGTTGCTCCACTTTCTTCATTACTTCTAAATTTCTTTTTTTCTTGAACGCGATATAATAATAATAATAATAATAATAATAATAATAATAATAATAATAATAATAATATTAATAATAATAATAATAATAATATACTCCAGTGCGAATGAATGGCTGTGTTCTCAGTGATGCTCTATTGCTTCAAACGTCTTCTGGGACTAAAAGCCACTTATACCGTTCCAAAAAGTAGCAAACAATTACGACAATGTTCTATCTTCGCAAGAGTGAAATCAGACCCCAAATTGGAGTGTTGCTGCCAAAGCTTGGCTGGTGTTGCCCAATCCTCACTTTCCAGTCCTGATAAGAGTTCAAAACTGATTACGCGGCCTTGCAGGTCCTGAATTATATTGCAACGTTGCTACCCAACACGCCGCTATTGTATAGCAGATGTTCCGACGAGTTATATTCCTTAGTTCCACCAGTTCAGACCTTCACAACTAGGACCCGCTAGTCCACGTACACAGCATCTTTGATGAAGACGACAGAAGATGGCGATTGACGTTACATTTACATTTTTAAGATTGTTGTTATCAGGGAAGCAACTAAGAGGAAGGGTGTTCCACAAGCGGGAAGTGCGAGAAAAGAAAATGCAAGAGTAGAAGTGGCGGTTGCATTTAGCTATTTCAACAATGAAAGGATGGTACCTAGATGCTAGTTTAGTGGCACGCTTAAATTCATGTATTCGGAGTACCAGGTAAAAAAGCACGTCAGTGAAGTTGCCATGAAAGTATCTGAAGAAAAGACAAAGGGAAGCCACATTACGTCGGTGAGAAAGTGACTGAAATCGAGATGCTAAGTTAGGATCGATTACACTGCAGGTCCATTGGATTTTGTCAAAAAACTCAAAAGGGACGCCAAACCAGATATCGCAACAGTTTGGTAATAGTTCCGGTTTGGCGACCAGGTGTCTCTTCTATGTTGGAAGAGTTTGTTCCAGTGACAGATTTTTCGGCCCCAGACTGGTTCTTCTCTATGGTAAGCAGCGCTTGTTGACCCGAGTGGCAGCAAATCCGGTACGAGGATTTGTTTGTAATCATTAAGATTTGCAATTTTTTTGCGTTTTATCCTTGACCGCCAAGGGGTAAATTTGTTCAAGTTACCGGCTTTAGGGTGACGGTCGAACAGGACCAGAGATATATCCATATATCCATGCTTAAAAAGTTTTATTGTTATTATTATTATTATTATTATTATTATTATTATTATTATTATTATTAATTCTTTGATCTCTGTTGTAAACTTATTTCCTTTCATGACCTAAGATTAGAAATAAAATAATGATAAAATAAAACAACTTAAAACACACACGCATTTTCCATAGATAAAGCCCTTTGCAGGGCGCCAACTGGACTTGTGAGAAGAATTTCTTGTTTAAGGCGTGACTTGCCAGTTATCCATTCAGTGACTTTATCAGAACCTTTGCCGCATTTTTGAGACTTCCACTTCAAGATCTTTTTATTTGAAGATTATTTGATACAGACGTTTCCCTGACATTGAGAATAGCAACTTGGTTAAAGCGGTTGGTAACAAGAAAAAAAGATGCATTATATAAAATATATGTCTGTCGAAAATCTTCCAGAAAACGAGTCCCTAATTATTAGTCAATGTTGGCCAAGAAGTTTTTAAGGGACAATAGTGACATGTTTGCAGTGGCCTAGCCAGTGGCCTAGCCAGTGGCCAGATCTTAACCCAAGTGAAGATTTAAAAAAATAAATAAATAAATAAAATAAGTAATTGTGAGGGACCCTTCAGGTCTTAAGGAACTGGAGCTCTGAGCTAAAAATGAGAGGACCAAAATGTCTGTTGCAACCCTAGAGAATCTGTTAATGTACATATGAGAGCCGTTTAAAGTCTTTGATGGATAAATTCCTTGCCATTGATTACAAAGAGTTAGGCATGAATAATTTGGAACATTCTTTTCGGATCAAATTAGATATAACGTTTTAATGAAACAGTTTTCCTCCATATTTCTTTTTTCTCTTCTTTCTTTATCTAATTTAATTCTCTATTCTAGCACTCTCAATCTTTTTTCCTTAATAGGAGTAGATAGTTATGCCTATCGTCCTGCTCACACTCCTCCCCGGTCTGTTGAAACGGAGAAGAGGTGTATCCCTTGTTTTCGGTTTAGGATTGTGTTTCTGATTCCTTCTAAAATCTGAAAGTTTATTTACTATTTAATTTTTTTGTTCTTTCCTCAATAGAAGTAGATACGTTCGCCTATCGTCCGGTTCACACTCCTCCCCGGTCTTTTGAAACGGAGAAGAGGTGTATCCCTTGTTTTCGGTTTAGGATTGGGTTTCCGATTTCTTCTAAGGTCTACTTCAACACTCTACTTCTAAGACTTCCACCTAAAAATCTGAAAGTTTATTTACTATTTAATTTTTTGTTCTTTCCTCAATAGAAGTAGATAGGTCCGCCTACCGTCCGGTTCACACTCCTCCCCAGTCTATTGAAAAGGAGGAGAGATGTATGCCTTATTTCCTCTTTAGAATTGGGTTCCGGTTCATTTCAAGGCCTTTTTTTGTGTTTTTTTGTTTGATTGGTTTTGGGGGGGGGGGGGTTATTACTATGAAAATGTATTGCTGGTAATTTTTTCTAGTGACCTTTTTATTTTCATGTTTTGACCCCAATTTGGGTGTTCACTATTTGCTTATAGATGGGATCCTAACAGATGCTACCATAGTGGGTCAAGGTGAACCTGGAAACTATAGCAATTAAGAGATGGTCCACGGTCCTCAGAACTTCCCGATCAGAGACCTCGATGCCGGCTGTAGTTTATTGTC
>OZ038497.1:83029542-83062042 GCA_964036315.1 Acanthosepion esculentum | reverse complement strand
AGAAGGGTCAGCCAGTATTTATAGCCAGGAGAGAGAGAGAGAGACCCCTGTTGAAGGATTAAAGAACTGAGGAGGAGCTAACTCCGACACGTACTTTGACACACACACACACACACATATATATATGTGTATAGACATTATTTACATTATTCGGACTATTGTCCTCATCTTTGTCGCCATATTTATTACAACGTTTCGGCCCTTCAGTATCTGTCTATATTACTGAGATGAGGTACACTATTTACATTATTCGGACTATTGTTCTCATCTTTGTCGCCACGTTTATTACAACGTTTCGGACCTTCAGTATCTGTCTATATTTCTGAGCTGAGGTATTATGTACACTATTTACATTATTCGGACTATTGTCCTCATTTTTGTCACCATATTTATTACAACGTTTCGGCTGTTGTACGCTCCGGCCTTCTTCAGGTGGTTGAAATGTCGAACTGAACCCTTTATTTCGCGCACTGGAATAGACTGTTCAAGTTCCACATGCTATGTTTAATGAATGTCATTTATCAGTTATCTCCTGTTAATTTCCCTCTGAAAGTTCTCCACTGCCGTAACCGGGTATTGAACTCACACTCTTTGCGTCCTGTCAACCAACGCCTCTATCCACTGTGCCATGTATCCTTGAGTCCGAATAATGTAAATAATGTACATAATACCTCATCTCGGAAATATAGTCAGATGTGTATAGACGTGTGTATCTGTGCGTGAAGATGATCAGACAATGTGGAAATTTTATTAACGAAGCGTTTCTCCGACAGTGTCGGCTATCTTCCTCGGTTCCGTTAGGATGAAAGAAAGACAAAACTGCACGTAGGGAAAAATGCTTCCCGATTTGTGTGAATAAGCGATGACCATAAATAAAATTGAATTAGATTATCTTATCACTTCCAATGCCCAGAGCGTCTGCATGTCTATTTGTTTGTTTTATATTAGAGGCATTTTCTGTTGTTGGATTTTAAATCAGTCCACCGCAACTAGAGACTGCTGTTTTATGATATATATATATATATATATATATATATATATATATATATATATATATATATATATATATATATATATATATTAGCTATAATGATATATATATATATGTATATACATATATATATATATATATGTGTGTGTGTGGGTGTGTGTGTGTATTGGCTATAATGAAGGACGGGAGATATAGATGACCTTGGATCGAAACCCAACTGCTTTGGCGTCAATCAGAGTTTCTACCCCTAAGCCATCAACACTTGGTTTGCGTATCCGTGTATATACAGATATACACCCATGCATATATATATATATATATTAAATGCTTTTAGTATGCCTGTACATACATGTACACATATACATGCCTACTTATATATCTGTGCATGCATATATATATATATATATATATATATATATATATATATAGATATATATATATATATATATATATGTATAGACATACATATACTTATACACATTATAGAGCCTTTTATATAAATTTGTATATATATATATGTGTGTGTGTGTGTGTGTGTGTGTATATATATATATATACACACACATACATATACACGTTATAGAGCCTTATATATATATATATATATATATATATATATATATATATATATCGCTGTTGATACGTTTTAAGATTCCCCTGACTCGGTTCAGTAAAGCTGAAAAGATATTTAAAACTCAACAACAGTTGTGAGGGTTTTCGTAAAAAAATCTCTTGGTGCAAATTTTATAGCGCCTTTTTTTATTCCCCCTATTTTAGTGTCTCTCCCCCCCCCCAATCGTTCTTATCAGCATCCAATTTCTCGGTGAGTGGGGGAATCATTTCTTCGTCGCTCATCGCATGCATCACTACATGCAATTCACTTGCTGTAAGCTTGTAACACGCCGAATAAGTCCTTCCAACAAGTGCAGATTACGGTCTGGCATTTGCCAGAGTGACTCTGATTGCAATTGGCTGCCATGAGTTAATTCGAATCCGTTCCCATCAAATAAATCTCTATGGCTTTCTATGAATTTATGACTCGTGTCATTTCTATTGCGTAGTACGTCACAGTCATAAATAAAGATGCTGGTAAATAAATGGTCGGCTTCTGGTACTGCACCAGAAAATGCCAGAACTTTCAGAAACCTCCCTAGTAAAATGGGATTTAGGATTGGTTAAATGGTGATGACAGAACTGCCCAAGAATTGATAAAGTCTGCAATAAATAATAATAAGAGAAAGAAAATAAAAGAACAGGACAAAAATAATATTAAGTTAGCTAATGGTATATGTAAGCCAAAACAACAGAAATAAGGCGAAACAACAAAAATAATGCAAAGCGATAGAAATAAGGCGAAACAAAAGTAATATGGCAAAGCAACAGAAAAAAGGGCAAAACAAAAATATTATGTCAAAGTACCAGAAATAAGGCAAAACAGCAAAAATAAGGCAAAGCAACAGAAATACGGTAAAACAAAAATAATATGGTAAAGCAACCATAATAAGGTAAAAACCTGAGTAATATGGCAAAGCAACAGAAATAAGGCAAAGCAGCAGAAATATGGCAAAACAACAGAAATAAGGCAAAGCAACAGAAATAAGGCAAAACAAGAGTAATATCGCAAAGCAACAGAAATAAGACAAAACAACAGAAATAAGACAAAACAACAGAAATAATGCAAAGCAACGGAAATAAGGCAAAGCAACAGAAAGAAGGTAAAGCAACAGAAATAAGGCAAAGCAGCAGAAATGAGGCAAAACGAGAGTAATATGGCAATGCAGCAGAAATAAGGCAAAACACAAGAAATAAGGCAACGCAACAGGAATATGGCAAAACAAGAATAATATGGCAAAAAAACAGAAGGCAAAACAACAGAATTAAGGCAAAGCAAAAGAAATAAGGCAAAACAAGAGTAATATGGCAAAACGACAGAAGGCAAAACATCAGAAAAGCAAAGCAACAAAATAAGGCAAAGCAAAAGAAATAAGGCAAAGCAAGAGTAATATGCCAAAATGTTCACAAACTATGAATGGTGTGAACACACACAATACAGTGTTTCAAAAGTTCGTGTCACATTACAACACAGAATAACTTAATAACTATTGTGAAAATCTAAACATAATTTATATTTCCTGAAAGCTAATGTTACCAGGTTTTTATACAGGTTTTTTTCCAGGTGTTCAATGTGAGTGCCGCCGGTTACACGACACACATCCAATTCTTGCCAAAGGCGACCAAGCGCAGCATCATCGATGGTTGCCAAGTCTACATTTATTCGCGTCTTCAGATCATCCACGTCTTTGGGAAGGGGAGGTAAGTACACATGGCCTTTCACATACCATCAAAAGGAAGAAGTCCCAAGATGTGAGATATGGAGACCATCGAAGTAACAAGCGATCAGTCTGTCCGGAACGTCCGACTCATCTGTCAGGCAGAGTGGTGTTCAAAAATTAAATTTAATTAAAATTAAATTAACAGATGAAAACTTGACACTTTTGGCTTTTAAATGCTACCATTTGTAGTTCATGATACAAGAGTTCTTAGAATGGGACATAGACTTTTGAAACATATATAAGTTCGATTAAAAGAATCGACAAGATCTGTCTATATTTCTGAGATGAGTACATTATTTACATTATTTGGACTATTGTCCTCATCTCAAGGACACATGCCACAGTGGATAAAGGCGTTGGTTAGATCCAGTGACAGGACCCAAAGAGTGTGAGTTCAATACCCGGTTAAGGCAGTGAAGAACTTTCAGAGGGAAAAATTAACAGGAGATAAGTAATAACTGACATCCATTAAACATGGCACGTGGAACTAGAACAGTCTAACCCAGTGAGCGAAATAAAGGGTTCAGTTCGACATTCCAACCACCGGAGCGTTGTAATAAATATGGCGATAAAGATGAGGACAATAGTCCGAATAATGTAAATAATGTAGAATCGACAAGGTCTGTCTGTTTAATTTTTCGTTATATTTTCACAATTTTCGGATGTGTTGAGTAGTGTAATCAAAGTTGGAGATAATCTGTCCAAAAGTTCATTTCAACAGAAATATCAAAATATAAACTACGGAGAATTTGGAAAATAGAAACAAAAAGAAAAAAAATTATACTTAACATCAAGAAGAGACAGATGTGGTTTCTAGGGCATACAATGAAGAAAGAAGGCTTGAAAAATTTGATACTCACAGGAGAGATTGAGGGACAGAGGAAAACCACACATAACATACTTAGTGAGCTTGAGCAAATGGATGGCGAAACAGGGTTTAGAAGAAATAGCAAAACGACAAAATTTATTAAGATCGCCTACGTCCTGAGAGGACACAAGCAAGATTTGCAAAATAATTTCCTTGAATATTTTGTCTTCATGAAGCTTAAAAAACTGTGAGACATGTTAAATAAATAAACGTTTATTTGTTCTATCTTTCAAAAACTGCAAAGAAAGGTGAAACATTCTAAGAAGCTAGACGCAAATTCACTTTAGCTAGAATTTATACTTAAAACACATATGAAAAAAAGAATTATGTTTACATTTAAAATTATCAGCGTCACTCGTTCGTGCGGATGTGTCGTTGCAGCAACATAAGTAAAACTTAATCCGATGAAGTCCTTAAGGACGATTCGCGTCATAAAAAACACATTTTCCACTTTGTTGTCCTTCATTCTCTTCAAATTCTTCTTGATATATAAAACATTGCATGCCGTTTTCTCATATATATATATATATATATATATATATATATATATATATATAGTATGGATATATACATGTATATATGTATATATATTCTATATGTATATATTTATAATATTAGTGGTTAATACACACACACACACAAACACATATATATATATATATATATATATATATATAAAATATATAAATACATACATATACATACGTACATATACAAATATATATAAAAAATTCCAAAAGGATAGAATCCAGGTAGAACTCAATGTCCATGACAAATAATATAATAAAAAGGCTTAAACACTAATATTCCATGGTCATAATTTATCCATTGGAATCGTAAATACGACCTACAAATTTATTTACGATTCCAATGGAATAAATTATGACCATGGAATATTAGTGTTTAAGCCTTTTTTTTATTATATCCTTACTCTGTCCTGGACATTGAGTTCTACTTGGATTCTATCCTCTTGGAATTATTTTATATATATATATATATATATATATATATATATATATATATATATATATATATATATATATATATATATATATATATATATATGTGTATGTATGTATGTATATATATTTATATATTTTAGATATATGATTGCATATGTATGTGTATATTTACCACTGATATTATATATATATATATATATATATATATATATATATATATATATATATATATATATATATATATATACGAGCGCGTCAATAACGGCAAACGCGTTCAGGAACTTTCATTACGGACAGAAGCTGAAAAGAGGAACAATCGTTTTATTTATTTCTTTACGAGAATTTACAAAGAGGAACGATCAATTAGCTTTTCTTCATACCCTGCCTGGTGGCAAATGCTGCTGGTGGCGCCTGGAGTAGCGGTCCCGCCATAGCTACCGAAACCCTGAGATCACCCGTGGTCGGCGGCTGATGAAGACAGGGTATCGTACGTGCTAACACACGTTGTATGTTAAAAATTGATTACCAATTCGTTCTGGAAAGCAAGATGACTCTTCGGAAAGACGAAGTGACCCTCTAGAAAGTTGGAGTGACATCTTGGAAAGACAAGAATTTACATTAAAGCATGAAGAATACAAGAGACGCAGAATGCTCTCTGGGTGACTGTAGCGGGGAGGGAGAATATATCACCCATCAGACTGATTTTAAGGGAAACGACCTGGATATGGACCCTGATACAACGTATGATTGCAGCAGAAGATGTAACGGTTTACGCGGTTTACATATCCATAGGGCACGCTGGTGCAAACAACGTAATTCTCCTATCGGAGAATGTAAATCGAGTGGTGGGATTATGAATCTGGAATACACCCACAGCGTTCAGGATTCCATAGTTAAGCGACAGCGCCCTGGAGAAATCCTAAGTAAACCAAGAATCCAGTGGCCCAAAGGTAACCAGAAGGCTGTTTGGACAAATCTTGACAAAGAGCTTTCTTTTATCATTAATACCAATCTTAAGGGTCACATAGGGCAACAGATCGGTTCCTTTTGTAGAATAATATACGATGTTTGCTTTGAGTGGTTTGGACGAGTAATAGAAATGAAAGATAAGAAAGAGGAAAAACGACCAAATCGACGACAAATCCAGAAAGGAAAGTTACGATCAGAACAAAGATTACTGAAATATTATGCGCGCAACATCACGACCTAACCTGCGCAAGTGGAATATTTGCGTAGTCGTCTATAACGATTTTTACGAGCGCGTCAATAACGGCAAACGCGTTCAGGAACTTTCATTACGGACAGAAGCGGCAAAGAGGAACAATCGTTTTATTTATTTCATTACGAAAATTTACAAAGAGGAACGATCAGTTAGCTTTTCTTCATACCCTGCTTGGTGGCAAACGATGATGGTGGCGCCTGGGGAAACCGTGAGATCACCTCTGGTCGGCGGCTGATGAAGACAGGGTATCGCACGTGCTAACACACGTTGTATGTTATATATATATATATATATATATATATATATATATATATATATATATATATATATATATATATATATATATATATATATATATATATATATATATATATATATATATATATATATATATATATATATATATATATATATATATATATATATATATATATATATAAACAATACGCTAGAATTCACCTTTCTCTCTGCCGGTAGCTTGGAGGTAGAAACTCCGACTGATACCAAATCGGTCGGTTTTCGATATTGGCTTGAAGCATTCAGTTGTCTAGCCGTGCTAGTGAAACAGGCCTGCTTGTGAATAACATTATAACGCTCTCGAAAATCTTTTGGGTTTTGGTGGGCGAATTCTAAAAACAGCGGCCGTCAGCACTAACGCATCGCTCTTCATTAATGAATAGAGCACTTCGTAAAAACAATACGCTAAAATTCGTCTTTCTCTCTGCCGAAGCGCCGATACCAAATCAGTTGGGTTCCGATCATGAAGCATTCGGTTCTCTACTCGCACTGATGAAACAGGCTTGACATTACACAAGCACAAACACACACACATATATATATATTATTTTAAAGACATTTTTATGTTTAACATTCTTTTTTTATAGATACGAGTATTTAAGTAAATGCTCTGTTTTATTATAAACAGTATTAAATAACATATATATATATATTCAAACCTGTATCCTAATTTACTGCTTATAAACTTCAATCTTCCATGAATCTCTCACGTACATTCATAACTGCTCATGGCGTATCAAATGTAAACAAATGACGTCACACATTATGAAATGGACAAGTATTAAATAACATTTACCGGCCTGAATGTCCGAGAAATTTTCATAGAAAAATATATAGAAAATATATATAGAAAAATGTATAGGATACAGGTTCGAATCCTGTCAGAGGACGAATATTTTCTATGGAAATTTCTCGGACATTCAGGCCGGTAAATGTTATTTAATACTGTTTATTATAAACAGAGCATTTACTTAAATACTTCTATCTATAAAAAAAAAGAATGTTAAACATAAAAATGTCTTTAAATAATTGTCGGACTTTGTCTATTTCATAATATATATATATATTTATATATATATTTATATATATATTTATATATATATATATATATATATATATATATATATATATATATATATATATATATATATATATATATATATATATATATATATATATATATATATATATCCAACATTGACTGCTGGTGCAAATAAATAGGATTCGATATATACTAACAGTCCTATAATCTATATCTTATAAATAAATATACATTTTTTTCTCACAGGTACCACAACTTTGAGTTTTATGCTCAACGCAATCATCACTGAAATGCTGACTGAAAGCGTTATGATAAAATTTTAGTGATAAAAAGTATACTTATTATTAATATATATATATATATATATATATATATATATATATATATATATATGTATGTATGTGTATGTGTGCGTGCGCGCGCATGCGTGTGTGTACATATTACAGTTTATTTCCGGTTGCTCTCTCTAACCAATCTTAGAAAATAAATCTCCAGCTGAGAAAGAGAGAGAACGAATTTTGATCCGTCAATTAAATTTAAGATCGCCCGTTGCGACATTGACCTGAAATCAAATATTCATTCTCTTGATACTGACTGTCATTCAAAGGAACTGTAAAAAGGATTTAAAGAAAGAACTATATTAGAGGTTAGATGAGCCCACCCTCCATGAAAGTTAGTTGAATGTATTGTGCAGGATATTTGAACGGGAAGAGGTGGAAAAGAGAAAGCTGTAATTAGGGGACCGCCATGATAATTTTAAGGCTTCGTTATCCCGATAATAATACATGTAAAAATATAACATCTCCATTTATTTGGCTTAAGATATTGGAAACTTTATGCGGACGCTGACGTCACAGTTACTCACACTGAAGATAATGGTGTTTGGTAATAACTTCTTTTTTTTTTTTAAAGTTATCTCCTTTCAGGCTGTAGTCTTTATGACTTTCCACAGATTCCTTTTTTTATTATTTGGGATTTACTATTCCCAGAAGTTAGAAAAGGGTTTTTATCTAGTTTTAAGAGAAAAGTGTATTACAATCAATTTTTATGTAAGTTCTACATAGAAAAATCATTGTTATATAATCTATATTTATCCCCCAAATTGTTAATACAAGAAAAACTCCCCCACCCCAAAAAAAAGATTCTTATAAAATTTAAAAAAAAATGCTTCGGTTTTAATTATCTACAAAGGGTTGATAAGCCATAAAACAAATGAATCAGTCAATGAATCTCGAAACAGTTAAATACAATATCGGTCGCTATCTATTGTCCACCTGATTAACTTTTTCTCTTCCCGCTCATAAGTAATGTTTCTGTTCCTAATTAGCCTCCTTGTGTCTTAGTGGCTTTGCTGCCTTGCTTGGGGTGAAATTGATTAAAAAGATACGGAAATACGACGATACATTGGGATAGGCGAAGACGCATTCCGGTCCCTATGCTCAGTCTAACCTGCTATTTAAATCATAAATCATCAATACAAAGTGGTCACTTCAAGAAAGTAAAAATACCTTTGAAAAAACAATACCAAGTGGTCACATAAAGAATGTAAAATTTCTTTTGGCAAAACAGTTCCAAGTGGTCACCTCAAGAAACTAAAAACACCTTTAGAAGAATAATAACAAGTAGTCACATCAAGAAATTAAAAACTCCTTTAGAAAAACAATAAAAAGTGGTCACCTCAAGAAAGTAAAACCTCAATTAGAAAAACAGTCCCAAGTGGCCTTCCCAAGAAAGTAAAACTCCTTTAGAAAAACAATAAAAAGTGGTCACTTCAAGAAAGTAAAACCTCAATTAGGTAAACAGTCCCAAGTGACTTTCTCAAGAAAGTAAAAACTCCTTTGGAAAAGCAATACAAAGTGGACACATCAAGAAGGTAAAACCTCAATGAGAAAAACGGTCCCAAGTGGCCTTCCCAAGAAAGTAAAACTCCTTTAGAAAAACAATAAAAAGTGGTCACCTCAAGAAAGTAAAACCTCAATTAGAAAAGCTGTCCCAAGTGACTTTCCCAAGAAAGTAAAAACTCCTTTAGAAAAACAATAAAAAGTGGTCACCTCAAGAAAGTAAAACCTCAATTAGAAAAACAGTCCCAAGTGGCCTTCCCAAGAAAGTAAAACTCCTTTAGAAAAACAATAAAAAGTGGTCACTTCAAGAAAGTAAAACCTCAATTAGAAAAACAGTCCCAAGTGACTTTCTCAAGAAAGTAAAAACTCCTTTGGAAAAGCAATACAAAGTGGACACATCAAGAAGGTAAAACCTCAATGAGAAAAACGGTCCCAAGTGGCTTTCCCAAGAAAGTAAAAACTCTTTTGGCAAAACAGTCCCAAGTGGTCACCTCAAGAAAGTAAAAACTCCTTTATAAAAACCAATATAAAATGGTAATCAGAAGAGACACTTTCAAGTCAGGAAATATCAAGTACGTCCCGGAGTGATCGAATGAACCAATTATTTTCCGGCATTTTAAGCGTGGGAATGTATATGACATACCAACACGCATACATCCAAGTTTCCCGAGACACAATTCTTTTTTCTCAACCATGGAATTTAACCTAAAATCAATGACGTACATCTAATCAACAGTCGACACACATCCCGAACCCCACTCGCTATCACGAGACCAACTAGAATTTTTTTACACACACACAATACGACATGAACTCTCTCCTTATTTTCTTCGCACTACCATCTCTCGGGAATTAAACACGCGGACACTACCAGAAAGAGACAAAAAGGCCCACTAGAAGCCAGACGTGGGCTCACGCACGCACGCACGCACGCACGCACACACAGACACACACACACACACACACACATGTATGCACACACTCTCACTCAGATTTTCAATTGGCTTTAGATCAAGACTTGAAATTTTTTAAAACTCTATTTTTGTGGATTTTATTTAGTGTTTGGAATCATTATCCTGTTGGAGGATCCAGCCTCGACCTAAATCCAACTTTCGAACCGTGGGCTAGACACTTTCGTACAAAACTGCTTGGTATCATACAGGTTACATAGTGCCTGTTCCAGATGTAGCAAAGCACCCCAAATCATAATGCTTCCATCGCCATGTTTAACTATGGGCACCAAATTCTTCTCTTCGAAGCCGTATTAGGAGTTAGCCAGACATATATAAAAATCGCTCTTCTCAAAAAGTTCTAGTTTATTCTCATCCGACCATAAACCCTTTTGCCAAAGCGTTCCTAGCCTATTAATATGAGCTTTGGCATAGATAATCCAAGCATGTTTGTGTTTTTATCGTAGGCAGTGTTTTTTCTATGCATTCTGCTATGAAGACCGGCATCGTTCAGGTTTCGTCGTATTGTAGACACATGATTCCGACATTGACCAGGAGGCTTTGAAGAACCACGGAGATCACAACAATATTTACCTAGGTTTGACGAATTAGATGTCTACATGCTCTTGCAGTTATTTTTCGAGGATGGCCACTTCTTGATTGAAGTGTCGTCATACCAAAGGCCTTAAATTTATAAATAATCAGTCCCACGTTAGAGACGTGCACTCCAAATCGTTTTGATAGCTTTTTTTCAGGTTTCTCCGTCATTACTGGCTTCAACTATGCGATTTTTTAAAGCTTCAAGAAGTTCTTTTGATCTTGCATTTTTTTTTTTTGATTTAGTATCAAACTGCACCCCAATAGACAGAGTCGCAACTGAGAAGAATTATACTGAGAGGTGATGCTGGGGAACAGCTGCCCGAGGCCGCGCTCTCTTATTGCACCAGAGGGAGGGATCGGTGCTCGAACCGAGGCCAGCGCAACGGATGGTTGCAGGGGCAGCGGGCAATTTTTGTTCCTGGCCCGGGTGCACGAGCTCGGGTCCCCACCTTAAAAAAGACCATGTGTCGCAACTCGTCTTAGTGGGGAGACAGAGGAAATACCTAGTGTCTAACGGCACCCTTTTTACATACACAATGACTTATATTGGTTGACTGCAGTATGTACAGCTTACCACAAACATAAACACGTGTCATTTTTATTTTTATACATGAACAAAAAATGATTTACACTGGCAACTAATGTAAAATTAAAATACAGAGTAAATGTAAATATATTTCATATCTTCATTTTTTTAATTTTTCAGTTTTAATTAATATTTTTATTCCCAATTGATAAAAAAAATTTGAAAGTAATTAATTCAATAAAAGTTTTTTTTAATGAATATATAGTCCAGCAATTTTTTAAAGAAATTTTCTATGTTTATACATTCTTTTTATAAATACAAATATTTAAATAAAGGCTCTGTTTATAATAAACAGTATTAACAACATTTACCGACCGAAATGTCCAAGAAATCTTCATAGAAAATATGTGTCCTTCGACAGGAATCGAACCTGTATCCTATACGGAACCGTCATATAGCCTGGCGTGCTTTACTGATTTAGCCATAGGGGAGCGTTTCGATTAGCAAGGTCGAATTTACTGCTTTTAAACTAAAATTCTCCATGATTTTCTCTCGTACATTCATATCAATAAAACGAACGTATAAACATAAAAAATGTCTTAAAATAATTGTCGGATTTCATAATGTGTGACGTCATTTATTTACATTTGGATACGCATCAACCAGATATGAATGTACGAGAGAAAAAGAGTTAATATATATATATATATATATATATATATATATATATATATATATATATATATATATATAAAGTAATTAAATCATAATGAGCCAGATACTACCTACCTAGGTTTCTCCACATGGGATCATCAGTGTGGACTGATGAACCCATGTGGTAAAATCTAGGTAGGTAGTATCTGGCTCATTAGGATTTTTTTCCTTTGTTTCACTTACCGTTTTAACTTATTACTCACTGTTTTTTTTTGTACTAGAGATTTAAGGTTGGGAGGTTTCTGGTTATTTCTTTCTTTCCAAATTTTTTCTCGGATGCCAATTTGTTTGAAAACTGTGCTATCCAGGTTTTTTCACGCACCGATTTGCATACATACAGACATAAACACACACACATATATATATATATATATATATTTATATATATGTGTGTGTATGTGTGTGTATATATATATATATATATATACATATATATCTATATATATATATGTATATATATATATATATATGTATATGTATATATATATATATATATAAATATATATATATATATATTTATATATATATATAAATATATATATATATATATAAATATATATATATATATATATATATATATATATATATATATATATATATATATATATATATGTATATATATATATATATATATATATATATATATATATATATATAAATTTAAACTTTGTGTGTGGGGACGATAAGGACTGGACAAATTAATTAAAAATCTTAATGAAAGTAAATAATGTTTGATATTTATCTGTGTCAGCAATATATAAATACGACCTAAGAGTGATTTTAAAGTGGTCGTCCCACGCGTAAAGAGAATGAAGAAGAATGGCTCATTTCCCACAGCACTTCACTTTCGAAATGTCTCAGGCGCCAGGGACTAACTCCAGCAACTCTCTTTGGTGAGGGGGGTTGTCATACTTGGAGGAGTCGACGTCAGGAGCTGAGCTGAATAATTTCTCCGTTGGGTATTTATCCGTATGCTCGCTCGGACAGAATGTATCGCAAAGCCAAGTTTACAGTGCGAGTCAATGACACACGGGACAGTGGATAATGACGTTAGTTAGATCCAGTGACATTCCAACCATCTGAATAAGGCCGGAACGTTCAACGGCCGTAACGTTGTGATAAATATGGCAACAAAGATGAGGACAATTGTCCGAATAATGTAAATAGTGTACATAATACCTCATCTCAGAATTATAGACAGGTGTATAGATTAGTATACATTTTGTGGAAACTAGTATGTGTAAACTGCGCATATATATATATATATATATATATATATATATATATATATATATATATATATATATATATATATCTATCGGTTTTGTAGTGCGTATTCAATTTATGTAACGTAAATCATTCAAACGAAAAACAAATATTGAAGCTAGTTATATGGCGAGAATCACTCTCACAAACAATATTTAATAATAAATTACAACCAACTTCGAATCTGTTAATGAATGGTGTGATCCTTGTTCATAAATTCCGGGCTTATCTGGTCTTATTTTTTTGTACGAGCCGGCTTTCAATCGCTTCGAGCGATCATCATCAGGTAGACATATTAGTGTGTTTTTGTTAAACTCCGAATAGTAATGCGACATCGAAAGATATTGTGGTCCGAAAGAGTGCTTTTTTAGTAATGAGATATTGTTAAATGTAAGAATAATTTTGGAGCGCTGCAGACACAACGCTGAGGTTGAAATTTTTTAAATATATATATATATATATATATATATATATATATATATATATATAAAGAGAGAAAGAGAGTGTAAGAAAGTGAGTGAGTGTGTGTTTAAATATAAAAGTGGGCACTGAGGTCAACACCGAGTGGCGACAGTCTATTTCATACTGGAACACAATCTTCAGGACAAACTATTAGATATCCTGAAGATTGCGTTGAAGCATGAAAAAGACCGATGTCCACTTTTATATTCACACACGCCCTGTCTCTGATACCGGACACTTTTACCTATAAATAAAACATACCTAAAAATATATATTCATATTAGTCCCAAAAATGGTTAGAAAATTTAAATATTTTTGTTCTCATATTGTATATTAAATGTTGTCAAATATTTTATAAAGTTTATAAAAAATATATTTAAAAAATAATGGTAAAATATCAGAAATATGTTTGTCTGCATTTTCCTGTTTATGTTCTGCTAGAATAGCATCCGTCAATATCAAAGTGTTTATTTGCATATGGATCAGGTTTTGGCTAAGATCATACACTCTGCACGCTATGTGATTAATTCTCCTGTCGCATGTTATTTTACAATTCAAAAGCCTTTTGCTTTTGAAGCTATTAAACGTAAACATATGAAAAGAAAGCTGACACGACCTCGAATAAACAAATTTAAAATGCAATATAATAGTGACCTCGTTGTTTATACAACTCCAAGTGGATGGATTGAGCCTGTATTCCCAAAAAGAAAACTATGGAATTCCTCATAATCTGAAAAATGTGGAACCAGCAGATGGCCCGATAAATACAGGAAGTTACATTTCGTTTTACATTATGTAATATGGAGTATTCCTGTCATGTCTGGGCTGGAGCTGAACGATCCTCACTTTTCTGGCTTGACAGAGTTCTAAATTGCGATGACATTATCACGGACACGAATCGTCCATATTTCCTCCGTATTCCAGTTGTAAGAAGGAAATTCAACTAATACAGCTTTTCGCGAGAATTACTAATGTATTGAAAAAAATGACTCGTGGGGATGCTTTTCTGAACACTACAATATTAAACTCTTCACGTCAAGGGTCAACCACTATCTATCCTCTCCATCCACATCAATTTCATATCCTTCTACCTTCTCTTATGTTAATATCACACAATCAGCAACCCTCTACCAGGAAAGGTTCTTGCGCCCTGTATTGGGTAAACTTTAGTATATATATATATATATATATATATATATATATATATATATATATATATATATATATATATATATATATATATATATATATATATATATATATCCGATGCGATGAGAACGAAAGTAATATATAAAATATATAAATTCTAACGTTCGCAGCATTCATTCAAAAAAGAGCTCGATACAGGTAGTAGAGCGATAATTATTTATTTATTATAATTTTATCATATAGACAAAACCATTTTTCCGACCCTCACCCGTAGATGTGCAGTTAAAATGCACTGAAACCAAGTTGCATCTTTGTTGTGAGTAAAATTGTTTTGTCTATATATATATATATATATATATATATATATATATATATATATATATATATATATATATATAAATAAAAAGGAAAGAACAGTAAGATATAAAATCCGGTGTTCTTATAGATATTTTTATTTTTACACAATAGTGCTCTATGTAAATTTAAATTTACAGAGCATTAATATTATAAATTAAAAAAATAAAAATTCTGACATCCGCTAAATTCATGTCATCTGGGTTTTTTTCTAACGGCAAAAATTCTTATGGTATTTTTTCTATTTGTATATTTAAAGATTTTGAGGGACTGTTTAGGTTAGAATATGTTTTATCCACCTTTCTAAAAAAATATTTTTATTATTTAATATACTATACTCCTAGTTAAAAACCAAGTAAATGTATTAGGATTACTTACAGTATTTAAAATTATTTATTCTTATCGAGTATAAGTAAATATTATTTTATTTTATGTAAGCTTTATGACAATGTCAGAATTTGTTAAAAGATACATCCCTACCCATCCCTAAACATAACCCCGCTTTCAAATGTAACTATTAACTGATACAACGAAAATTAAAAATTGAACCCTCTACCACCCCTTGTCTAGATGAATGGATTTATCGGTAACCTTGGAAACCCTCAAACTATGAATCTTTCCTGTGCCGTTAACAACCGTAAATTTTAAAAAGTAAGTTACTCCAAAATTCGCTTGATGAGGAAATGGAACTAATGTCTTTGGTTTAATAACAAAATTAAATTCAGGGGCTTTAGCTTCCATTTCTGAAACATGGTTATCACTGTGTAGCGGTAAAACCATATTTTAAATCTATTAATTTATAATAAATATATATATATATATATATATATATATATATATATATATATATATATATATATATATATATATATATATATATATATAATTAAGTAATTCATCGAGTCTGAAACCTCAACAGAATGCAGTAAGCACTGGACGGCCGTTTCGTCCTATATTTGGGACTCATCAGCAGTGCGCATCCACTACCAGATATTGAAACCCTGACAGTTATGTTATCAAGCAAACGTCATACCAAATGTTCAACGGCCGTCCAGTGCTTTCTGTATTCTGTTGAGGTTTCTTTCAAACTCAATGAATGACTTAATTATAATTATCAAATCCTCCTAACAATTTCTATCATGTGTATATCATTGCTTGATCCGGCTTCTAATGCTTCAGTTTGAGCGGCTTGGTGATAGTAGTCGTGGCTCCGTCCTATGGTTAGAGAGAATCTCAGTTGAGTTCCACCACGGAATTTGTGAGCGAGCGGCGCTATATTGAGTTTGATTTGCTACCTCTTCGTCACCGAGGCCCGTTGGAACAGTTGGTATGATGTTTGCTTGACAACCTAACTGTCAGGGTTTCAATTCTCGGTAGTGGATGCGCACTGCTGATGAGTCCCAAATATAGGACGAAACGGCCGTCCAGTGCTTTCTGCATTCTATTGAGGTTTCAGACTCGATTAATTACGTATTTATAATTATCAAATACTACTAATAATTTCTATCATATATATATATATATATATATATATATATATATATATATATATATATATATATATATGTATATATATATATATATATATATATATATATATATATATATATATATATGTCTATATTTCTGAGATGAGACATTATTTAAATTATTCGGACTATTGTCCTCATCTTTGTCGCCATATTTATTACAACGTTCCGGCCGTGGTACGCTCCGGCCTTCTTCAGGAGGTTGGAATGTCGAACTGAAGCCTTTATTTCGCTCACTGGAGTAGACTGTTCTTGTTCAACGTGCCATGTTTAATGGATGTCAGTTGTCAGTTACCTCCTGTTAATTCCCCTCTCCAAGTTCTCCACTGCCTTAACCGGGTATTGAACTCACACTCTGGAGAACTTTCAGAGGGAAAAATGTATAGGAGATAACTGATAACTGACATCTATTAAACATGGCACGTGGAACTAGAACAGTCCACCCCAGTGAGTGAAATAAAGGGTTCAGTTCGACATTCCAACCACCTGAAGTAGGCCGGGCGTACAACAGCCGAAAAGTTGTAATAAATATGGCGACATAGATGAATAGTCCGAATAATGGAAATAATGTAGTATATATATATATAGTTAAATTCCCAGATCAATTCTGTGGATAAGACAAACTGGTATAAAAATAACAATTGGAAAAAAATCTTAGATTTTACCGACGCGTTTCGTCTTCCGACTTTTTCAAGACAAAAATTTGTTGTTATAATTACATTAAAACATCCGAATTTAAAAAGATAGACGCTTCTGTCTAAGCCTTTTTATGTCTGAATGGGCAGCCAGGAGTTCTGACTTAACACCCTGTGATTTTTTTCTTTGGGGTTGTTTAAAGGAGCAAGTCTACGATACCAAACGAAGACTTTCGAAGAACTTGAAGGGCGAATACAAGAAGTTATGTCTTCCAGACCACAAGAGTTCCTGGTGAAATCAGTTGACGTGATTCCTGGGCACGCCAGAAGCTGGTAGAGAAATCTGGTGGCCATATCGAATTTTAAATAAAACTTCATGCTAAACGTTTTCCTATCATATCATTTCTTGTAAAATTATAGTTGATAAATAAATTATGAGTATTTTAAAGTGGGGAGTTGCATTTCAATCACCCTATATATATATATATATATATATATATATATATATATATATATATATATATATATATATATATATATATATATATATATATATATATATATATATATATATATATATATATATATATATATAAACAGATGTTTGTTGCAAAACCAGAAAAAGATCTGTAGAAAAAGGATCATAATTTATTATCAAAACAGGATACAAAAGTATTGCGTTGTATCGAAAAGTTTCGGGTTCGAATCTCGGTAGTGGATGCGTACTGCTGATGAGTCCCAAAATAGGATGAAACGGCCGTCCAGTGCTTTCTGCATTCTGTTGAGGATCGATGCATTACTGTAATGATTTGCCTAAAATCCTCAGAACTCTATTACATATATATATATATATATATATATATATATATATATATATATATATATATATATATATACGTGTGTGTGTGTGAACATGGAAGTCAACACTTAGAGGCGACAGTCTGTTTCATGCTAGATGCAATCGTCAGGCCACGCTTCTATGTTCACTTTTATATTTACACACGCTCTATCTCTGATATTGAGCACTTTATCCATAAATATAGCACACTTTAAGACTATATATATATATATATATATATATATATATATATATATATATATATATATTCGTGTTAGAGGTTGAAAAATAGGATATTTTTGGGATAACTTGTAGAGTGGAAAGCACAAAGACATGACAATCGATAAAGAAAAACAGAAAATATTCTGAAAACCATCCGTCATCCGGTAAACGCGATAAAAAAAACAGTCCGAATATAATCCGGTGATACATTTTGCGGTTACCTTTCAGGATACGATATATCAGGTTGCGTGATTCTCCTGCTGAGATCGTCTGACCCTTACACGAGACGAACATTCACAATTCAAATATTCTAAAAGGTTAAAGAACGAAAGAATCACTGTAACTAATTTGATGTGAGTTTGTAGGTCGTGGGAAGAAAGAGGAGAGCAAATTAACATTAAAATAGGCGTTTACACTATTGACATTGTTCGGACTGTTGTCCTCGTCGTTATTGTCATATCCATGTCCTTCTTCAGGTGATATACGCTGAAATTCCGAAATTTTATTTAGTCCACTAGGGTAGAGTGTTCTTGTTCCACGTGCCATGCCTTTTCTGGATATCTCAGTTTTCAGTTATTTCCCTTTAGAAATTCAACTTTCCAAGTTTGTATTCACCTCTGCTGTGACCAGGTATCGAACTCATAACACTTTGGATCAAGTCAATTGATTTCTTCAACCAACGTTTTTATTCACTATCCTTGGGACAAATCTACCCTGGTGGATGAAATAAAGGATTCGGTTCGAAATTCCAACGTATATCACCTGAAGAAGTCCGAGGCGTACAACGGCCGAAACATTGTGGATATGGCAATAAAGATGAGGACAACAGTCCGAAAATGATAAATAATGTAATTAGTTACAATACCTCATCTCAGAAATATAGACAAAGTAGACATGTTTAAAAAAAAGAGCTTATTTTGCTTCTGTTACCAACTTAAAAAAGTGTTTTTAGTGTTTAAATAAAAACGGGATTTTTATCAATAAATAAAAATAATCAACTCTGTCTTGTTTTAGAGGCGGAATCAAATAGACGTATATATAGCTGGCCACTCGTATTCGAGGATACCCGTCTACTAGGGCGGCTATCTAATCCCTATTGCAGACGCTTGCTCAGGCGCATTTGTGTTTATTCAACACACACAGATCCAAAACTGACCGTTCTGGGTATGACGATAAACTACATCCGCGTCCTGGGTATGACGATAAACTACGTCCAGCAGCAAGGCCTCTGATCAGGAGGTTTTGAGGAGCGTGGAACCACCTCTTAATTGCTGGTGTTCCCAGGTCCACCTTGACCCGGGGTGGTAGCACCTGTTAGGGTCCCAGCTATGGGCAAATAGTTGACCCCGCAACCTCACTCTCAAAACACTATTTTAATACCAGAAATACTTTTAAAAAAAATTAGTATCAGCAATAAATATTTGAAAAAAGAAAATATTATCAGAAATAAAAATTGTCAGCATTAAATAACCCATTGAGGTTAATATGCCACAAAACAAAACGAACCAAACGAACGAACAGATCCCACCTGTTGTTTATACTGCAACTATGCTAAGCAGACTTTATTTGCAGTGGCTGGGAAAGAGCGTGTTATCTAGTGTGATCAACACGCTCAAGCCCTCGGTCACGATGACTTGTGACTTCGTGATAGCATAGCTACCGACGGCACCCAAAATGTTCCGTCTACCCAATTTCACTCAGAAGGCTTGGGTCAACCCGTGGTATTGTTTTTCAGGCACTTTCCAAAGGTGCCGCATGCTGGGATCGACACCTCCAGTCCGATAACATTAGGAAGTCTCCTTTCTGACAAATCGACCATGGTGAGATTCGAACCCGGGTCTCATGGTCAGAATGTGAAAGTTCTAACCACTTGGCCACGTGCCCATCAAATGAACATAATGAGCTTCTATAATTAGTTACCCGCTGCCCCATGCAGCAAGATGTGGCACAAGGCCGAGTTTTAAAGTGGGGGTATCCGAATCCGTAGGCTCGGGCAAAAATTCCCTATAGACCACGTAAAGACGGAGTCAGTTTCCCGAGACGAGACTCTGCCCTTCCGCAGAGCCTCGTCTGGGGGATACCCTCTGATATATGCCAGGTAAGTATAATGAGCTTCTATAAAGCGGCGAGGATGCCGCAGAAAGATTTATGGACATGCTCATTCTTATTACAAAAGAAACCACTCAAATGACTTCATCATAAAAGAAACTAGAGAAGCGGCACTTACTTTAATAAATATAAGTGCCAGGTAGATTGCGCCGCAGTCTTAAGACTGAGTTCCAGCCTTGCGCAAATTCAAAAACATCTACGTGGCTCTGTGTGTTCTGAATTGTTTCCCAACCTACCTGCCCTTTCCCCACAGTCGAAATGTAGCAAATCTCTCGCTATTCTATCGCTAATTCCATGGAAAGCGTACTGACGTGCTATATTCATTACTTCCACCAGTTCAACAAATAAGATCCGACATACCATGTATACAGCGTTGAATCATCCTCATTCCTATCGCAATATATTGCTAAGACTTTCATTCAGACAACTTATTTCCAAGAACCAGTCTTTGAGGAAGAGACTCCCTCTGTGACTCTTTTTCGATAACTAAGATTTTATCTTTTCCAAGTTTAGGGTCAACCAATATCGCCTCATTTTAGCCTTATTCATTAACTTTTTACCTCGAGTGGCTCACGAGCCCTGTATTGGATGAACTTTTTAAAAAAAAATTTTTTTAAGCATTTCACCCAAAGCAAAGCAGGAGTGCCACTAACACGCAAGGAGTTACAGAGAGTGAGAGCAAGAGTAAAGAGGGGGTGTTTGAGGAAAGGATAAAGAGAAGAACGGGGATCTGGATCAAGGCATCACAAGATGTCGATTGACATTACATTTCAATATTTGAAGATTATTGCTATCAGGGATGTAAGTAGGAGGAAGGGAGTTCCCATCTCTGTCCCATAATGATTGTTCCATTTACGTACACATTTCATAGGCTAAATGGAGCAATCATTATGGAACAGAGGTCGAATAATATAGAAGAATGGCTACTTTAATAATCAGATTAAATTCAAAGAGGGTGGGGAAACATTTTTAAGCATTTCACCCGATGCAAGGCGGGAGTGCCACTAGAACGCAAGGGGGTTACAGAGAGTGAGAGCAAGAGTAAAGAGGGGGTGTTTGAGGAAAGGATAAAGAGAAGGACGGGGATCTGGATCAAGGCATCACAGGATGTCGAGTGACATTACATTTCAATACTTGAAGATTATAGCTATCAGGGAAGCAAGTAAGAGGAAGGGAGTTCCACTGTCGGGAAGTGCGAGAGAAGAAGCTGTTGGAGTAGAAGAGGCGGTTACATTTAAGGATGGGAGTGAGATGCCAACCTCGTAGGACGCTTAAATTAATGCAGTTGGGGTACCCAGTGAAAGACAGAGGGAAGCCAGAGCACGTTTGGGAGAAAGTGAATGTAGACGAAACGGCGAAAATTTGAACTTTTATCTGGACACGAACAAAGTCCTCTGGAACACGTACGAACACATCTCACTATCTCGGGTTAAGTTCTTGTCTCAATTTTTCAAGATGTTTTAATCCTCATACGTAATTTTTCATTGCCGCTTCTTTGGGTTTTTTTTCCCTACAACGTTTCATTTGTGTTCCCTCCAGATTTTTACGTGTGCTTTTTTCAATTGATCACAAATCCTACTTCGGATGCGCATGCGCCGTATACATCACGTTGCTGCAAACCTTCCTCGACCTCCAATCCGAGCCGTTATCCATGGCTCCACCGTGCCTCCACAAATAATTCCATTACATTCACTTAGTTCCTAAATACCCTTGCGAAAGGTATGAATGCTCTTCTCCCCCCCCCCCTTGGATGGCAACTGGTCTTGGAGAAGGACAACTCTGAATTCAAAACCTGCGGAGGGTCGTTTGGGGACCCTGTGGCACTTAGTGCACCAGGTCTCTGCATTTGGCTCTTCAAAAAGTGTGGTTGGTTCTGCACAAAGCCTTCACCACTATAATCAAACCGTATATGCATGTGTCTGGCTGTCGGTTCCTTGGAGCTGACTTGCTTGACACTCTTACGCCGAAAAACGACGGGAGAGTTCAGCATATATATATATATTTGAAAACGAATATTTTATAGGCAACATTGTTTTAAAAGGCAGCAGAACTCACGCTTGATGTCATTTTAAGTATTTAGTGTTTTATATTTTTTGATACAGCCTCACTTCATTCAGGAATCCAAAAATATTACTTGGATTGACCTGTTAAGATGAACGGGATTCAAAAAGATAGAAGATGTCGATTGACGTTGCATTTAAATTTTTGAAGATTGTAGTTATCAGGGAAACAAGTAAAGCAGTTCCAGAGGCGGGAAGTGCGAAATAATAAACTGTTGGAGTTGAAGTGACGGTTGCACTATTTCAACAGTAAAAGGGTGGGACCTAAATGCCAATCTAGTAGCATGCTTAAATTCATGTAGTCGGGGCACCAAGGAAAAAAGCTAGTCAGAGCAGTTGCCATGAAAATATTTGTAGAAAAGACAGAGGGAAGCCACGTCGCGTCGGTGAGAAAGTGACTGAAGTCTGGATGCCAAGTCAGGATCGATTACATTGCAGATCCTCTTTTGGATGTTGTCAAGAACCTCGAGATGAATATCAAAAGCACTATATATATATATATATATATATATATATATATATATATATATATATATATATATATATAATGACTACTGCTGCTAATATTGCAAAACTCTTCCATGAATTGAGCCCTATCGGTCATTGGCGTGTTTATTCAAAGTGTAAGTACGTAAAAATTCGCCTTCGTCTCAACTGAGAGATCAAGGGTAAAATCTCCGGCTGATGCCAGATCAGTCGGTTTTCGCTCCCGGCTTTAGGCAATCGGATGTCTAGCCACATTTATGAGCTGCAAAACAGTCTGTCTGTGGATGACTATATATAAATTTATTTTACGATATTACACCGAAAACATGTCAAAATCGCTACACAATTGCCTTCGTATTTCGATGCGTAACAATGCATCTCATCAGTCGATTTAGATTTAAAAGCAAAATGCAAAGTCTTTTTACGAAAAAAATGTAAAAAAGGGGGCGGGTTAAGGTTTGTAAGCTTTACAATGATCAAACAATCAAATATGACCTACATTAAATTTATACTAAGCGAAGAAGCGAAATTAAAAATTATTCTTTTATTTTTTTTAAGGCGGATGCAAATGGTTACATAAATTATACAAAATGCTAAACAAGTTATATGCTTTGGGAAAATTTTATATAAAAATGTTATAGTTGATAAATAAATAGCTTCTTTAAGAAACTAGTAAATAATTTAAACTTATAGAACCTATGGTAAACCAATATGCAACTGTTCAATAAAGATTCTTCACATACGATGTTAATAACACTAACCAATCAATGTAAAATAGCAAAAATAGTAACCAAATACCAATACATCCGTACAAGATGTTACTAATACTACCAGGAGATTAATACAAAATAATAATAAATCCAAATTAATCTTACATTAAATTAAATGTTACGAACGTTGGAATTGTACGCTATTTGCATTCTCATCTTACCTGGATATATATATATATATATATATATATATATATATATATATATATATATATATATATATATATATGCAGAAATATAGTCTTAAAGGCGACAGTCTGACGATTGCACTAGCATGAAACAGACTGTCGCCTCTAAGTGCTGACTTCCATGTCCACTTTATATATATATATATATATATATATATATATATATATATATATATATATATATAATGTCTGTGTGTATATACGTATGCATGTATGCATGTATATATATATATATATATATGTGTGTGTGTGTGTGTGTGTGTGTGTGTGTGTGTGTGTGTGTATGTATGTGTGTACAGGTGGGTGCGTAGAGAGAAAGAGAGATTAAGAGAGAGAAAACAATTTGCTTTTATATTTAAGGGTTTTGCTAGTGTCCGATGCGGACTTTGAAAACCCATTCACTACGTTCAGCCCCCTAAAAAGGAGGACAATCAAAATGAGAGAAAAAGATCTAGACAATCGATAAGCTACCCAGCCAAGTGTATCTACCGATTTGATCGAGCCTTGTTTTGTCATTTCGCTATCTTAATAGGATCACAGAAAGCCTTTCATATCAACAATTTTTGAGTGCGCAGGCATTGCCGAGGCATTGCCGTATGTCCTGGGTCCACTGCAAGAAAATATCCCTGTTCTAGTCTGCGTTAAGAAACGCGCACTATCGGCTACAGTTCTTAAGTAAGCTTCAACGGAGTCATACGCCTAAGACTAGTTCCCCCCACAATATCTATCCATTTTATGTGCGGCACTCAGTGAAAATTAATCATTACTACGCGGCGAAGAAACAATAAGAATTTATTAAGCTGGGTTTAAGTCTAACACACGGCCATAATCGTAATGCAACCCATGAGAATTGACTCTCTACTGCTAAATTAATTCGGAAAATATTATCCCATAATGAGTTGCCTTCACTGTCACCGTTCGATTTTTCTTTCTCTTCACACACACACACACTTATATATATATATATATATATATATATATATATATATATATATATATATATATATATAGTTGAATGGATTGTGACCGTCGGTTTCGTGAGGCGATCCTCAGACAAACTGTGAATCGCATAAGTTTCCTTGACCGTTACATCTACTTAATTTTATATCAAACATTATAATATTTATGAACTCTCAAAGTAAAGCAAAACAACAGCGTCTATTTCGGGCCTTTCATTCCAAAGAAAGTTAGTGACACTTTCTCTCATGACTTCCTTCTCTCTTTTTTCCCTTTACGTCTTTTTCTCCTCCCCCCCTTCTATATCAATATATAACTTCCGTTAAGTTAACCGATTAAATGTGTCAATGTCTGGACTTCCTCAAATAATATTAAATATGAAGGAATAGAAATTTTTAAATTACATCTAATTCAATCATGTCTCTTTCCCCCCTCACTTCCTCACTTCGTTAATTGACATATGCTTAGTACTGCCCGTCAAAAATGTGTAAATTTCTTTTCAATTTTCGTTTCAACCTTTGGAAGTAAAGTTTGGTGATCCGCGGTCCTTTGAAAGGGCTGTGGTAAAATAATTTATTACATGGAACCTTAAGTGGTTTGTTTTTATTTTTATTTAAATTATATATATATATATATATATATATATATATATACATATATATATATATATATTATGAAATGGACAAATTCCGACAATTATTTTAAAGACATTTTTATGTTTAACATTCTTTTTATAGATACAAGTATTTAAGTAAATGCTCTGTTTATAATAAACAGTATTAAATAACATTTACCGGCCTGAATATCCGAGAAATTTTCCTAGAAAATATTCGTCCTTTGACAGGATTCGAACCTGCATCCTATACGGAACAGTCATATAAACTGACGTGCATTGCCGCTCGGCCACAAATTCGACCTTGCCTATCGAACGATCCTTTGTGGCCGAGCGGTAAGGGACGTCAGGCTATATGACGGTTTCAGTCAGACGAAAGGCACAAGGGAGTGGCCAGGGGTGGGTGGAAGGTATTAGTCTTAAAGAGAAGAGGTTTTATAAAATTAAACTCGGATATTAACCATATGACATTAATTTGGTGTTATATGAAGAATGAATTAAGCCTAATCCCCGTATGGGGTAATTGAATTTAATTAAGTACTATATACATATCCTATACTTGGATATATATATATATATATATATATATATATATATATATATATATATATATATATATATATATATATATATATATATATCCAAGTATAAGATTGGTGTATACGGAATAAATTCAAATAACCAACAAATACTATACTTAAAAGAGTGCTCAATACAGAGTAGAGCAAATATAATTATTTATTCGATAATTATCACATAAACATGTTATACAATCACTACAAAATTTCATGTTATAATTTTCAAATAAATAATTATATATATATATATATATATATATATATATATATATATATATATATCGATTGCGTTTAGCATGAAACAGACTGTCGCCTCTGGGTGTTGACTTCAATATCAATATATATATATATATGTGTGTGTGTGTGTGTGTTTGTGTGTGTGTGTGTGTGTGTGTGTGTTAGAGAGAGAGAGGGAGAGAGAGAGAGTTTCATATACAATAAGATTCCTCATATCCAAACGTCCGCATATCCGAACTCCTCTCTGTTGCCATTTTAGATGTAGGAATATATATTCTAATATTTTTCTTTTCTTTGCAGTTTCGTTAAATAATGACTGCTGTGGTGAAGCTTTTATATAATTTTTCACGTGTTCTTATAAGTTTTTTTTCTTTTCAAGACATAATTTATATAAAAATTGTCCGAATTTCTTGCAAGCGATTTCGGCTATACTTTAACCCATTAACAAGGATAAATTTTATTTTACTTTTAATTGAATATATGGTTTGTTTTATATATCTAGAGTTATAGGAATGTTTTATTTTCCAATCACGGTCAGCACATTTTGGCCGTGTTCATAGTTGATATTATTGAGTGTTGTTTTTTTTTCTTTTTTTATTAATAATGCTTCCATTATTTTAAGCCTTTTTGTACATGTGGATGATACTATTATATTTGTATTATCAATGAGTATGTTATGGATCGAGTTTTGTAGGTCTCCATGTGTATTTAAATGAGATCTAGTTGAGCTATAGTCAAAAACATGTAACTTGAGTCTTCTTGTTAATCCTGTTGTAGTATAACTGATATAATTATTTACGAATGTGAATTGATCCTTAAGGGACATGTAAATTCGTAAATAATATTGGTTTCTGTAATTTGGATCTTGTGGGTGAATCACTATTTTCGGCAAAGAGGTTAACAGGTTTAATTTTTTATAATGGATAATGAATTTAATTTCCACATATTATTAAAATGAATTAATTTTCCATAGGTTTTTCGATGTCAAACATTCTGGGTGTTAAACATTCTCTTTTTGTGTGTTAGTGACATAAATGTCTTTCTTGAACTGGCTTTACATATATATATATATATATATATATATATATATATATATATATATATATATGTAATGGATTTCTTTTTTAATCTAACATTTTTATTACATCAAACGTTATTTTTAGTGTATTTCCGTTTTTGAAATAGACGCCAAGTTTTTATTTTATAAAATGTGTATTATATCTATCGGAATGTGCACTCGAGACATTTTTTAATTAAGATTTCTCGAGTGCTAAAACAGATGGCCGTAATACATACTGTTTAAAATAAAGACATGACGTCTTTTTGAAACACGGTTATTTACTATATATATATATATATATATATATATATATATAGTAAAGGTAATAAATCCGTTGGTAGATAATCCAAGTGGATCCTAGTAATATAAAATATTAAAAATGATCCACAAAAAGAGCTCAATGTATTTAGTATTACAGAGCAAATAATTCATACGCAATAAAATCCAATATCACCTCATGTGGGGAATAAGCTTATTTCAACTGACAAAAAGACCCATAAAATTCGTCAGTTTTATTCAACCCCTGTATAGACTGAGTTCGTATCAGAATTAGAAATTTAACTGTGAAAGCTACTAAAAACAAAAAAAAAAAAAATCTATCGAAAGACTAACACAGCATTTATCAATTTTAGTGTTTCAGTCAGACGAAAGGCACAAGGCAGTGGTCAGTGGAGGGTGAAAGTTATTAGTCGTAAAGGGAAGACGTTTTATAAAATTGAACCCGGATATTAACCATATGACATTAAATTGGGGTTATGTGAAGAATTAAATTTTAATTGGAAACTAAGACAGAAATAAAAAGGGGTTTAAATTATGAGGTGATTTTGGATTTTATTAGGTATTATATATATATATATATATATATATATATGTGTGTATTTGTGTAGTTCTTTGCCATCGTTGCTTTGATTTGAATATCTTTTCAAGATTTCCCATGTGCTTTACTTATGTTTTTCATTTATAAATAATTGCGCCCCGTTCACTCATTTTCGTAATTGCAGCCATTTTTAGAATGTGGCCCAATCTCAAGAAGAAAACTTGACTTAATGGTTAAATAGAAAATAAATTATACAAAAAAAAACGGCGCAATATATAAGGGAATCTGAAGAGATCGGGTGGGAGAGTGAGGGTAGGAGAAAAGAAAGGTTGGAGAAAAAACAAAAAAGAAAAGGGAAAGAGAAGTACAAGGTTAAAAGTAAATGAGAAAAGGGGACGAAAAAATGACCCTGGATTAATAGGGATCTTGAGAAAAAGAAAAAGAATTTTTACCAAAGAATAAAACAAATATATGTATGCTAAAATGAAAGAAAGAATGAAAGAAAAAAGTTTTCATTCATTTTGTTCATTTTTTCTTTTTTTTTAAAAAAAAAGAAAATGATAATGAATAAAAAATAGATAAGAAAAGAAAGAAAATCAGAATCAGTATAACAAATGGAAAATGAAGGACAGAAGAAATATAATAATGAAAGAAAGAAATGAGAATGAGAAAAAGAAAGGAAGAAAAAAGATAAGGAATTAATCGATAGAGTAAAATTGGAAATCAAAGAAAGAAAGAAATGGAAAGAGAAAGAGGATTGTAGAGGAAAATAAAGAATAACAGAAACATAACAAAAGAAAGAAAGAAAGCAAGAGAGAAATAGAAAGGAGAAAGAGAAAGAAAGAAAATGGAGATTAAATAAAGAATAACAGAAGCATAAGAAAGAAAGAAAGAAAGAAAGAAAGAAAGAAAGAAAGAAATAGAAAGGAGAAAGAGAAAGAAAGAAAATAGAGATTAAATAAAGAATAACAGAAATATAACAAAAGAAAGAAAGAGAAAGAGAGATTAAAGAAAGATTGGCATAAGCATATCAATAGAAAAGAAAGAAAGAAAGAAAGAAAGAAAGAAAAAAAGAACGAAAGAAAAAAAGAAATGGAAAGGAGACAGCGAAAGAGATTTTAGAGAAAGATTGGCATAAGTATAACAATAGAATATCACGGAAAAATGCAGCATGTTATTGAGAAAACAATATTAGATTTTTATTTACACGACTAACAAGCTTCTAATTAGCACTTGATTGATGCCTTTCGTTTTACAAGGTGCGGCAGAAATACCTCCCACATATACCTCCCAGAAATACCTCCCACATAATGGTAAAATATTAGCTAGATGAAGATATAATTGCCACTAACGTCTTACCTTTATGTCGGAGGTATTTATGGGAGATATATGTCGGAGGTATTGCTGCCACACCCTGTATTTGTTGTTATATTTGCCTGTGTCAACTTTGGTTCTGTACGCACATCGACCTTCATTTTGTTTTTTTTAATTCTCCCTATGACAATGTTTAATTTCATAGTGCCTTATTTCTTGCTTCCTTTTCGACTTTTTTGACCAATTGACGTTTGGATTTGAAATAGCGCCATTTAATGAAGCCTAACCTACGATGAGGTGTGTGCGTGAGACGACATTAATACAGAAACTAGGAAAGCCGATTTCAAGGATAATATTCGAACGCGGAGGCTTGTATTTACTTCGCTAGACGGTAGCGAGGTACCCGATGAGGATCGAACCCTTTGCGATTATCTGTTGATTTCATAGACAACCATAGATCCACGGTAGGCGCCATATTTGACAAAGGCGTGGGTAATGCAGCACTCAGTGATCACTGAATTCGCTACACGAGACAATTGGTCTATTAAGGATGGAGCCATGACAGGCGCCCGATTTGCTAAATTGAACCTAGTACGGAATAAAGTTACAGTAGTGGGGTGAGGTACTTTCACCAGCATCTTTCGTAAACCCACTTTTACAGGCTTGTACATAAGTTGGAACTCTTTTGTTACCAAAGCCCCCAAAATTGGTCTAGTTTTGTTGTGGTGTCCTCCCTCTAATGAGTCTATTGTGGACTCTTCCACTTACTATAAAATTTGTAGAAAAGTGAACCTCGGGAGAGCAGTCAACCAGATTGTTCATTTCTGTCGAACTCTCTGCCTCGGCAGAGAGGACTCGGATGAAGTTTTGCTGCAGGGCAAAGTTTCGTCGGGGGATGTAGACAGACCCTGAACCCGTTTAGGCGGGTTCAAAGGGAATAGTGCCCACAATAAACCGATCTTGTGCCCCATGCACCCACGTGGGGAGGGGCTGTTAAATATTAACAGTCGACCAGACTGTTCGAAATTGTCGAACTCTCTGCCTCGGCAGAGAGGAACCCGGACGAGGCTTTGCCGACGCTGTTTCAAGTTTCGACCGGGGAGGTAGACAGACCCGAACCCGCTTATGCGAGTTCTACGGGAATATTTTTGGCCTAGCCTACGAGCTCGGAAAACCTACGGTAAACTCGGCCTTGTGCCACATACATCCCTCGTGGGAGTGTCTTTTAAATATTAACAATAGTATAGATTGAACGCTGGACAACCGACAGACACACTCAAGTCGTGTAATACTCTTCTGTTGTATTTACTGTTCAATACACGATTTATCTTCAACCTCTTGTTTTCTTATTTCTTAACCATTTATTTGGTTACAACAAATTTCTACCCTGGTTCATCGTGATTTCATGATCTGTTCTGCTAGCTTGTTAAACAATGGTTATCCTACTAATGTCATCAAACGCGTCATTGATGCTAAAACAATGGTTATCCTACTAATGTCATCAAACGCGTCATTGATGGTAAAACAATGGTTATCCTACTAATGTCAGCAGACACGTTATTGATGGTAAAACAATGGTTATCCTACTAATGTCAGCAAACGCGTTATTGATGGTAAAACAATGGTTATCCTACTAACGTCAGCAGACGCGTTATTGATGGTAAAACAATGGTTATCCTACTAATGTCAGCAAACGCGTTATTGATGGTAAAACAATGGTTATCCTACTAACGTCAGCAGACGCGTTATTGATGGTAAAACAATGGTTATCCTACTAATGTCAGCAAACGCGTTATTGATGGTAAAACAATGGTTATCCTACTAACGTCAGCAGACGCGTTATTGATGGTAAAACAATGGTTATCCTACTAATGTCAGCAAACGCGTTATTGATGGTAAAACAATGGTTATCCTACTAACGTCAGCAGACGCGTTATTGATGGTAAAACAATGGTTATCCTACTAATGTCAGAAGATGCGTCATTGATGGTAAAACAATGGTTATCCTACTAATGTCATCAAACGCGTCATTGGTGGTAAAACAATGGTTATCCTACTAATGTCATCAGACGCGTCATTGATGCTAAAACAATGGTTATCCTACTAATGTCATCAAACGCGTTATTGATGGTAAAACAATGGTTATCCTACTAATGTCATCAAACGCGTCATTGGTGGTAAAACAATGGTTATCCTACTAATGTCATCAAACGCGTCATTGATGGTAAAACAATGGTTATCCTACTAATGTCACCAAACGCGTCATTGGTGGTAAAACAATGGTTATCCTATTAATGTCATCAAACGCGTTATTGATGGTAAAACAATGGTTATCCTACTAATGTCATCAAACGCGTCATTGGTGGTAAAACAATGGTTATCCTACTAATGTCATCAAACGCGTCATTGATGGTAAAACAATGGTTATCCTACTAATGTCATCAAACGCGTCATTGATGGTAAAACAATGGTTATCCTACTAATGTCACCAAACGCGTCATTGGTGGTAA
>OZ038497.1:82972042-83019542 GCA_964036315.1 Acanthosepion esculentum | reverse complement strand
CCCCCTTTAATTTTTGCTCTTTCTCTTTTAGTCTAGTTTTCCTCTTTCATTTTCTTTATTTTCTCTTTTAAATATATCTTCATTTTCTTTATTATGTAACCCTTATCTGTGTTAATTTCTGACTAACTATAATTTCTCGTTATTTCTTTAATTCTTTCCTTTTAATATCCGTTAAATTTTTCTTGTGTATTGTTTTTTTATTCTGTGCCTTATTTGTGCTAATCTTTGTATTGTCTAACTTGTGTAATTATTTTCTTTTGTTTATTTGCTTGACCCGATTTATTAGCGTCGGCCATTTTGTTTGTGTAAATAGCTCCGGCTATTTTTGAAAGTTTCGCATATTCTTTCTTCCTTTTTGTTTAGCATTTTATTGTTTATTTCGTTTTTTGTGTTTTAAATTCATTTGTTTCGCCTTTAGGCGAATTTTGTGCTTTTATTTTGAGTCTGTATTTTTGTCTTGCCTTTACATTGTTGTCCTTTGTCATTTGTTTTAAAACCTTTTTATTTATCGTTTCTTTGTTTTTGATTTTATTTTTTGCTGCCTCGCTTTCGGGCGAGTTTTCTGTTTAACTGCTATTTTTTTTTGCTACTAGGCAAACTTTGCTCATTTAAATTTCCCCCCTTACACACCGCTTTAGTTGGACTTTGTTTTTTACCACCCCTCCCCTTCCCTTCTCGATGTATTTATTTTAAAAAATCTTCATCATTTCTGATTAAAGAGAAAAAACCTGTTATTCCTGATCTAAAGAGATCAGTGAAAAAACATTTATTTTCGACAAAGAAAAAAAAAACCGACAAAGATGATACGGAGGAGTATCCTGTTTTACCTGATACTTCTCAAAATAAAAACTTGGAAAATACCCCCAAAAAAGCTTCGAAAGACAATAATGGCAATAGCTCTAGAAATATGAAGGCCAATAATGGCCAAAACAGTAAAAGTATGGAGGCCAATAATGGCCATAAAGAAAATAGTATGGAGGCCAATAATGCCTCCAATAACAAGATGATGGAAAATTCAGAGGCCAGGGAATGGCCCTCTTGTTGGAAGTCTCCATCTAAGTGTATAATCAATGTTGCGGATTTCTTGGAGCGAGCTAAGAGATGTAGATTGTAGAAGGTGGACTCTTAGAAGACCCCCAGAAGTAAAATTGAAAAAAAATATTGTCAGTTTTCGTTGTGGACACGCGTACGCGCAAAATTTGTCGCACGAAAGACACAGTGATAAAATCACTGGAGTCCTTGGGGTTCAAGCCCCTCAGAATTGTTAAAGGAGTCAGCTTTTTCATGTGGGACGTATTGGTACCCACGCTGGAAGATTGCGTTGTGGCTTCGAGCCGAGATTTGACCACTAAAGATCTGATCCTCCATACTAAATACGAAGGCCGACGAAGGACCAGAGGTGAAATATATGATGTCACTCCTCAGGTTATCGGGGAACACCGCGCGGCGTATTTATCCCAGTTCGGCGAAATACTGGGCGCTTCCTGCGATAGCCTGACCGGGGGGTGGAGTTTTGAGATACTATTAGATCGAGAAGCCTTCCTCTCCATCCCCAACTGTCTGGTAGTAGGGAGTCTGAAGTTGCCGGTCATTGTGACCGGCCGTAAACCGGTATGATGGAAGTGTGGAGAGACTGGTCACCTCTCCTTTTCCTGCCCAGAGAAGAAGGCCTCTGGAAGTCAATCACCTGTCGACCAAAATCACCCTTTGACCGAGTCTTTACATACCGCCTCGCCTGTAATGGGCATGTCAGCTTCTGGGACCGGTAGGGATAATCTTCCGGTTGGCAAAAAGGCCACATTCCCGCAAAGAGCCTTCACCCGCTGCTAGTGCAGTTGCGGAGAAGAATGAGGGGGAATGGCTAGTTGCTGGTAAGGACAGAGGGAAGTGGCAGACAGCGTGTCCTCAGTCCCCTGAAGCCCAAAGGACGAAAGGCACTTAGAGCCCCAATCCCTCTGGCAACGTTAAGGGCGAAGCCCCGGCCTCTCAACTGTCTTTCCAACAAAAACATGATTCGATCCCGGATTCGAGAAATCGGAAAAATTAAAGACCTTAAAAAGAAACTGGACAAGCAGAAACCCACTAAACCCCAAAACACTATTCCTTCAACGTCCTCTACCCGGTCCTCCCCATCACCTAAGAAACGACCTTCCCCGCTGGCAACACCGTCGAAATCGCATCACTCTAGCAAAGATCCCATCACTTATAAACATAAATCTTTTTACACCCCTCTCCACACACCCAGTCCCTCCCCTGTTAAACAAATATCCTCCTACACCCCTCTGCATACTCCCAGTCCTTCTCCGGTTAAAAATGCAGAAATGCCACCTCCCTCTTCCAAGCGCCAGAGAAGCCCCGCGCAGGAGCTAAAAGATAAGAAGAAAAAGGCGCAGAAGCTTATTTATAACACGGGAGAGGCTGTTTGTAGAATTTCCCCTGCTCAGGCAGAGAGAGCCCGCGATTATGGAAATCGCATTAAAGACTTAAAGTATTTACTCTCGATAAGACAGTTTGCAGACATGGACATTGAAGTCCCCCAAACCTTCCCGCTTGCGTAAAGGGTTTTGACTGTTATCAGAACCGCCCCTGGATCGATGCAAATTTGGGCTATGCTGGACGAGGCCATCATGTCTTACAAGATGGCCTTGCCGATTGCAATTGTACAGAACCAGCAGCTACAAAACTTAAAGCAATTTTGTGCAGGGAGGGTCCCAGTTTTCGTTTACCCCTCCCTGTATAGAGCTCTAAAATTGACTTTTCCCTGGGATATCGGTGGAATCTCCCAAGACGGCTCCATCAAAACTGAGATGGGCCATGGGTCTATGGGAGAAGCTGTTGGTATCCTTACCCCGACCATTTTTAAACCTGTACTACAACCCTAATCTGATTTCATTATGGCACTCTGGTTAGCAAGTACAAATGTCCGGGGCCTGAGGTCCGAGTCTCGCAGGGCGAGGCTCTCTCGCGACCTTCAGCGCCTCGGGGTGAATGTTTGTTGTGTGCAAAAGACCCGGTTTTCTTCTCATGACCGTGAGGACTTACTGTCTAAGGGGTTCTTCCTTTATTCAGCATGTTTTGATGGTCGTTCGAGGAGTGTCTCTTAGCTAGTGAGCAAGTCTTTGAAGGCTGCATGTACTCTTGTCTTCGCAGATCCGGCGGGTAGGCTTTGCGTGCTGGATGTTACCATAAAGGATAAGGCTCTACGTCTCATTGGGGTTTATGCGTCCAATAACCATTCCGAGCGACCTACTTTGTTTCGGCGGATCGGGCCGTACTTGACGACATCTCGTCGTGTAGTTTTAGCTGGGGGTTGGAATGCCGTCCTTGACCGCGATATAGATCGTATAGGGCAAAATTCGGGTACTAACAACCGGGACGTAAAACCATTTCGGGACTTTATCGATGAGTTTGATCTTGTCGATAAATACCGAAATGAGCACCCTCGGGAGGTAGCATGGATTGGACAAATAGTGGCAACTCGGCTCCTGGGACGCTTGCTAGCTACCTCGACCGAGTCTTAGTTAGGAGAGTCGATGTAGGGCTCTTAGGGTGTCCAAGCTTCAACTATATAGTTCATACGGATCATAGGCTTGTCCGGTTCCGTGTAAACTGAGATAAGCCTAAGGCTAGGTTGGCTGGGTACTGGAAATTAAACTGTTCACTATTTGGTGAGCAGGATTTCCGGGACCAGCTGCTACTAATGATACAGAGGGAATTGACTGGGGCGGTTGTTGGGAACGCCTGGTGGGATAAATTAAAAACCAAGATTAGAACGTTTGCTGCCGACTTTAGTCGTTGACTCAATCTATATAGATTAGCGGCGCAACGTTTGCAGATTGTCCTGTCTAGTCTGATTGGCTCCGGAGATATAACCTGCAATTACAAAGTTTTAGTTAAAGTTCTTGATATAATAGGTCTTTGAAATATAGTAGTTATTTTGTCCAACCCCTGTATAGTTTAACTAAATCAAGAATCTTGGTATGAAACAATACCACGTTTTTAAACACTAAATCTCTTGATTTAGTTCTAAAATATGAGGTGGGGTATATTTTTTAAAACATTTAATCCAATGATTTAATATGGAAATGTGAGGCGAGGTAAGTGTAATGAAAACAGGACAAGAGATTCAGTCTAGTAATCTTTTATTCAATTAAGAATCTTACTACTCGTCTACTTGACAAGCGGAAATGTACAGCTTTTATAGCTTGGATTATCAAAGGGGAGATAATCCACATTCACAACAGTAAGTTTTTAAAAACAAAATTTTTATTTTATTTTGACAATGTGAGGCAGGATAAACCGTTAAACTCCATTCATTTAGTTTCAACCTGTGAAGCACATTCAGTTTTTTAAAGATTAAAACTCGTGATTTTTATAAAATTTAAAACACTAAAATCTTTGATATAGTTTGTTTTGTTTTTTTAAAAAAAGGAGAGGTTAAGCCAGTTTTTAATATTAAAACTTATGATTTCGAGGCAAGGTAAATATGAAACACCAAAACTCATGATTAATTTGAAAATGTAAGTCGAGGTAAATATTTCAAAAATAAACTTTTATTTTATTATGGCTATGTGAGGATAAACCTTTAGAGACCAAAACCATTGATTTAGATTGAAAGTGTGAGGTAAGATTTGTGAGATTATTTAATATGAAATTGCGAAGTGAGGTGATTTTTAAACACAAAAACTGTTGATTTAATTTAGAAATCTGAGGTTGGGTAAGCCCATAATTTACTATGAAATTACGAAGCGTGTTAAATTATTTTTTATACAAAAAAAACCTTTAGTTACAATATATGAACAGGGTGAGAGATTTAAAATACGAAAACCACATATTTAGTTTAAATTGGCCGCATTTTGAACATTGTAACTTGCAAAATTCGTTTGTGTCTCCCTTTTTTGGAAATGTCTATTGAAGTGGCGTGAGGAGGCGCTAATGATTAAAGCTGTACATATTATAAATAGCACATGTAGATATATTATGTATCAGCAGATTCGTGAATGAATTCAGATTGCGGTTATGCTCCCCTGTGTCAAAAAAATCAAAGTATTTTGGAACAAGGCTGATTTATGCTCTCGTTAGATCAGAAGGAATGAGCTTAATATGACCTATTTTAATAATAATCATGAATTCTTTATGGTGTTTTCAGTAAACGTGCATGGAAAGTGGATTAATTTTATTTTTGGAGGGGGATTTTCTTTTTTGCAGTTAAAATAATTTGAAAAATACCGCTTTTGAGTTTATGCAAAAAAAGACAAGTAATGAAAAAACAGAAAAAGGCAATTACATCTTTAAAGAGATTTTATCATTTAAAACTGTTTTTACTTAAGTAGGATTATATCAATGAACTGTAGAATTGCATCTCTTCTTTCTCTCCTTTTCTCTTACTCTCCTTTTCTCTTACGCTCCTTTTCTCTTACTCTCCTTTTCTCTTACGCTCCTTTTCTCTTTCTCTCCTTTTCTCCTTCTCCTTTTCTCTTTCTCCTTCTTTTCACTTTCTCTCCTTTTCTCTTTCTCTCCTTTCTCCTTCTTTTCACTTTCTCTCCCTTTTCTCTTACTCTCCTTTTCACTTTCTCTCCTTTTCTCTTGCTCTCCTTTTCACTTTCTCTCCTTTCTCCTTCTCATTTTCTCTTTCTCTCCTTTCTCCTCCTTTTCACTTTCTCTCCTTTTCTCTTATTCTCCTTTTCACTTTCTCGCTTTTTCTCCTTCTCCTTTTCTCTTTCTCTCCTTTCTCCTCCTCCTTTTCTCTTTCTCTCCTTTCTCCTTCTCCTTTTCTCTTTCTCTCCTTTCTCCTCCTTTTCACTTTCTCTCCTTTTCACTTTCATTCCTTTCTCTTTCTATCTTTTCTTTTTCTTTACTTTTCTCTTTCCATCTCACATTCTTTTTCTCTCTTGCTTTCTATGCACATACACACGCGCACACAAATATATATACATATACTTTAATGTTAACTTTTATATTTATACACACGCACACACACACACACATACACACACATATATATTTTTTTAAGTCATGCTAAATTTATGCGTAAAATCTACGGGAATTTTTGATCGAGTCTACGGGCTCGGTTTTGACCCACATTAAAAAACGGCCTTGTCCCACATCCTGCCTCGCAGGGAGGTAACGTAAATATTCTTGCTTCGGCAATTATTTGGAGATTTGTCGCCGACGGTGCTGGTCAAACTCTCTACCTTCGGGCAGAGAGGTACTCGGACGAGGCTATGCCGAAGGACAGTGTCCCGTCTGCGGTGGTAGACAGCTACCCGACCCCGTGTATACAGAGTTTACGGGGAATTTTTGTGCAACCCTATGGGTTCGGTTTTGTCCAGCATTAAAGAACATCCTGCCTCGCGGAAAGGTAAGGTAAATATCCTTGATTCGGGAATTATTAGCCTGCTGCCCGATTCCCTGTCTTTTAGTAATGTATTCTCTTTTACAATAAACCTATCTTTCTTTCATCTACGCGCGTGTTATTCTTCCTTCATTCGAGTACCATCTTTGTCTGTTTGTAACCTCTTTCATGATACAACATTCTCAAATTTTTGCAGTCAGTAGACTTGATTTTAAAATCAAGTGCCCTGATGAATGGAGGTATCTCTGCGAAACTCTGATTAGGGTCAAGATAAGTGAGCATTTAATTATATGCAAGTATACAGACATGTGCAGACGTACACACACACAGACAAAGAAAAAAATCAACCTAACGTTAATAAAAAGCGCATAAATTATATTTTAACTTAATATAAAAATAAAAGATATAGCCTCATGTATTGTTAATTCATCAGCGTACGTTGGTCACGAATTTCTTGTTGTAAGCTGAGTTTGCTTTTTCTTTAGCAGACACTGGTTCAAAGTCATATCAGTTTCAAACATCGTCATATCATGGAATCTGAGCAGCGTCAAACCTGGTCAGTACCCAGATAGGTGACCTCTTGGGAATGTAAGCGTGCAGGTGGTGTAATGGATAACGGCTCGGAATGAGAAATCGGAGAGCCGAGTTCGAATCCAAGTAGAATTCGTTACATCCACTTACGCACGAATAACCTTAAGCGACCACGAATCGAAATGAGACATGATAGCCCAAGGGTGACACATCCAACACGCACTGGGCCCTTCCCTTTCCACGATCCGGCTAAAGTACAGATGCATTAAGATTGAATCGAGGTAGACGTAGTGGATACTATGATAAAAGAAAGCGAATGGGGTAGATATGGAAGTTGTTCTTTCTTTATATGTGCCATGTCCTTTCAGAATGTAGGCGATCATGGCTCTCCATCTCCCTCTATCACTTGCTGCTCTTAACAAGTTCCTTCCCTCTGCTTCCTCCCTCAGACCACATTCTGTCATCCACTTGCTTAAGAACACCAGGTATGTCATGCGTTGTTTTCCCTTGTCTCTCTTCCCTCTATTCGACCTGTGAGTATCAGATTCTCCAAGTCCTCCTTCCTCATTACGAGTCCCAGAAACTTCAGCTGCCTCTTCCTGATATTAAGTATAAGCCTCCTCCTTGTTGGCAACCTCTCTAAGACCTCATCGTTGCTCACACGTCTCGGTCCATGATATCCTTAGCATCCTTATGTCGAACTACATCTCCGTCGCCTCGAGTCTCTTCTTCATCTTTGAGGAAATCGTCCAACATTCACTGCCGTAAAGAAGGACAGATGTCACGTATCAGCTCAGTATTTTTTTACCAAAGAAATCCTCCTGTCTCGCAATACTCTGCCCAGCTTTTGGAATGCGTCCTTGGCCATCCCAATACGTCTACGGATCTCAGTGTCGCATTTACCGTCCGCTGTCAAGATGTCCTCTGTTAGGAAGTTGTTATATACAGACTCATCAAAAGAAATGGAAACAAGAGTGAAACCGAGGATGACTTTACAAGGCTGGACCTGAAAGTTATAATTGGTTTTTAAGTAGTCCAATTATAGTCTGGAGCCCCTTCTGTTCGTCTCAAAGTCCTTGATAAAATCCAGAGACGTATATGCAACGTAATTGGCACTAATCTGGCATCTCGTCAGCAGTCGCTCTCTCACAGATGTGCCGTCGCCTCTCTCTGTCTTTTTTACAAATATTTTCAGGGTAACTGCTCCGATGAGCTGCTTCCACTGGTTCCCAGACTTGATGAATTTAAGCGTTCAACTAAGTTGGCATCTCGCTCTCACCCTTTCATTGTCGAAACTGTTAAATTAGCCGTTTCTTCTACTCCAATAGCTTCATGTCTTGCACTTCTCGCCTGTGGAATTCTCTCCCCTTTTCCTGTTTCCCTGATAGCTATAATCTCCAACTATTGAAATGTAATGTCAATCGACGTCTCCAGATGCCCTGATCCTTCTATTCATCCTTTCCTCTGTCACTCCTATTTGCTCTCGCTCCAACTCTCTGTAACCCCTTGTGTGCTTTCCGCCTTGCTTGGGGTGATACGCTTAAAAATAAATCGTATAGAAAGTCGTGCATCCTGTAGCCTATTAGGGACAGCAAAAATACCATCTATACCATGAGAATTACCACTACTCAACTTTTTTTTATACCATTTTGGACTTCCTTAAGGGAGGGCGTTTCTGCCATATATTTGCTCGTGGGCTGCCCGGAGAAATGAATTCCGTCGGTTGCAGTACATTTACTCCAACAACCCTCTAATGGGTTACAGGATATATATATATATATATATATATATATATATATATATATATATATATATATATATATATATATATATATACAGGATGCATGATTTGCTATACGATTTAATTGCTCCAACAGGCTAATTGGAATACTTAAAAAACAATTATAACTTTTATGTCCAGACTTGTAATTTAACACTCTCAGTGCACCTTCTTTCTTTCTTACTTTTTTTTTGTTCGACGTGGGAATGAAACTTTGGAAATTCTCCCAAACCAAATAGTAAATTCTCCGATGAAAATCTAAGTAATGAACAGCAACACAACTTCCGAGCCGTAAGACTGACGATTACGTAATAATTACATGACAAGGAAACAGATAAATTTGTGGAATTAAAAAAAAATGGTAGAAAATCAAAATATAACATTTCTAACAAAAGGAACATCAGGCTTTATCTAATAAAACGGAAAATGGTCAAAACCCTGCCTGATTTCTGCGAGGAGTCGGTAGGTTGGGTCTATTTGGCTTCTTTGAAGTAGAACCAGTTGAACAGAACACACACACGCACACAAACATACACACACGCACGAATACACACACACACACACACACACACACACACACACACACACACACATATATATATATATATATATATATATATATATATATATATATATATATATTGGTAGATTTTATATTGTCACAATGTGGGATAGTCAGGGGCAATGGTTATGGAAAGAAAAAGAATACAGATGAATTTGGCTAGATTGAAAAAAAACAAATATTCTTTCAAAATAATTTTGAAACGGTTCTTTCAAGCCGGGATCAAGAGCCTGCCGATTTGGCGTCAATCGAAGATCCTACCACTAAGTTATCGGTGCAGAGATAGGGAATACAGGCCTACACACACACACACACACACACACACACACATATATATATATATATATATGTATATATATATATATATATATATATATATATATATATAGAGAGAGAGAGAGAGAGAGAGAGAGAGAGCAAAGATTCCACGTATACCATGCAACTAACCATGTTTATACCATTTTCGGTTTCCTTAAAGGAGTTTCTGACATATACTCGCTCGTGGCAATGCACAGAGTGATGGATTCCGTTGGTTGCAGTACATTTGCTGCTCCAAGAACACTCTAATGGGCTACAGGATGCACGGATATATATATATATATATATATATATATATATATATATATATATATATATATATATATATAATTTTCAGAGAGAGTGTATCTATAAATATCTGACTTATGTCACTCTGTGTCCTCCACATATTTTGACTGACCTTCCAACCATTTGATGAATATTCATGAACGTTCTCAAATTTAAAAGCCTTGATAAACCAATGACATGATTGCTCTTGTATATAAACACGTGCAACAAAATAAACCTTAAATTTGCATTGATAGCGTTCCTCAGAGGCGAAACGCGTTGTCTAAGAATAGTTTTTTTTCTTATCTTTTTATTCATATATGTATATGTATGATAGAAATATAGTTTTAAGGTATGCTATGTGTATGGGTAAAAGTGCTCAAAATCAACGAAAAAGCGTGCCTTGGGGAGGTAGTATTGCTCTGGGTGAAGAGTGTGGCTGCTGGAAGACCCTATGTCTTGCAACAGGACTACGCACCATGCACACAATTAGGAGAACCCGGTCATGGCTGTCAGACAATTTCTGCAACCACATCACCCCGGATATCTGCCCACCTAACTCCCCAGACTGCAACCCCCTTGATTATGTGTGGAGCACAGTTGAGCGAGAGACCAACAAAACTCCTTTTAATACCAAAGATGAACTGAAGGCAAGGATTATGGCAGTATTCACCAACTTAAACAAAGAGACCTCCAGAATAGTTGCAGGAGATTCCGAAGTCGTCTGGGGGCTGTGGTTGAAGCCAATGGCGATTTTATTGAATAAATTCATTCCTTACTATTACAAGATATTTTTATGTACTTTTCGTGAACATATCTGTAAAAATGAGATGTCAGTGTTATTTTTATTTTTGTGTAATTTAAAGGGCAATTTATCCATCACACCCCATATATATATATATATATATATATATATATATATATATATATATATATATATATATATATATATGTATGTATGTATGTATGTATGTAATTAATATTGAATGTTATACGCGTCTTGTTAACAATCATTTCTTGTATACGCGTCGAAACACAAGTGCCTCGCAATCTTTAAGTTCATGCAGAATCCATTAAAAGAAATATAAAGTTGCCTTCCAAAATGCTTCCAGATTTTTTACTCGGCCTTATCAGGGTAGAAAAACCACTTCTGAGAACAATTATCGATAGTCATCGGAAATTCGTTTTGGTGGGGCCCAACTACATCTTGAATACATTAAAAGTAAGCGTACTGAAATCCAAGCGAATAAATACAAAATAACCAACGCTCACAATCTGATCCACTCGTTTAAAATCCAATCGGTCAAGTGTTGAAAGTTGCGTCGATAACCCTGCATGCTATTGATCAATACCATCTCCGTGATTAGTGATTTTCCAAGCGTAGCTAAGATGTGGCACAAGGCCGAAAGTATAGAGCACCCAGTGAGGATCGAACATACTACTCAGTTGTAATTGTTCTAGCGAGACAAGCTTGCTAACCATTACACCATCTCGAAGTTCCCTACCATCTCCGTGATTATATTTAAGCACAAGCCACATTTTAGGAGATTTCGTTTAAGATAGTGAATTTATCGATATATCAACCCTTGTTGAGTTATTTCATATCGAAATGCCAGCTGATATAAAAAAAAAAGAAAAAAAAATTCTGTTGTCAACTGGCGCAAGGAACGGCTTGTTAATTCCTTGCTATGACGATAAACTACATCCGCGTCTTGGGTAAGATGATAAACTACATCCGCATCCTGGGTATGACGATAAACTACATCCGCGTCCTGGGTAAGACGATAAACTACATCCGCGTCCTGGCTTTGACGATAAACTACATCCGCGTCCTGGGTAAGATAAACTACATTCGCGTCTTGGCTATGACGATAAACTACATCCGAGTCCTGGGTAAGACGATAAACTACATCCGCCTCCTGGGTAAGACGATAAACTACATCCACATCCAGGGTAAGACGATAAACGACATCCGCGTCCTGGGTAAGACGATAAACTACGTTCAGCAGCAAGGACTCTGCTCAGGAGGTTTTGAGGAGTGTGGAACCACCTCTTAATTACTGGTGTTTCCAGGTCCATCCTGACCGGGGGTGGTAGCACTTGTTAGGGTCCAAGCTATGGGCAAATAGTTAACACCCAAACTTGTGTAAAAATAGGTTTTAATACCAGACATACTTTGTAATAATAATAAAAAAAAAATTATTACCAGCAATAATTTTGGAAGGAAAAATTATTGTCAGCAAAAAAAATACCAGCAATTCAAACAGTTATACATTCTTTGAAAAAAATATGACCAGCTATAGATTTCTTCAAGGAAAAATATTCCTAGAAATAGATTTTTGAAGAAAAACATATTACCAGCAATAAAAATTTTGTCGGCATTAAATAACCCGTTGAGGTTGATATGACGTAAAACAAACTAAACCCAAAACCAAAACTAACAGTTCTTTCTAGCCTGGAATATATTTCCAACATGCATTTCACGTGAAAACTTTGCCTTGCCTTATAACAAACCTTTTATCCCAACACAGTACCGGTTTTCTGGTGGCAGTGAAGTGGTAAAAATAGAATTCCATGGTGCACTCGATAAATCCTCCGAACGTCAACCGAGCGTTAAAGGTTAAAGCAGTTTAACATGTTCTTTTATTTGTTTGTGCCGTGTCACTTGAGAACGTTGGCGATTATGGCTCTCCACAATTTCCTATTCTTTGTAGTTCTTACTAACTTTTATCTTTTTTACCATCCCTCCCCACCCGTAGTTCTGCCACCCATTCACCCAAGCTCTTCAATAGGTGACCCTCTGCCTCCCTCCGTTCTTTTTAACCTAGATATGTCGTCTGAGTGTTAAATTTTCCAAGCTCTCCTTCCTAATTATATGTTCAACTAGAAGCATGGCCCGGCGTTGCCCGTGCTTGATTAAAAAAATCGTACGACTCATACAGTAATCGCTATCACTTGACTTAAAATGTTTTTGCCCTTCCTTGCCTTTAAAGGAGTGCTCTTTGCCGTGCTGATGTTGCTACATGCCTTACTTATTGCCTATCTCACACTGCGAATTTTTTCTAAGCTCTATACGAAACATTAAATCTGTTACGAAAAAAGAACTAAACAAAATGAACACAAAATTATCAGCTTTAAAAAAGGACCCGTAACTGGAAAAACTGAATGAAAAAAGAATGTTAACAACAAATAATTTTTCACACCCAACCAAGTTCTGCGGAATCAGAATCAACGTTGAGTTTAAGCAAGCAAATTAGCCAATTGGAGTAAAGTGCCATGCAGATTTAAATTTTTCCCACTTGTGACGAATGCAGCTATCGATTTTTTTGCATGGTAACATGCTAGTTAACATTCGTATCAGTCAGCTGTTGGCTCTCATGCTGGCCAATAGAATCTTCCTGTCTATTCGTGGCAGCCAGCTGTAGGCTCCCACTCAGGCCAGTAGAAAATGGCCGCAAACTACATGAAAACTTCCGTAGAAGCATGAAAAATCGATTATTTCCACTATCGATGGGAATTGGGAAATGCAATGTCGGTCTTAGCCTTTATACTAACTTGGAGCATGGGCATGTAAATTTTGGTGCAAATCTGTCGAAAATTGCGGCCGTGCATTCGTTACACATACACACACACACACACACACACACACACACACACACACACACACACACACACACACACACACACACATCCTGCCTTTCATAGATAGAGATAAATGTCACTGTTCTGTAATTAAATATTTATAGATTTCTTTCTGTGTAAAATGTTATTGACTTTTCACTTGGTTTAAAAATTTTAAGAGTAAAATTTTATTGCGAAAACATTGACTTGCTTAACAATTTTTATCAAAAGGTTTATGCATGTAAATAATACATTTGAATTTCATTACAAAATGTACTTTTTATTTCGAAAATTAATTGCTTACATTATTTAAGCATATATGAAAGGCAGACACGGAAGAAATTTGCTAACAGCAGATAAGAATCCAGAACAAGCGTTATTTTAAAACAACAGAATTTCAGCAGTTTTATATATATATATATATATAAATATAAAAGTGGACATGGAAGTCAGCACTTAGAGGCGACAGTCTGTTTCATGCTAGTGCAATCGTCAGGCGACTAGTGCTGTTATTTTTCCCGGCTGTCGCCTGACGATTGCACTAGCATGAAACAGACTGTCGCCTCTAAGTGCTGACTTCCATGTCCACTTTTATATTTACACACGCTCTATCTCTGATATTGAGCACTTTACCCCATAAATATAACACACTTTAAGACTATATTTCTGTATATATATATATATATATATATATATATATATATATATATATATATAAAAGTGAACATAGAAGTCAACACTTAGAGGCGACAGTCAGTTTCATGCTAGATGCAATCGTCAGGCATCTAGCATGAAACAGACTGTCGCCTCTAAGTGTTGACTTCTATGTTCACTTATATATATATATATATATATATATATATATATATATATATATATATGTATGTATATACAACATATATATATATTTATATATATATATATATATATATATATATATATATACAACATGTTTGACTCACTCTACACATTTCTGACCATAGCTCAATTAGATCTCATTTAAATATTGATGGAGACCTACCGGACACTATTCGTAACATACTTGTTGACAACACTAATATAATAGCATCATCTACATGCAGAAAAAAAAAGACTAAAAATAATGGAAGCCTTATTAATAAAAACACAAAAACAACACTTAATAATATTAACTATGAACACGGACACAATATCTTGACCATGTTTTGAAAAATGAAAACATTTTATAAAACATACATACAACAAACTGTTTCTTATTTTAACAGTTAAAATATAATCCTTTAAAATGGCTAAATGTATAGCCGAAAGCGCTCTGATAAAAAGAACATTCGGAGAATTTTTAGAGAATTTATCATCCGAAAAGAAAAAAAATTATTAGATCGGATGAGAAATTGTATAAAAACTAAATAAAAGAACCTTGTCTGTCGTTTTTAATGAAATGTGCATGAAAGGATTGCTGCTTAAATACACACACACACACACACACACACACACACACACACACACACATGTATATATATATATATACATATATATATATATATATATACATATATATATATATATATATATAGTTAGGTAATGAAATGTTTGGTAATCCGTATGGATAATCCCAAGGAGGATGTAATCCAGAGAGATCAACGTAAAAACAGGGCGAATATTAAATTAAACATTAAATATTTTATTTCCCCTTGGATGGAATTTTTTCCTGGTTCTTAAGATCACATTTACAAGTATAAAAGAAAATGCTTTAAAAATTTACATCTTATTATATTTACACAATCTTTTGAGGGGTAGTTTTAAGTTTATGTAAGGTGATAGAGAGAGGGGGAGGCGGGGGACGACGGATATGATCGGAATTAGAGAGGGAAGGAAGAGACGGGAATATGTTTAAATCTATCTTTATTAAGATAGGACATTTAACTTAGACCTGTTTAACAGGTGTAATATAGGAGGAATCGACACTTTTCTCATACAGTCTCAGTTACGATGGACTGGTCATGTCTTGAGAATGTTTGATGATAGGATACCCAAGATCCTAATGGACAACCAGTTAGATCAAGGCTACAGCAATGTAGGACGCCCATGGCTAAGATACAAAGACAAGCTGAAGAGCAACTTGTCAGCTGTCAATATACTTCATAACACCCTGGAACGCTTAGCCTTGGTGCCGGTAGAATGGAGATCAACGTGTTTTAGTGAACTCAGCAGTTTCCAATCTGCTAGTTTGAATCGTCTTCAAGAAGCGAGAACAATATCTAAAATATCAGCCAATCTAACAGTGATCTCATCCCACAATCCTCACCCTTGCTCCATATGCGGCCTCCTTTGTAAATCACTATCGGATCTTAAGTACCACTTAAGATTATCGCACAAAATTTCAAAACTGAATCAATTGATTAAGTTGTCAGATCCTCATACGTGGAAACCGACGGGAGAGTACATCATATATATATATATATATATATATATATATATATATATATATATATATATATATATATGATTAAATAATTCATCGATTCTGAAACCTCAACAGAATGCAGAAAGCACTGGACGTCCGTTTCGTCCTATATTTGGGACTCATCAGCAGTGCGCATCCACTACCGAGAATTGAAATCCTGACAGTTAGATTGTCAAGCAAACATCATACCAACTGTTCCAACGGGCTTCCGTGACGAAGATATAGCAAATCAGACTCAATATAGCGCCGCTCGCTCACATATTCCGTGGTGGAACTCAACTGAGATTCACTCTAACCATAGGACGGTGCCCCTAACTGTCAGGGTTTCAATTGTCGGTAGTGGATACGCACTGCTGATGAGTCCCAAATATAGGACGATACGGTCGTCCAGTGCGATGAATTACTTAATTATATTTATGACGTTTGCTTGACAACCTAACTGTCAGGGTTTCAATACTCGGTAGTGGATGCGCACTGCTGATGAGTCCCAATATATATATAATCGTCGGCACCCGCTCGCATCAGAATCATCTTCTCCCACTATTTCCTTTCTGCCCATCTAGTGGCGGAGATGGCTGTGAATGAAAGAGAATTTCAAGGAGGCCATTCGCGTGAATTTAATTTTGGTGGACGACTCTGCGCGACGGATAATCCCACACACTTGGTCAGAAGAGCGTCCCTCCCGGCTTAAAGATGATTGAGACAGGCAAGATCTGGTAAAACTGGTTGCATCAGGCTGTTGGATGCTTGGTCTGTCATGGTCCGCCTTGATTACACCTTGATTATCCATATATATATATATATATATATATATATATATATATATATATATATTATGTTTATACGTTATTTTTATGAATGCAAGCGATTTTCGTAGAAAATATGCGAACATTCAAGCCGGTAAATGTAATTAATACTGTTTAATAAAAACAGAGTATTTGCTCAAATAAGTTGTATCCATAAAAATAACGTATAAACAAAAAATATATTAAAATATATGTCCGATTTAATCCAATATATATATATATATATATATATATATATATATATATATATATATATATATATATATTGTTTGTGTATGTGTGTTTCCTGTTATCTGTTATTGGCCAACATTTCTTGAATTATGTCCATTTGATGAAACCAAGGGACAGGACAAAGAAAATAGTAAAGAATCCTCCTTAATGAACTTGGGAAACGAACCACACCCTCAAAATGCTGAGAACCCCACCCACCCCTCTCCGGATCATCTTTTATTTCTTAATCCATTCCCTTTATGGCCTGCTGTCCATATCCGGATATGCCATTCTGCTATGATGACCCTGTTGCAAATATCTCCTCAGGCACATTTGAGTCTGTCCAACACCCATAGAGCCAACCTGTGGTTTATACTGCAACTACGCTAAGCAGACCTTGGTCTCAGTTTCCGGGAGAGAACGCATACTCTGGTGTGATCACCAGTTTAAACGAGAGCAGCACGTTCAAATCATGATCACTTGTGATTTCGTGGTAGCACAACCATTGACGCCTTGCAAATAGTATCGTTTATCCAATTTCACTCACAAGTCACTTGTTTGGGGATTTCAGGCACTTTTCAACAGTGAATGGGATCTCTAGGTGATATTATCAAGGACTCATCTCCCTAACAAATCAACCGGACTGCTCGGAATACAAGACTTCTAACCGATCGGTAACGCGCTCAATCCTTCCTTAGGACTGAACGAGTAATGAGGGAACTTTTCTAACAGTATCACCAGGCATACTCGACGTCACTCGAAGCGAGCAAGCCTCAAGTTACCGCAACAACATAATTACAGCAATTTATATAATATGTAATATATATAATAATTATATTAATATAATTAATATTATTAATTAATAATTAATTATATAATATATATGTACATATATGTATGTATGTGTGTGTTTGCGTCTCTTCATAATGTACGTAATATGGCTCTCCACAGGTTCCTTTTCTTTATTATCTGTTAATTGCCAACACATTATGGGAAAGCTAGTGGAGTGGTTTCCCGTTGCCTTCTCTATTGTTTGAAAGTTAAAGTTGTCTTTCTGCTGGATTGGTTGAAATCCAAGGCTATAGAGCCCTGTTTATTCTGCTATTTAATGGGAAGATACATTAAAATAACCAGGGGATATTTTTTAGTGCTCCGCTGCAATACGTAGGTGTTTCATTTTTGAAAAAATATATGTATTTTTTTTTAATTTAAGGGTAGAAATGCATACGGCGTTTTTGTTCATGAAAGAGAGTAGTGGGTGAGGATCATAGCCGGGTGTCGAGAGAAGTTTTTAAAGTTTGAAGGAAGATATTTGAGGGTCACCTCTAGGTTGCTTAAAAGACCCTAAATCAGAGATCATCTCAGCAAACTGGGTTAACCGACTTGATCGTATTTCTAACCGGGTCTCACCTGCAAGGTCAAGCGTCTTTTTTATCAAAACATATCGCGCATATTTGGCTGTGATCCATGTACCTGGTATACACGTATCAGACTGGATGTCATTGGGCTTCGTATATTTATATCCCGGCGTCACTTTTTGGCATGCTGTTTTTTCTCGCTCAATAATAATAATAATAATAATAATAATAATAATAATTGGTATGAACACCACCCAGACCCAGTTACGGAGATAGGACCTGTAACAATTTTGGGGGACTACACAATACACACAGACAGAACAATCAAAGCTAATCGCTCAGACATTGTTATTAAAGACCGCAAACAAAAAATAGTGCGTCCTTATTGATATGGCAGTCCCTGCAGACTGCAGTGTATCTTTGAAGATCTTCAAAAAACCATCAAAATGCAAGGACCTTGAAATGGAAATCTCAAAGATGTGGTACATGAGGACATCAACAATCCCTGTTGTAGTTAGAGCTCTTGGATTGGCTGGAAAAGATTCCAATAGACTAATTGAAGGGATTTCTAGTAGTCCATGCCTTAAAGAAACACAAAAAATTGTCTCCCGAGTACAGCCCACAGGTTACGAAAAGCTTTGTCTATGTAAAATATGTGTGTGTGTTATTTTTTTTGTAATTAATTGCTCGGTGGAAAATGTCATGATACCATTTCTGACCTTAGGTCTTGGGTGGGAACTGGAAAGAAATGAGTACACACCAGAAATCAAAGGAATAATAATAATAATAATAATAATAATAATAATAATAATAATAATAATAATAATGTATCTTTGAAGATATTCGAAAAGCTGTCAAAATACAAGGACCTTGAAATAGAAATCTCAAAAATGTTGCACATGGGAACATCAACAATCCGTGTTGTAGGTGGAGCCCTTGGACTGGTTGGAAAAGATTCCAGCAGGCTGATTGAAGGGATTCCTGGAAGTCCATGCCTCAAAAAGATACAAAAAATTGTTCTGACAAGTACAGCCCACACTTTACGAAGGGCTTTATCTATGTAATTATTTTTTTTCTTTGCAGTGGAAAGTGTCATGATGTCATTTCTAACCTTAGGTCCCTGGGCGGGACCCGGAAAGAAATGTGTAAACGCCAGATATCAAAGAAAATATAAATAATAATAATGATAATAGATGGAGAAATTGAATGAAGAATTTTAAAACAAATTATGTGAATTAAAACAAATATTTCAGTTATGTTCCCAATTAAAAGGAAATCCCGGTTTTTCTCTTAATCAAAAATAAACGTTTCTTACGTTCCAATTCTTTCAAAGATATTGTATTTAAACTGAATATATTTTATATTAGAAACGGAATTTTAAATGAATAAATAATATATGTATATATATTTATAAAAATAAATGGATTTTATTTTTAATCCGCTATATTTCTATTATTTCAACCGTTTTTTTTTTTTATTGGGTACCCGTATTTGATTAGACGCCCCGTTTATTTTAAACAGTATATTTCGTCTACCGGGCTTCACACACGAGAAAAATGCGGTTAAAGAAAATGTGCCCTGCAGCTGGATTCGAACCTGCGTCCCTCGACCACACACTTTTACTAGATAAGCCGCCATCTGATCCCACGTACTTTGACCGATCCTCCACTCAAGATCTAGTAACCTTCTATAGAAAGTCAAATATCCACCCAAGTAATATTTGATGCAAATGATCACTTATTTTTATTCTCTTTCTCTCTCTTTCTTTCCCTTTATTTCTCTCTCTCTTTCTCTCTCCCCCTCCCCAATATGTGTTTTTTTTAAAATAAACATAAATAAATTCATTATTAAACAAAACTATTTGTAATTTTTATTATAATTTTACAAAACTTTTAAAAAATTATTTCAAGATTGAAAATTTAGAATTGTTAGATTTTGAATATTTATCATGAAAAATGTCAATACTCTTTACTTCCTTTTATACATTACATTATTTTTTTACTTTGAAGCTGTGATCTAAATGCTAAGGTCGTTACCATTTTCAGAGAAAAAATGGTTTTATTTAAATAATAAAGTTATTTAATTAAAATAGAAACCAAAAATAATCCTTTATTTAAAATTGAAAAGAAATTATTATTTGTCTCCATCAAGTAAAACCGCCAGGTTGGCCATGACATAAGACACATGCAGTTAGAGATAAACGATAAACTTGCATTTATTTAATGTAATAATTTTGTGTAATATTTACCACCAAACAAACACACAGAAAAACAATTACACACACACTCACACACACACACATATGCTCCTGAAAAATTTATTTCGGTTGAGCTCTCTAGGGAGGATGTGTGGGTTTGTAAACAGTGACTATTACGGCTAATAATGCAAGACTCTTCGGTAAATCAAATCGAGTTCTCTCAGTCACTGGGTGTTTATCTAAAAATAAATACGCTTAAATTCACCCTCTTCTCTGCCGTGCGCCAACGGCTTCAGGGTAAAATTTCCGACTGACGCGAATTCAGTCGGTTTTCGATTCTAGCCAGAGGCAACCGGACGTCTAGCCACACTGATGAGCTGTGATACAGCGAAACAGTCTGTCTGTGACTATATATATATATATATATATATATATATATATATATATATATATATATATATATATATATATATATATATATATATATATATATATATATACACAGCAATAAACGTATGAAGGTTGATATTACTAGACATATTAAAAACGGCCGAAGCAACCGGTTTCGCTCCCGCTCATCAAGCTTACAACGGGAGATTTAATTTAAATTAAAAAACACAGAAAATGTACAATGAAAAGGAAATGTGGAGGAGGGAAAAAAACGAAAAAAAAAAACGTTTCGTCCGTTTTTAATATGTCTAGTAATATCAAGCTTCATACGTTTATTGCTGTGATAAAATTTTGTACCTTCAAAAATATCTTTAATATATATATATATATATATATATATATATATATATATATATATATATATATATATATATATGATTAATCTTCAGGATTTTAAGCGGAGACATACACACAATTTCTGTTCTATATATTAAATATACTATTTTAATTTCCCATTCGTTCTTGAAGGCTTGGTATGACAATATTAAATGGGACATAAATAACTATTTGACTAAATTAGACATCGCCCCTAAGTATATGATGCAAGACCAGCCAAGACCAGCTATGACTAGCTATGACCAGCTCTGACCAGCTTGGACAAGCTAAGACCAGCTAAGACCAGCAAAGACCAGCGGCCCGGGTGAAATCACTTGGGTCCCCACGTTAAAAACCGACGTTGTGTCACAACCTGACTCAGTGGAGGGTCAAGTAGATACCAAGTATATGATGCAAAAGATTGGTAATTTAAATCCCTTCTCAGCAGAGTAAGAGTAGCCTGGTAGGACATTGCTTGTCTGAGGAGTTCATTCCCCAATGAGTTACACCAGTAGTTTTGTAACATATTAATCTAAGATTCATAGTTTTTTCCAAATATTTTAAGCCCGTGCGTTTCTTGTTTTCGTTTTCAGGGTTCTCCTAATAGGGAATAAATAAGTTTGAATAGTTCTTTACTAAATGAAGAAAACGTGTACTTTTCAAGTTTTTGAACCCGGCAACATTTTACACAGAAAGAAATCTCCAGATAATTTTTTCTTTAATAACATATTGAACTACTTTACTCGTTAATGCTCGATTAACGTTTGAAGTATTTGTCTAGTGTAACACGAACTGTTGATTTAATCACTCCACTTATTTCAAACGTCCGATCTTGATTTGTGTTTGAGCAGTGATTCTCAACCTTTTTAAACAACGGCACACCTAGGAGCAAATGAAAAATATCGCGGCACACTTAGAAAAATTTTTAAAGGGTATACATTTAAATGTCGTGAGATAAAACCAAAGATTTTACAAAAATGCCTACAAAAATATGAACTTATTGTAATGACAAAAGTACGCAGGTGTAGGCTTTAAGAAAGCTTCAACTGAGAATATGAAGTTCGCGTACGGTGTCCAGTAAACAGAAGTAGCTCTCTTAAAGAAGAGAGTAAAAAAAAACAAGGGGAAACCACTCTTGATTATTCATAACACTTTATTTCAATGTTTCTATTCAACTATTTGTGCAGCTTATTGAGTGTGAAACCTGTGTCTGGTGTTGTTTCGCGATTTCTTCAATGTTTGGTCGAATGTGCGATAAGCAGACCCTCATTTCTTCTTCAGTTGAGCGTCGTATTTCTTGCTTCTTATTTCTGGTGTTATTTATGGTCGAGAAGCCTAATTCGCATAAATAAGAAGTAGAAAATTGCAATAAAACTGATAAAACCTTTTTAGATAATGTGGGATATTCCTTTTGTATTGAAATCCAAAATGTACCAATGGGTGATAAGCAGACTCTCATTTCTTCTTCTTCAGTTGAGCGTAGTCTTACTCGCTTTTTAACATTGATGTTATTTAGGGTTTAGAAACCCAATTAACATAAATAAGAAATAGAAAATTGCAATAAAACTAATAAAACCTTTTTAGCTCATGTGGGATATTCTTTTTGTATTGAAATTCAAAATGTATCAATGGGCACCGTCGAATGTTTTATTTTGTGCCCTCGATCACTAAAAATGGATGCCAATTCTTCTTCTTCTTCTTCACATAAGTGAAGTCCAATATTAGAAGAAGCACGTATAAAAAGGATTTCGACCCGAATCATACTTTTCTGTGACAATATTTTGCGGCATACTTAAGAGGATCGCGTGGCAGACTTGTGTACGGCGGCGCGGTGATTGAGACTCACTGTTTTAGAGGGTTGATTCCGCTATATATAACAGCGGCCCAGATTGTGGCATCGGAGATCCGAGTTCGAATTCCAGTCGAGGTTTTTTACATTCACTTACGTGCTAATACCTTTTGGAAAGATATGAATCTATCTCTTCTCGCCTCCAGCTATGGGTAACTAGCAGGACAGATTGTGTCCTAAGGCGTTGAGTGCGAACGGCCTATAAGAAGGACCACTTTGAATACAAAACCTGCGGAGGGTGGTTTGGGGAACTTGTGGTATACTGTGCACCAGTGCCCTGTATTCGGTTCTTCCAAAACATATGATTGGTTCTGCGCATTTGCCAATATAATCAAATGATATGTGCGGGTAGTTTGGCTCTTGGTCCTAAGAATTGAGCTGCTTCACCCTCATATATCGAAAACGACGATAGAGTCCAGTTTTAGCTGAATTACCTGCGCCTTGCTACGTATCAGACTTTTTTTAACAAAATGATGATTGATTTTAAATCATTGGTATAAATTTTGGAGAAAAATGATATTACTCAATGATCTTGGCGATGTGACCTCCATCTTCTGGCTTTACCCCTTCTATATTTTGGATAGGAGTCATTTTCTTGTTCAAATTTAAATGTAAATCAAAGGGGGAAAGATTTCAGTGGAGTTGGGGATGCAAAAACAGCTTCATCTGACCCCGTTGATATCTATTTGATGCAATACTTGATTGAATGAATGGATGAGAAGATTTCAACATTGATATGACAGTTGAATTGTCGCAACGAATATGTATTGTAAGGCACTACCCACTGATTGGTGATTTCTTGCTCAACCTCATGTCCATATTGTTTCATTTTGATTTTGCCGATGTGACTTCCATCTTCGGGCTTTCTCCTTCTATAATTTGGTTAGGAGTGATTCCCTTGTTCAAATTTAAATTTAATTTAAATCAAAGGGGAAATATTTCAGTGGGGAGTACGCCTCCTGGAGACCCCGTACATCGAAATGAAATATACTTATCCAAGTACCCTTGGAGACATTATCCTGTTCAAATTTAAATTTTATTTCTATGAAAGGGAAAATAATTCATTGGCGCGGTTGTAATCCCCCCCCCCAACCCTTGGAGACCCCCACTTATCCAAGTACATTGGGCAATGTAGATTCAGGATATATATTATTATGGGGGACTATCTCCAAAATGGAGTTCGATAATAAACAAACAGACAGGCTACAACTTTATATATATACATATATATAGAGAGAGAGATGAGAGAAATTGTTACGAGGATTTGATAATTATAATTAAGTAATTCATTGAGTCTGAAAGAAACCTCAACAGAATGCAGAAAGCACTGGACGGCCGTTTCGTCCTATATTTGCGACTCATCAGCAGTGCGCATCCACTACCGAGAATTGAAACCATGAAAGTTATCAAATAAACGTCATACCAACTGTTCCAACGGGCCTCGGTGTCTGATTTACTACCTCTTCGTCACTGAGGCCCATTGGAACAGTTAGTATGACGTTTATTTGATAACTTTCATGGTTTCAATTCTTGGTAGTGGATGCGCACTGCTGATGAGTCCCAAATATAGGACGAAACGGCCGTCCAGTGCTTTCTGCATTCTGTTGAGGTTTCTTTCAGACTCAATGAATTACTTAATTATATATATATATATATATATATATATATATATATATATATATATATATATATATATATATATATATATATATATATAAGGTTGGTGTAAGAATTTCGTACGCTCCTACCTAATCTATGATACGGGGCCCTCGACTATACTACACCACAATTTTCATCAGGTAGTATTCATATAAAATACAAGTTTCATTATAACCTAGTTATATACAATAACGGCTCATATGCAATATAGGTGAGCAATTTAATTAGAAAGATTGAAAAATAAATATAACACAAATTACAGACGACAGAATATATCGTTCCATTTTAATTAAATCAACAATATTTTTCGGCAATTTTTAACATCAACTTGAGATTTTTCGTGTTAAAAACTTGAATAATTTTAAATTACGGAAAAAATAGTGAACTTTATATATCGTGTTTTTTAGGATGAGCAAAACAAATTCACGCATTTAGAAAAGAAAAAAAGAAAAAACAATTCAGGATGACGTCACAGTCAGCAAAAAAATTTATGTTCATCCTTTAATAGTCAGTTGTACTTAATTTATAACGTATATAAATATAGATAGAAAAAGCAAAATAGCGAGGAATCATTTAATATACTAAGCTAGAGAAACATTCAATACTTCCAAGCTAGTTATATATATATATTTTTTTTAAGCTTAAGTTATATATAAGCTTATATATTTAAGCTTTAATTATTATATAAGCTTATATATTTAAGCTTTAAATAAGCTTATATATTTAAGCTTTAATTATTTAAATATAAATTATATTTATTAGTTATATATAAGCTTATATATTTAAGCTTTAAGTTATATATATATATTTTTTTTTAAGCAAGGCTGGAGGCCACTATCACGCAAGGGGTTAAAGAAGGGTTGGAGGAAGAGCAGATAGGAGTGGTAAAGGAGAGGATGTGGAGAAAGAGAAAGACAGTGGGTCGATCAAGGCAAAGGGGTTTACAGAAGATTTGGGGCGAGAGCAGATAGGAATGAGAAATGAAAGGATGTGGAGAAGGGAAGTGGATAGATCAAGGCAACTGGAGATGTCGATTGACGCTACACTTAAACCGTTGGAGATTGTATTTGTCAGGGAAACAGTAATAGGGAAGGGAGTTCCACAGGCGAGATGTGCAAGACATGAAGCTATTGGAGTAGAAGAAATCCCATCATCGTCGATCTGACCCCGAATTACCACCAATCAAGATGAGCGGTGGCCCTCTCGTGGAAGCACAGTGCCTTGAAAGACAGCTGGGCCGCAAACTCACACCCGACCTCAAGTGGAATTCGTACATGTGATCCATTGCTAAGGTAAAGTAGTCCGCTCTCTGTGCCGCTCTAGTAAGTACATAACTCCTCTACCCTTACAAGAGCCAGGTCAAGCTCAAAATGGAGTACTGTTGTCATATTTAGGCACGAGCTCTCCAGACCTCACTCAACAGCCTTGACAGAGTTCCAAAGCGTATCTGGGCCGTTGTAAGTGACGAATTATTCTCCACCTTTTCAATCTCTGTCCCGTGGGTGGAATGTGGCAAGCTTCTCGCTGCTCTGCCGCTACATCCACGGAAAGTGCTCGGATGAACTATATACCATGGTGCTGCCGAGGCAAACCTTCACAGAAACAACCCGCCATATACCACTTACATAGTATCAAACCACACACATTGCCTCCGTATTCCATCGGTGAGAAATAAGTTCCACTTGAGCCGCTTCTTCTCGCGAACCACTACTCTTTGCAACGGACACCCAGCTAGGTGTTTCCACGATCACTACAATCTTAACCTGTTCAATGCAAGGGTTAACCATTAGCTTCCACTCCTATATACATAAATGGCCTCCACACATACCCCCCTACTTCGTGTTGCCACCGGACCGTGTAAAGGGTGAACATCGCTGTAAAATAAAGAAAAACAAGAACATTTTGCCTCAGCTCCGTTTTCAGGTTTGACGTACATGTGTGAAACATGAGAACTGACAAAATCACTTGCAATCACACTCAGAATCGTACAATATAATTCACCTGTTGAGGCTTCCAAGGATATGTTGACAGGCATGGTGAACAGTTTGAAATAATAATACTCCCGTAGGTGTGATAACATTTTTAATCACCATAAAGACACGCGCGCGCACACACACACTCATATACATATATATATATATATATATATATATATATATATATATATATATATATATATATATATATATATATATATACCGGGTGTAACAGCAAAATTGTTCAAATATGTCACTGCATAATTGTCCACCCCACAAATTGTTTTTTTATCTTAAAACAAAACTCATTAAAATATTGTTTTTTCAGGCTTTTAGATAAGACGTTTAGGCATCTTGACACCATTTATCGTAAGAATCATTGTAAAATCCTTTGAGTTATTCAGCTAGAAAGAGAACAGGTTAAAATCGTTTTGTGCCAGCCCCACTATGTCTTCCCAACTGAACAATGGTGAGAGGAAAAAGATCATTCAGTCTTTCTGTTGTGTAGGATCCACCTAATCTGCATAGGTGACTACCAACTATATAAATAGTGGTTGGTACCGGAAGACGAGGAGGAGGGAATCACGAGATCCAACTAGAGACTCTGATCGACTGCGACTAGTCAACACATTCTCCAGGAACGTCTTCCCAGAAATATACAGAAATACTATAGGTACTTATTGTGTACACTTTCTTGTGATAATACATTCTTGTTCTAAGTACATTTTGTGTTGCATTATTATTCCATACAATAGGCGAGATTCAACAATGAGTCAAGACTCAACACTTTCAGTTATTGTACCAACTTTTATACTCTGGCTTCGATCTTCAAAGTCCATTCAAGAACCAACAAGAGAACGGTGAAAAGTTTAAAACAGAGGAAACAATGGACAGGAAAACTGGATCAGGTGGTCACAACAGGAAGTGGGATCATCATTTCAATTTAGAAGGAAAAAGATCAATTAGAAAAGATCCAATTCAATTCATAAAACGTTTGTCACGTGAGAGGGGAGTTTCTGCCATGACAGTCCAAAGAGTAGTGAAAAAAGACTTCAAAATGAAATCGTACGTGAAACGTGTGAGGCAACTTGTTACTCCAGGACAGAAAGTTAGAAGGTTAAAGAGGGCGAAGATCATCTCGAATAAGTTGGAAAATGAATGATCGTGGAATAATATATATATATTTGAACTTTATTTCAATACTTCCTATTAGCTATGATTAATTAATGCTGAACATGTTATTTTCGTTTATGATCAATTTAATCACGATATTTCTGTTAAGATTGGAGAGTAATATTACGTTCATATTGCTTAAAGTAGAGTCCAATAGTGTTATAAAAACCTCGGAGAATTCCAGTAAGATATCTTTAATCATTTCTAAGATGCAACACTTCAAAACTTAATCTATCAATTGGATAATTTTGCGATAACAGCCGGTATATATATATATATAATCTGGGCGCGTGGGGTTAGTGTTCACTTTCCGACGATTTAGAATCTCACTGTGGTCGAGTTGTCGGGAAGGAAGAATTCTTGATGTTATCGGACTTGGAAGGCGACCCCAACTTTGGAAAATGCCTGAAAACCATGCCCCAGCTTGACCCAAGTCGTAAAATAGTTCTATGAAAATATTTTTCAAGAAAATACGTTTCCTAAGTTCAATCACTGCCATCGCTCTTTTCGTTACTGATGGGAGTTTCCTTCCTAACCTTTTGTTTGAAGTAGTGTGGAATGTCAACAACATCAGACTGATAAATCTTTTTTGTGTATACGTTAGCATATTTTTCATATATGCACTGTATCTATCTATATACATATGTTAAACTGTCTAGACTCGTTCCAGATGATACTCTGAGATGGAGCGGCTAAGGGGAAGGAAGACTTTGCTTTTGGAGCACAACCCGTTCTGTTATGGATACTTGGTTGAATATCACCACGGAATTTGTGAGTAGCGGCGCTGTATCGAGTCTAGTCTCTTCTTCGTCACGTCACCAAAGCCCGTTGGTCCAGTGGTATTACGATTGCGTTATATCGTAACAGTCTGGGTTCGATTCTTGGTAGTGGATGCGTTAGTCCTAAATAAGACGAAACGCCCGCATTCTGTTGTGGATTCATCTAGACTCGATGAATTACGTTAATGATTATTCTACTTCCCTCCCAAATTCTATCACTTGTATATATATATATATATATATATATATATATATATATATATATATATATATATATATATATATATATATATATATATATATATATATATATATATATATATATAGTTTTCAACTATGCTATATTTATGGGTTAAAGTGTTCAATATCAGGGATAGAGGGTATGTAAATATGAAAGTGGACGCTGAAGTCAACACCCAATGACGATTACGTTTAGCATGAAACAGACTGTCGGCTCTGTGTGTTGAGTGCAATGTCCACTTTTATATATATATGCGTGCGTGTGTGTGTGTGTATGTGGGGCACTGAGGTCAGCACCAATCTATTTCCTGATTAAACGCAACCTTCACGCCATGCGTCCTGAAGATTACGTTTTCAATCATGAAACAGGCTGTTGCCGTTCGGTGTTGACCCCGGAGTCCACTTTCATATTTACACACGCTCTATCTCTGATACTGAACACTTTTACCCATAAATATAGCATACATGACAACTATATTTTATCATATATATATATATATATATATATATATATATATATATATATATATATATATATATATATATATATATATATATATAGTACAGGTAATCGATCCGTTCGTATATAATCCGGTTGGATCCTAGTAATATTAAGTATTAAAACTGATCCACAAAAATTCAATGTTTTTATTTTTACAGAGCATATGTATTTTTTACAGCAAAAAAAAAAAAACATAATATAGCTATAGACCTGTGCAACTCAACTTAGTGTAAAGGTTACCAAGCTAGTTTCGCTAGATCGATTACTACTGTGTAGTGAGTTCGATCCTCGCTGGATGCCCCATACTTTCGGCCTTGTGCTACGCTTAGAAAATCCACATAGGTATAAATTATTTCAAAAGGTTCTTCAACGGCTTTCGTCAACCTCTAAGTGCTTGTCTAGGTAATTTTTGTTTTTCGCGCTAAAAAATACGTATGATCTGTTAAAATCAAAACGTCGAGCTCTCTGTGGATCAGGTTTAATAATATTACTAGGAAGACAATCACTTAGAGGCTGATGAATGCCACTGAAGAACCTTTGTTGACGTAATTTTTGTTTTAATATATATATAAGAAATTATTAGGAGAATTTGAAATAATCATAATTAAGTAATTCATCGAGTTTTAGAAGTAACCTCAACAGAATGCAGAAAGCCCTGGACGGCCGTTTCGTCCTATATTTGGGACTCATCAGCAGTGCGCATTCACTACCAGGAATTGAAACCCGGACTGTTACGTTATTAAGCAAACGTCATACCAACTGTACCACGGTGACGAAGAGGTAACGAATTAAACTCGACATAGCGCCGCTCATTCACATATTCCGTGGTGGAACTCAATCAAGTTCCTTTAACCAAGGATTGTGCCCCCGAGAGCCACGACTACTATCACCAAGCCGCTCCATCCAGAGCATTAGAAGCCGGTTCAAGCAAGGATATACAAGAAATTATTAGGAGGATTTGAGAATCATAATTAAGTAATTCATCGAGTTTTAGAAGAAACCTCAACAGAATGCAGAATGCACTGGACGGCCGATTCGTCCTATATTTGGGACTTATTAGCCGAAAATTGAAACCCGAACAGTTACGATAGGTTCGTTACCTCTTCGTCACTGAGGACCGTTGGTACAGTTGGTATGGTGTTTGCCTCCTATCGTAACTATTCGGGTTTCAATTCTCAGTAGTGGTTGTGCCCTGCTGATGAGTCCCAAATATAGGACGAAACGGCCGTCCAGTGCATTCTGCATTCTGTTGAGGTTTCTTTCAGACTCAATGAATTACTTAATTATAATTATCAAATCCTCTTTACAATTTCTATCATGTGTATATCATTGCTTGATCCGGCTTCTAATGCTTCAGTTTGAGCGGCTTGGTCATAGTAGTCGTGGCTCCAGGGGGCACAGTCCTATGGTTACAGAGAATTTCAGTTTCGGAATATGTGAGCGAGCGGCGCTATATTGAGTCTGATTTGCTACCTCTTCGTCACCGAGGCCCGTTGGAACAGTTGGTATGACGTTTACTTGATAACCTAACTGTCTGGGTTTCAATTCTCGGTAGTGGATGCGCACTGCTGGTGAGTCCCAAATATAGGACGAAACGGTCATCCAGTGCTTTCTGCATTCTGTTGAGGTTCCTTCTAGACTCGATGAATTACTTAATTATATATATATATTCGGTGTATTAGGGTAGCCATTGCTGAGTTTTGCAAATTTTACTGAAGATCAGCGAAAATTGTTTAATACTTTGGGTGTTGGTGGGGGATTATATTTACATATAATTTTCACAATATTTTTTAATCTTCGTTGTTGTGATAGTAAATTTTCGGTCGTTGTGCCCTCCGGCCTTCATCACGTGTATGTCGTTCCGGGTAACCAACAGAAAATTCTGAAATGAACTCTTTATCTAACCTACAGGTATAGATTATTTTCGTTTCATTTCTAGGGATATCTCGTCGAGTTCTTATTTTGAATACTGGTCAGTTATTTTAGTTAGTTGAAACGATGTCATCGATAGGTATACATTGCATTTTGCCGAGGCAGCAAATGAGGCGTGAAGACATGACACTTGAAAGAACATGATACGAAATAACACTCATTGATGGAGGAAAATAACACATTCTTTGATTTATTTATTATACTTTATTTAATTTATTGCCGAAACTATGTGATAGATAGATAGATAGATAGAAATAATCAAACGGTTATATATATATATATATATACATATATATATATATATATATATATATATATATATATATATATATATATAGAGAGAGAGAGAGAGAGAGAGAGAGAGAGAGAGATAAAGAGAATCAGTCTGTGATGGAATAGATAGATAGAATCAGATTGTGATAGATAGATAGATAGATAGATAGATAGATAGATAGATAGATAGACGGGGTCAGTATGAGATTAGAACAAACAGGAATAGATAGATAGATAGATAGATAGATAGATAGATAGATAGATGGGATCAGTTTGTGATAGATAGATAGATAGATAGATAGATAGATAGATAGATAGATAGATAGATAGAATCAGACTGTGATAGATAGATAGATAGATAGATAGATATAATCAAACGGTTATATATATATATATATATATATATATATATATGGAGAGAGAGAGATATAAAGAGAATCAGTCTGTGATGGAATAGATAGATAGAATCAAATTGTGATAGATAGATAGATAGATAGATAGATAGATAGATAGATAGATAGATAGATAGATTAGAACCCACGGGGATAGATAGATAGATAGATAGATAGATAGATAGATAGATAGATAGATAGATAGATAGATAGATAGATAGATGCGAATAAAATGAGTGAAAATATATGTCATGTTGAATGCATAATGCTAGACTTAAAAAACAAGAGAAATGGGTAATTAAATAGGGGAAAATAAAAGGAAGAATTGAAAGATAAAGAAGGCCCAAAAGATGGAAGGAAATGAGGCAAAATGAAAACTGAGGCACGCCAATGAATGAATGAGTAAACACATCGAGGACAAAAGTCTCATGTCAATAGCAATCACGTTCTATTTAAATAAACCACCTTTTCTTTCCTTTTATAGTTTTTAAACAAAAATTTGTTACAACATGGGGGTCTGCGTTCATACATTGATAGCCTGGCACGATCCCAAACATGACAGTTGGATGAGAAATTGACAGGAGCACAGAGATTGAACCTAACAGCAAGACTTGATCTTTCGCAGGTGGCGTTTTAAAGAGGTATGTGTCAGAAAGATGTCGGCAAGGACGATGACCCCCTGCTGTTATATTTATCCCGTTCCAGGGTTATATATTTACTTTCTGTTTTCGGCAGTGTTAAAGGGCACTGGACAATCTCTTCAAAGATGAAGAGGAGACTTGAAGCAACAGAAATGTGGTTCTACAGAAAGATGCTGAGGATACCAAAGACCGAACATGTGAGCAACGACGAGTTATTGGAGAAAACGGAAACAAAAAGGAAACATCAGGAAGAGGCAGTTGAGATTTCTGGGGCACGTCATGAGGAAGGAACGCTTGGAAAATCTGATACACACAGGACAGATTGATGGAAAGAGGGACAGCGGAAAGCAGCGCGTAACATACTTGATGAGTTTGAGCAAATGTATGGTAGAACATAGTTTGGGAGAAATAACAAAAAGACAAGGGATACAAGGGAAAGGAAGATGTGGAGAGCCATGATCGCATACGTCTTGAAGGACACATAAAAGAGGAAAGAAGAGGAGCATTGGTTCGAACTGGAATAACCACAACGAGGATCGAACCTGTATCCATACAACGGGGTGAGAATTCAGCTTGATTAAAATATGTCTAATGCTCTTAGTGTTGACCATGTTCACCATCGTCTATGAATATAGAATCCAAGCGCAGTACGTAATCTGTTCAATGAAACAACGCCAATACCACTAGCAGCAGCTGTTCAGTCTTCGATATCAGAGGCTGGCAGTGGATATTCGGGGAAAAAATGGCTGCCTTTACACACGTCGCAGTGAATATTTTGACCCTTCTGATTGGTTAACCATGCTATCGATGAACTATAAAATGAGTCAGCTCATTTTGGTTGGCTCACTAGCACATAAGGAAATCAATGTAGATGAGACAGTGTTGATAGCAGACACAAAAAGGAATCTACAAGAATTCTTAGAGAAGGTAGTGAAGGAAAGCGGGAAGAAAGGACTAACCATAAATTCCAAGAAGACTGGATGCATGTCTGTTAGCAAAACAGGCAGTCCAAAATGCAAATTACATAATGGGGATACCGAAATCAAACAGATGCAGCAATTTAGATATATGATAAATATTTTAATAGAAGGACGGAAAGGGTGACACCGAAATCCGAAATAGCGAAAGATGCCTTCCAAAATCTAAGTAAAGCATTAAGACACAGTAATCAGCAAAAGGATGAGCCCGAAATGCGATTTGCAGGTCGGGAACACTAGAATCAAGCAGACGCGGAAGTTTAAATATCAGGGGAGCGTTCTGACAGTGGACGGTAAATGCGACACTAAGACCAGTAGATGTATTTGGATGGCCAAAGACACATTCCAAGAGCTGGACAGAGTATTGCGATATAGGAGGATTTCTTTGGTAACAAAGAAAAGAACACTGAGCTGTTATGTGACATCTGTCCTTTACGGCAGCGAATGTTGGACGATTTCCTCAAAGATGAAGAAAAGGCAACAGAGATGTGGTTCTACAGAAGGATGCTAGGGATATCATGGACTGAGCGTGTGAGCAACGATGAGATCTTAGAGAGGATGCAAACAAGGAGGAGGCTTATACTTAACATCAGGAAGAGGCATCTGGAGTTTCTGGGACACACAATGAGGAAGGAGAACCTGGAGAATCTGATACTCACGGGTCGAATAGAGGGAAAGAGAGACAAGGGAAAACAACGCACGACATACCTAACGGGCTTAAGCAAGTGGATGACAGAACGTAGTATGGGGGAGGAAGCAGAGGGAAGGAACTTGTTGAGAGCTGCAAGGGAGCTGCAAGGGAGAGAAGTAGGTAGAGAGCCATGATCGCCTACGCCCTGAAAGGACATGGCACATAGAAAGAAAGAAAAGAAAATTTCCTTAGAAACAAAGAAAACAGTACTGAAATTTTATATATATATCAGATGCAAGTGGTCGGGTATCGGAGCAGTGATATTATACAAATATGATGACGGAACAACTAAACCAATACCTTATACTTCAAGATCATTAATTGCAGCCGAAAGAAGCTACAGCCAGATAAAAAAAGGAAGCATTGACCATCATACCATTCATACATGGTCTAGAATTCATACTATAGACAGACTATCGTCCATTATTGTCCATATATGGATTAAAAAAAAGGGCGTTCCCAAACATACAGCGTATAGACTGCAGCGCTGGGGGTAATATAAACTATAATTATAAAATAGAGTTTCTGCCTTCTGAAAAATTAAGTCATCAGCGATAAGGGCCGAAAATGAAATTAATAATGTATTATACAATACAGTAAGAGAATTGCCCATAACATTGGTGGGAATAAGAATTACGTCGGAAAAAAAGACTTTATAATGACTTTATAATGCTGGACAATCTCCTCACAGATGAAGGAGAGACATAAAGCAACAGACATGTAGTTCTACGTAAGGATGCTGAGAATACCATGGACCAAACCTGTGGAAAACAATGATGTATTAGAGAAGATGGAAACAAAAAAAACAAAAAAAAACAACATTTATACTTAATATCAGGAAGCGACAGTTGAAATTTCTAGGTTACATAATAATAAGCCCTTTCACTGTTGAAAATGTTAAATGTAGATGTCTCTTATACTCCAATAGCTTCATATCTCGCACCTCACGCCTGTGGAACTCCCTTCCCTATTCCTGTTTCCCTGACAACTATAATCTCCAACTATTCAAATATAACGTCAATCGACATCTCCAGTTGCATTGATCTATCTACCATCCTTCTCCACATCCTTTCCTCTATCACTCCTATCTGCTCTCGCTCCAAATCTTCTGTAACCCCTTGCATTGATCTATCCACTATCCTTCTTCACATCCTATCCTCTATCACTCCTATCTACTCTTGCTCCAAATCCTCTGTAACCCCTTGCGTGCTAGTGGCTTTCAGCCTTGCCTGTGGTGAAAAGCTTTAAAAAAAAAAAAAATGGAAAAAACACTTTGAAAATGCTGTGTCATGCATTTGCTTATTTGAGTCAAATAAGACCGAACACGCAACTTGAAGTTTTATACATTTTATTTACCACTGGGCAACAATAGATGCCAAAAATGACCAGTGGATTGCTAGTGGATTGAGATCTTGAAATTTCTTTTCTTCTTTGTTGTCCTAGAGAGTTCTGATCAAGGGGCATAATTTGGTTGCCATCTAGGCAGCGAGTTAACTTCCTTGTTATGACGTCGGCTCTAACAGGAAATTTGATACTGACTGGACAGATAATATAAACTCTAAATAAATAAATGAAATAAATAAAATATAATCTTTAAAAATAATTAATAAATAAATAAACGAACAAATATTACAAAATTACATCCTTCTCTTGCCTGGGGCCATTGGCCATGACCCGGCAACTTCTACGGAAAGGAAACTGAAAGAAATTGGTATGAACACCACCCAGATCCGGTTACGAAGATAGGACCGGTTACAAATTTTGGGGACTACACAATACACACAGACAGAAAAATCAAAGCTAACCGCCCAGGTATTGTTATTAGAGACGGCACACAAAAAAGTGCCTCCTTATTGATATGGCAGTCCCTGCAGACTGCAATGTATCTTTGAAGATCTTCAAAAAGCTATCAAAAATCCAAGGACCTATACAGCCAGCAATTAACAGTACACTACGCAAAAAAGAGAATTAGTAATAATAATTATCTGAAGCCACTGAAATTAAAAAGGTGTTGATAATTAAACAGCATTCTCTAAATTCTCTGTTCTTCTCTTTTGCTCTTTTGCTCTTTTGCCTATCTTCACTTTTCCTTTTTCTTTTACTGTTTTTCGTGCTTTTACCTAAATTTTATATTGACGTCCATTTTTTTTCATATGTGAAAAAACGAAAGAATAAGAACTAAAGAAATGTTTTCGGGCTTTTGTCTTTCCTTTTGTCATCCTTTTGCTCTGAGTTGCAACAAGGTTTTTAGGCCTTTCCATTCTTATCAGTCTTTCTTTCTTTCATTGTCTCTTAAGATCCAAACAGCAAACCCCTCTCTTTCTTTCAACTCTAGTCCTTTCTACCCCTTTCTCTCTCAACTTCTATCTATCCATATTATTTTCCCTTGTTCTGTTATTCTTTCTTTCTTTCTTTCTTCTACTGTCAGCCCTTATTCTTTCCTTCTTTTTTCTTTCTTTGTTTTTCCTTTGTCCTTTATTTTCTTCTTTACTTTATTCTTTCTTTCTTTCTATCCATGTTATGTTATTTTTTGTTTTTTATCTTTACACTTTTCTTTCTTTATTTTTTATTTTTATCTCTTTGCTTGTTTGTTTGTTTCTTTCTTTTTTATTTATTTCTTTTCCTTTTTCTGTTACCTTTTCTTTTTTTGTCCTTAAGCTTTTCTTTATTTTACTTGTTCTTTTTTATCGTTTCTTTCTTTCTGACTTTCTTTTACTTCATTCATTATTTGTTACTCTTCTTTTTCTTCTTTCTCATTTTTCTTTTTACTTTTCATTTTCCTTTTTTCTTCCTTTCCTGAGTTATTTTAATACCTTTCATTTTTTATTTCTTTGTTCTTCTGACTCTTTCCTTTTTGTCTTTCTTATCCATTCTTTCTTTCTTGACTTTCTTTTTACTTTTCTTTATCTTTATTTAATTCTTTCTTTCTTGTATTCTTTTTAACTTTCTCGTTCTTTCTTTATTTCTCTCTGATATTCATTGTGGAATTCACTTGACTCACTTCTAGCAGTTGACTACTACTACTACGCGCCGCTAGCGAATCTTATATGTGTTGTTCTTGTCCTAAGTATTATTGTTCATTACTCCCCTTCGTTTGATTATTCTATTCAGTAACCTTCCTTAGGTTACAACTATTTCATTTTGATATTTCAAAACGAAATGAATGAAGTTTCATTTTGATTCTTCTTGTTAACCTGATGGATATGAGAATCATTATGAATTAATTTTAATTTAAAAGATGAAATGATCATTATCAATATTATAGAGTAATCCTAATTCCTATTGTTTTTAATTTATATGCTCTGTTTGAATAATATATTGAGCCCTCTCTGTGAAACAGTTTTACTATTTTATTTTATATTATATTAATAGGATTCACTTGGGTTATATCAACTGGATCTCGTATATATATATATATATATATATATATATATATATATATATATAGTTAGTTAGTTAGTTTATGAAAAACTAGGTAATCCGTATGGATAAACCCAAGGAGGATAAAATCTAGAGAGTTCAATGTAAATCAGAGCTAATAATTTAAATAAAAACAGACCACTTTAAGGTTCCATGTAATAAATTATTTCACCACAGCCCTTTTAGAGGACTGCGGATCATCAGACTTTACTTTTCTGAATCAATATATAACTTCCGTTAAGTTAACCAATTAAATGTGTCAATGTCTGGAAACTCCTCAAGTAATATTAAGTATGAAAGAATAAAAATTTTAAATTACATCTAACTCAATCATGTCTCTCCCCCCTCACTTCCTCACTTCGTTAATTTACATATGCTTAATACTGCCCGTCAAAAATGTGTGAATATCTTTTCATTTTTCGTTTCAACCTTTGGAAGTAAAGTCTGATGATCCGCAGTCCTTTAAAAGGGCTGTGGTGAAATAATTTATTACATGGAACCTTAAAGTGGTCTGTTTTTATTTAAAATATATATATATATATTTAAAGACATTTTTATGTTTAACATTCTTTTTATAGATACAAGTATTTAAGTAAATACTCTGTTTATAATAAACAGTATTATATAACATTTAATTGCCTGAATATCCGAGAAATTTTCATAGAAAATATTCGTCCTCCGACAGGATTCGAACCTGTATCCTATACGGAACAGTCATTTAGCTTATATTTATATATATATGTGTGTATGTGTGTGTGTGTGTGTGTGTGTGTGTGTGTGTGTGTGTGTGTGTGTGTGTGTTTAGGCATCAATCCTTCTTTCATGCACAGTTCATTGAATACGACAGACAAGTTGCTTTTATTTAGTTTTTTATACAATTTCTCGTGTGATCTAATTTTTTTTTCTTTTTGGATAATAAATTATATAAAACCTGTCCGAATGTTTTTTTTTGTATTCGAGCGCTTTCGACTATACATTTAGCCATTTTCAATGATTAAATATTTTAACTGTTAACTGTTGTATAAAAAACTAAATAAAAGCACCTTGTCTGTCGTATTCAATGAATTATATAATGAAATATATGTAGAGTTTCCCCCTTTAATAAGATCTTCACACCAAGCTCACACTGTTTATATTTATAAAGGTTTTATTCCCAATATTGAGCTTTTGTAAATATAAAACAGAATTAATATAAATACACACACAAACATAGACACACACTCACTTTCACACAAACAGACGCACACACACACACACACACACACACACACACACACACATATATATATATGTGTGTGTGTGTGCGTGTGTGTGTTTGTTATTTGGCAGCATGTTGCTACATTTTTTCAAACTAAATAAACGTTACAAAATCATTTCAATTTCAAAAGACGCGATTATGTTATCACATGCATAAAAAAAGTCTCATTAGAAAATACGAGACTATGTTGTCTTTAACATTCAACACAACATGTTTAAAATATATATATATATATATATATATATATATATATATATATATATATATATATATATATATATATATATATATATATATATATATTTAATGATAGATTGGTTTGATAGCCTATTCCTCATCAATTTTCGGCCTTTTGAAAAACCAGTATTTTAGTTGTTTTTTTTTTTGTTTTGTTTTTTATCTGACTTTACCTGTGCCTTTGAAAGATGAAACTCACGTTGGCTATATTCATGATAAAGATCTTCGGTTTGTTTTCTCGACTGACACACAAAAAAACTGTATATTTATTTCCACCCAGCAAAGCCAAAATGTAATACATGATTGCTAGGCCCACCCTTTAAGGAGCAGGCTACAAGGTTTCGGGTTATACTGGGTCATCTCAAAATTGCCCACTTGTCTCCAACATCAAAGTTCAATTGGGAGATGCGAACCTAACGACTGTCTCCACGATCAATTAATTCTGATTTCTAGCCATGAAACCAGACGCTTGAAGAAATGATTCTAATGAATTTAGTGACTATGAGTGCCTAAAGAGATGAGCTAAACATTTTCTTTAGTTCTTGGAAGAGAAAGTTCTTGTTTCGATAGAGTTTTTCCTGTGTAAATATGGGTCCAGCGGTCGAGGTAAATTATTGATCCCGTCCTGGTTAAGACGATAAACTACGTCCAACAGCAAGGCCTCTGATCAGGTTTTGAGGAGCGTGGAACCTCTTCTTAATTGCTGATGTTCCCAGGTCCACCCTGACCCGGGGTGGTAGCACTTGTTAGGGTCCCAACTTTGGGCAAATAGTTAACCCCAAACTTGGGTCAAAACACTATGAAAATGTAAAAATAGGTTTTAATACCAGAAATACTTTGTAAAAAATTATTACGAGAGATACATTTTTCAAGAAAAAATATATTATCAGCAATACATTTTTGAAGGGAAAAGTATTACCAGCGAAAAAAAATTGTCGGCATTAAATAACCCATTGTAAATCGCATTTCGGGCACATCTTTTTACTGATGACCATGCATTCTGTCTTCTTGTAGTTTATGCTTAGTCCCTTCTTCTTGCTCTCCTTCGCTACCTTCTCTAGGTGGTTTTTGTAATTTTCTTTCAGTGTCTGCTATCAGTACTGTGTCATTTGCGTATCCTATGCTGTTAAGATTGTGGCCGCTAATGATGAATCCTGGTAGGATTTCCAGTTTTCTCGGGGTTGATTCACTGTATAGTCCGGTGAGAAGACTCATCCTTGCCTTACATCCCTTTCTATTTTTGTATAAATTTTCTATCCGCATGCAGGCCTTTTCAAGAAAAATAAAAAATAAAACTCAGCCAATTTTCAGAATATTTACTCGTTTTATATTTTGTCACTAAACGGGAATAAGTCAACATGAAGTCATCTTTTGGTGCTGACTAGTGACAGTAAAGGGCACTATTTTGGTTTACTTTTTACAAGCAATAAAAAAGCATTTATAAGATTCCAATAGCTTTCAAAACGCAAAATATCTCGACCGTTTATTGATTGGTGGGTTCCCATATGGTTTCTTCGCCACTAGCTCCTTCTTCAGGACATAAATACAATTTTCACCGAAGCTTCTTTGCTTGAGAATCAGTTTCTCAATTATCAACTTTCTATTGCACTAAGGGTGTAGAATCAGGAGCACCTCCTGACACGTTCGGGAATTTGTCAGTAGAGCTTGGTAGTTTTTTCACAAATATATGTGAGTCTCTTGGTGTAAACACTGCTCATTTCAGGCATCACCTTTCTATAGCACTGTTATATGAATAAAATGTCGCTGCCGACACTTAGATTTGAACATAGATTGCCAGTAAGCAAACATAGGCGACCCCATCATTGAATTAAGTAGACCACGCGACATATATAGGAGGTAGAGTGACGTCTGATTGATCGCTATTTCTAATCTATCCTCTATTACTATACGGACCGCTATTCTCTACTCTATTCGCTATACTATTTCTCTATTCGGATCACTATACGGATTACTATTCGACCGAGTATTATCGAGCAAGTACTATTAGTACGAGTGTTATTCGAAGGCGTCTGACACCAGTATTGTTCAACGGCGTTACTATAGTTGTATCTGCGATTACAAAGTGTTGTGGATTACTGGATGAAATCTGGTATTAAATAATAACAAACGCCAAGAATGAATATAGGAAAATAAATGTATTAACGTAATAATACAAACTGGTAATACAGGTTAGTAGTTCCAGGAATGCGGGGTTAGTAGAAAAATATATAGATAGTCTTTGATATCGCCGTATCGCTGTATGACTTCTTACTGAGTCTAAGTGCTTGTTACTGTGACTCTTGCCACTACGTTATTCTACCGACCGACTCTACTCCATTACTACTACTGTCTGACTGTTCGGGTATTCACTGGTAGTAGCATATGTATACCTTGGGTGAGTCCATTTGTGTAAAAAGGGGAGACATCTCAATACGAAGTCTCTACTACAACGAGCATTACGAAAGTGACAACGAATATTCGTTGACATTACAAAAGTGGCAACGAGTGTATGTTGACATTACAAAAATCAATAACGACGTCGGGTCAGCTGCTTGTACTAACGCGTTCGATAATTTGTCAATAGGATTGGGCAATTTTGGCACAAATATGTGTGGTCACTAGGTCTAAACGCTGGTCATTCCAGGCGATACCTTTCTATTGCATCAATGAGGTAGCGCCAGGGATACAACCCAACGCGTGCGGAAACGTGAGACTAGAAATGGGTAATGTTTGCAAAGATATGTGTGGGATACGAGCCGGCGTGTTCAGTAATTTATCAATATAATTGGACAATTCTTGTACAGATATGTATGGACTCTCCCACGATGATCATGTTAAACATCTCGTTTGCCGAGAGGAACAATATAGATTTTGGAACAGCGTAAAGCCACTTGCTGGTTGGCTGTTTTAATTCTTGGTGTTTCGAAAAAAATACCTTGTTTTTATTCAGTTGAGACAAAAATGTTCCATAAGGTATAAACATCAATGTTCTTCTATAACACGTGATCAGTAGTTAATTTTCTCCTTGTCTTTTAGCTTACGATACTTTTTATATCTCTTCATAACATATACAAATAGATAAAATCCTATTTACCAAGTCGACTACACTCTCGGGACACTGTATTCTTGACAACATCTCACCACTGTACTAACGGATAACATTTCGTTGGCCTGCCCTGATGTCTGCAGTAATGCTGAGGGGACGACGAAAATTCTGCATTCACTTATTAATTCGCAAATGTGTTTGGATTTCCACATGATAAAATGACATTAGTTGTATTTCTTCCTCATCGTGAAGGGATCAATAATTTGTTTGTTTGTTTTGTCTTTTAAGTGGCATCCATTTTTAGCTTCGCCCGAACGTACCCTTTCTAGGCTATTTAGCCATCACATCCCTCAGTGTCTTGATGTCTGCCTGAATGTTTTCCTTCAGTTGTTGGAGAGTCTGAGGCTTGTTGACATAAAACATTTCTCTGGGATAGCCGCAGAAGAAGGGACCGGGCCTGGCCAGATCCGGGAAACGTGGTGACCAGTTTATGCAGCAACCATGAGAAAATATACTTTTTTTCAAGAGATGTGTGATTTGTTCGGCGAGACACGGGAAGCGTTATTGTTAGTTGTAAATTTATAAAATTAGAAGTCCACTAACTCTTATCTACGTTCTTTCTAGTACTGATGGTAGTTACCTTGTAAATTTCTCTTCTTGTTGCTGTTTTTCATGTGGGGGGGGCGGTAAAAGCAAATGGAAAGAGGAGAAATAAGAAATACACAGGAGTAAAAAAAAAACTTTAATAATTGTTTTTATAAATGGGACAATTTTTATTTTATTGAAAAGAGTTCAAGGGATTGCAGTAATTATTTAATTCCGGCAAAATTTGTAAGCCCAATTGAAAAAAAAAGAAAGAAAAAGATGCTAAAAAGAATTAAAAAAAACAGATGTTAAATCTTGTAGGGAAATCAGAGCAACAAAAAAAAGAAACTGTAATAGCATAGAGAGGGGAAGAAAGCAATAGAAAGAAAAGAAGAGAGAGAAGACGGGTAAGAGGAGAAAGAATAATGTAGAAAAAGGCTGTTGGCTAGAAATAAACAAGAGAAAGAGGAAGAGGAGAAGAAAGAAAGAAAGAAAGAAAGAAAGAAAGAAAGAAGGTGGATGATTAAAAACAGTAAGAAAAGTAAGAATAACGTGTTGTTGGGAAATAGAAAGAGGAAAAATACAATGCAAAATAAAAGAAAGGGAGAACAGAAGAAAGGAAGGAAATAAGTAACGAAGGAAGGAAGGAAGGAAAGAAAGAAGGAAGGAGGGAAGTAAGGAAGGAAGGAAGGAAAGAAGGAAGGAAAGAAGGAAGGAAAGAAGGAAGGAAGGAATTAAGGAAGGAAGGAAGGAAATAAGGAAGGAAAAAAGAAGGAAGGAAAAATGAACGAAGGAAGGAAGGAAGGAAGGAAGGAAGGAAGGAAGAGGTAAAAAAGAAGAAGGGGAAAACGATAAGACGAGAAAGTTCCAACGGACTAATTTCAAAGCACAAAGAAGAAATATGAACACAAAATGGAGCAAGACAACAGCGAAAAAGCAGAAATAAAACTTAGAGGTTCTGGTAAAAAAAAAAAGGAAAACAAAAAGAACGACGATAAAAGAGAAGAAAGAAAAGAAAAAGAAAAATGAAAACCAAAAAAGAAAAAGTAAAGGGACAAACAATTTTTAAAAAATGAAAAATTAGAAGGCGAGAATAAAAACGAAGAAAAAAAAATAGATAAAAGCGGAAAAACAAAGAAAAAGAGAGGGAACGTGACGACTGTGAAAAAGAAAAAAATAAGATAAAATAAAAAATGAAGAGGACAACAATGAAAACGAAAAAAAGGAAAACAGAAAAAGAGGATGAAGATAAAAAAAAGGAAACAGAAAATAGAGAAGGATAGCGAAAAAGAAAACCAAATAGAAAAAAAAGATACAGCCGGAACACTGAAGAAAAATAAATGAAACAAGAAGAAAAAAGAGGAAAAATGAAGCAGAGAAATGTTATGGGTAAAGAAAGGAAAAGAAAAGAAAAAGAAAAAAGAGGACGGTGAATGGCAAGAAAAGTAAAAGGGGTCACAGATGAGAAAGATAAGAAAAACAGAATTCACGTGCAAGGCAAGGAAATGGAAGCAAAAATACGATGAAGAAAGAAAAAAGAGGGAAAAGGGAGGAAGAGGAAGAGAAAGGTGTTGAAAACGAGGCAAAGTTGTCACTGAGCGAAAAACTGTAGACATGCGCACAAAATCCACTTGCAAAACGTTCTTCACTGATAATGACGTTTTCTGATTCTAACGAGGAGAGCTGGAAAGAATACAATTTGTTTTTGTTTTTGTTTTTTTTTTGGGGGGGGGACAACACTGTGTGCAATAAGGAAGACACTTTTAACAGAATTAAATCAGATTTTTATTGAGCAAACTGTTTTTATTCCTCTTCTTTTATTTTCAAGAACTTTTTTAGAAATTATCCGCGGTCTGATAAGCATTCACGAGAGAAAAATAATTCTGAATGAAGCGCTCCTTTCTCTTCAAGAAAACAAACAAGATTGTTTGTCATTCCTTTATTTTCATGTTTCTTTAAAAATTGTAATTTAATATTTTATGTGAAGATATAAAAAGGGCGTGAATATATTTTCATATTTACTGGTAAATTTGGAAGTTAAATACCCATCACTCCATAAAACACATGTCTAGCTACTTCTCGGTATCTGTATCTCTCTCTCTCTCTCTCTCTCTCTCTCTATCTATCTATCTATCTATCTATCTATATATATATATATATATATATATATATATATATATATATATATTCAGTTGTATGAATATTAGTTTGTAACCCTGGGTTTCACGCTTTTGCGATCATCAGACATATATATATATATATATATATATATATATATATATATATATATATATATATATATAGCATAATGAGAAGCCACGTATACTTTCTTGATATGTATATAATATATGGATAAAATAACTGAAAAAAAATTGGGTGTTTTTTTGCGAAAGTATTTATTTAAAAACATAGGAATAAATACTTTCGCAAAAAAAACACCCAATTTATTTCAGTTATTTTATCCATATATATATATATATATATATATATATATATATATATATATATATATATATATATATATGTGTGTGTGTGTGTGTGTGTGTGTGTGTATTTGTAGGCTATATATTCCGAACAAAAGTAGAGAAATGAGACGAAATGCAAATTTTTTATTGACAATGTGTTTCGCCTTTTTCAGTAGATAGGCGTCTTCAGTCCATAATGGAAGAATGTAAATGGGTTTAATATAAAACTAAGTATATATATATATATATATATATATATATATATATATATATATATATATATATAGGGTCAGATTGCCCAGTTGAACGAGTATGCATGGCGGAAAATGTAATATATGAGGCAACAATTTTCCCCAAACAGAATATGGAACAGAAGAAAATATATATAGGAATATCGGCGGGAAGTTGGAAACATCGATTTCATAACCATCGCCAGTCCTTCAAAGATAAATTTGAAAAGAACCAAACGGCACTGTCAAAGCATTATTGGGATTTGTTCTTCAGAGACAGATGCGACTTATGTCTAAAAGAAAAGATCCTCATAATAAAGCATAAAGATCCGGATGTATTACTAAACAGGTATAATGAACTAATTTTTAAATGCCGACATAAGAACAACCTCAACGTAACGAAATATATTTAGAAGTAACTATATAGGAAGACTAATATTACATGATCTTTATATTTTTTTGCTTTTGGAAAGGTTGCTATGCACACATGAATGCGAACACATAACTGTATGTATATAACTATGTAATTGAACTGGAACATTGATACATCTTTTGATATATATATGTATATGCTTTTATATAGAAAAATAGGGATGCTTTGTTGTAATTGTGTATTGTGAACACATATTTGGAGTGGGCGGGTATGAATATGGATATGTATGTATATATACTTGTAGGTATCAAATTAGAGTGGTCATTGATCTAGCAGAAGCTCCATTCTAAAAATACAAGCATATGCACCAACTTCGAAAAGTTAATAAGGATATGGAGTTTTTTACGATGAGGGGAAAGAAGAAGAAGAAGAAGAAGAAGAAGAAGAAGAAGAAGAAGAAGAAGAAGAAGAAGAAGAAGAAGAAGAAGAAGAAGAAGAAGAACAAGGAAGAAAAAGAAGTAAAAGAAGAAAGAATGACACGATAGAGGAAAATATAAAGTTGGAAAGAAGAAGAAGAAGAAGAAGAAGAAGAAGAAGAAGAAGAAGAAGAAGAAGAAGAAAGAATGATGCGATAGAGGAAAATGTAGAAGAAGAAGAAGAAGAAGAAGAAGAAGAAGAAGAAGAAGAAGAAGAAGTATATGATGATGATGATGATGATGATGATGATGATGATGATGATGATGATGATGATGACGACGACGACGACGACGATGATGATGATGATGATGATGATGATGATGATGATGATGATGGTGGGGAAAAAAAAGAAGAAATCGATAGAGAGGCGGATAAAAAGAAAAGGAGAAGAGAGAAGGAGAAAGTGAGGAAGTGGAAAAATTAAGGAAGACACAAAAGAAAAGATTATTAAAAGTAAAGAAAACCAAAAAGAATGAACAATAAATGAAAAGGTAAAAGATGCAGATTTGAAGGAAAGAAGGAAAGAAAACGAATGAATTACGTGAAAAATAGAAGAAAATGTATACCCCCTCCCACAAAAAAGAAAGAAAAACAGCAAAATAAGAAAAAATGTGAGGAGAAAAAAAGAGAAGAAATTAATCGGGACAATTTATGAAAATACCACTTTTTAATATCTTATTTATTTAATCAAATTCCTTTTGGCGGGAGCGTGCAAAAATACGATGTACAATGGCGGTCGTTACACAAGACAACTTTTTAATTCTTCCGCATGCAAATCTGTCTCTTGCCAGTGGAAAGAGATGAACTGATAAATCTTTGTGGGGTAGAAAAAACAAAAAACCCAAAAAAGAACGCTTTTCATTCTTATCTTTTGAGTTGATTAATTCCGTAGAATACGAAAAAAATGCCAACATCTACGAAAACTGCAGGAAGCAGCAAGCAAAGTCAACAGAGAAAAGCTTAAAAGAACGAAATAAAAACAGTCAAACAATTTGAATCAAGATATTAAAATAACTTTCAGTATTCCTTGATAAAAAACTGAAGAAACATAAGAAAGAATCTGCGATGGAGGCGTATATATATATATATATATATATATATATATATATATA